>OX454526.1:82495931-83095931 GCA_949715645.1 Portevinia maculata | reverse complement strand
TTCTTTGCGGGCAACTTCGAGTTTTTCGGGATCTAATCGTCGGGGTCGAGTGTAAACGGGTTGCCCTGTTGTGATAATTCGATGCACAACAGCGGTAGAAATCGGACTTCCTGGCGGTGGCAGTTTAGTGATTTGTTTGTACTCTTCGAGAAGATCAGCATAAACCGAGTTCGCACAGAATGTTTTATATTCGGTAGTACCGTTGACAACTATTCGCATACAGTTTGAATTTAAGCCAGTGAGTGGATCGATCATTTTGTGTTCCTTCAGATCGACCAATAATCCAAAGTATGAAATAAAATCCGCACCTATGATCGGAGTTGTTACGTCAGCGATTAAAAACGTCCAAACGAAGTCACGTCTTAATCCGAGGTTTATCTTCAGGGTCGTTTCGCCGTATGTTTTGATTTCTGTGCCGTTTGCTGCGAACAATTTAATTTCCGATGATTTGCCCCTGCCGGTGGACTGACTAAGTGGCATAACTGATACGTCGGCACCAGTATCAATTAAAAATCCGATGTTCGTGGATTTGTCGTGTATCTTTAGTCGGTTGATGGATTTCGATTCAGGCTGTTCGCTACCTAAATCTGACACGGGCAGATGGCTTCATTCACTTGTCGTTTGGTTGGCGCTCGTGCTGCTGAATTTGCAGGGCATGCGGCATTGTTTCGCAGCGGCGCCAAACTTCCAATGATACCAGCAATTCGGATGTTCATGATGAGATTTTGAGCGCTCCTGAGCTCGGCTGGCGTTGCGTGATCGACTCCGGCCGCGGTCAACACCCATTTTAGCGAATTTTGGTTCCAACTCAGCGATTTGGTTGCTCAATTTCTCCAGTACATTTACTTCGGCTTTCGTCGGTGATGGAGTTTTTGCTTGAACCGAAGTTCCCGGTTGCTGCGAAGTCGTTTGGCGAATACTGCGATCACCGATAGCACGCAATCGAATCGATTCCACTAGTGCATCAGCTGCAACGAGTCGGTCTTTGATAGGCGATTCCTTCATTTGAATGACGGCGGCGTGTGCCATTTCGGGTAAACGTGCGGCCCAGAGATCGATGAGAGCAGTGTCAGTCAGGGAATCGGAAGCTAAATTCTTTAGTTTCTGGTAAAACTGACTAGGTTTCATGTCGCCTAGCTGCATTTCGTTTATGGCTTCACGAAATCTCTTTTGCTGTGAGTCGGAATAAAAAGCTATGATTATTGGTTTGACAAGGTTATATCTACCAGACGACGGAACTGTGCCGATCTCTGTTTGTATAGTGCCAAGATCGTTGAGTGGAACTTGTGCCATCACTGAGCAATACTTCTTGTAGTCGCTGGTCACATTGCTCGCCTCAAACCAAAATTCCAAGCTGACGAAATAAAGTTCCGCGTTGTGCAAATGGTCGATGAGTCTTGGCATTGGCATGCGTGGAATGGTCGCATTTGCATTAATGTCGGCGCCTGCTACATCGCCGCCGTTTGGTGCGCGGCCGTCGCCATCGCAGTCGTTAATGTTCATTCCGTTGATTATCTCTGCCGTTGACTTGGGGTTGTTGTAAACTCAAAACAAATGGCGGACCGCAAGTACTTCCTAAAGCGAAAAAAAATAATTTTTCCTTTGTTCTTGAACGCCTTCGACGGCGATTTTCACAGCGCGGGCAGTTTAACTTGAATAATTTTTAATTTGACGGCACTGTACTTGCGATCACGTCGGGGTCACCACTTTTAGCGTGTTCAATTAAACTATAATTTTTTTCAAACTTTTAATTTTATTATATTACATTTATTACTTTTAAATTTGGTTTACAAAACTCATTTACCGATTCCGTCAACGATCAAAGAAGGACTTTTTTTAAAATCAAAATTCGTATCGTATTTAAAGGAAAATGTCAATGTATAACAGTATAACAGGTAATTTAAATTTGTGTTAGTGTGAGTGAAAGATAATTAAAGGAGAAAAGATACAAAATTATACCAAAGGTAAGATTACACTATGTCTATATTTTTATATCGGCTACAGAACTCTCTTCAATTACCCCCAAAGAAATCATGCGATCCAATTCCTTGTAAATTAGTTCCTGTATTGGCGGAGAAACAGGGTAATGCCTCTGTTTCACAGGCTCGGCATCATTGGTGTCGATGATGTGCATTTCAACGGATGTTTTACCCAACCCAAGTTGAGAGAATGAAGGAAAACTGCTTATCGCATTCTGTAGCATTGACTGTTCGGCCTTATTTAGGCAATGTATTGGTATTTCTTGTTGGCTTGAAGTGCTTTCGGTATTAGGTAACTCAGTAATTTCGCTAATGATGTTAGGCGCGATTTGAAATTTCTGCCAAAAATCTATACCGAGATACAGTGGCTGAGCCAGCGAAGGAATGAGATAAAAATCCAAAAGTTCTCTTTTCCCACCATACACTACCTCTGCTTTTATACGACCCACGATTGACTGTGGTTTGCCATCAGCTGTTTTGATGGCGGACGTGAAGTTAATGACAGGTGCGTTTAACTTTTGAACAAACGACATACAATCGCTTCCTAGACAGGAAACAGTTGCTCCACTGTCTAAGAGGCCTGAGGTTTCTATGCCATTTATTTCGATGGTAGCGTACGGTCTTGGATCAGATTTCGAATTTAACACGCAGCTGCTGATCATTGATTTATAAAATGTTCGCTTCTTGTGTCGTGAACGAAGCTTTTTCAATTTACGCGAATTATCAGAGAAATTAATTTCACTTAAATTAAAAATTTTTGATCGCAGTGCCGTATATCTCCTCAGTCTTTCCTCATAAGGTTGTTTTCGAAAATCAACTTGTTTGGACATATGGACATGTAAGGAATTAGCTGGGTTAGAAATAATTTTAAAGTCGCAATTAGGGTTTGGTACGTCAGATATTGTATTTGTAGAAGCATCTACTTTTGTAACTCCGGGAGCGTTTGAGTCGAACGAGACTCCCCGGGTATGGTCAAGTTCGGTTTGAAGTTTTCCCGACTGGGGTTGCACTTCGTACAGGATACGACAGTCACTCCATCGGTACCACACCGGTAACAGAACAACTTATTAATGGGTGAGCGACAGTTAATAAACAGGTGCCCTAACTTTTTGCAATTGAAGCACATAAGTATCTTAGAAGATGAAGAAGACTTATTTACCAACTGTGATGAATGAGCACCTGAAACGGCTGAAATGTCATATTCGTCATCACTTAAGTTGACGTTATTTGTCATGGTATCGATTTCATGGACTGCCCTATATTGAAAGTTTTGGCGATTTTGAGGGGGAAATCTCGATTGCAACATCCGCTCTACCTTTCTACATTCATCGCGGAAATGATCTAAACTGTGAATCCGCATTGGATAAATAAAATTCATCAGCTTAGTGTTGATGTTTGTTCGCACGATTGTTATCAAATCTCTTTCCCTCATAGGTATTTTGAGTTGGCTTTTCAACTGGATTACGGAATTGTAGTACTCTTCGAAGTTCTCATGTGGCATCTGCTTCCTGTCCATGAGTTGCTTGATAATTTCGAAATCATTTTCATGACTCCGAAACTGTTTAAACAAAGCTTGCCTTAGTGTCGACCAATCTCCTCGTGGATTACTTCGAAGATACTGCCAATACCAGTCCTGAGCACTACCAGTTAAAAGATGGTGAAATTGTTTGATGACAACATTCCAAGAACAGTCGTTGTTATTTTTCAACACTTCAACCCTAAATACAAAGTCCTCGATGGACATCCCTTTTGATGTGCCATCGAATTTAACTCCCCATCGATCTAGTTGAAGAGACTGAGCTTCGTTTGGATGAATAGTTCTGTTGTTGGAATGCGTCCTATCGAACATACCGCTTTGGTTAGAATTGTAATTTGAAAAGGCTTCGTCATTCAAAGGATTGAAAAAATTGGGAATATCGTTTTCATCTGCTGTTCTTCGAGTATTATTGTTAAAATCTGGCATTGCCTTCTGCACACTGCCTTTGATTAAATCGGGTATTAACTGACCCAATGCTGAGGATACCACGTCTTTAATGTGGTCGTCGAGTTGCTTCATCCTCGCTGAATTACTCGAGACGAACTGAGTTGAGTGACCTAGATTTGTTATTGGTTCAGCTGTTAAAATGTTGCTAGCGGCATTTCTGATATTTGCGCCTGCAACATTTGGAATAATGTCACCAAGAACAAACTCATTACTAACAGACTGATTTGCGGAATCTACTCTTGCGATTGATGTTGACATGTTTGGGCTAGTGATCGTGACACTTGCTACTGTTGTCGTAGTCATTGGCCTAACTGTAGTGTTTGTAAGCACTGAATTCACTGTGTGCTGAGAGAGATTCATTTGTGCATTATCACAATGCTCGCTCTGTCTTCTATTAAGAGACATGTTTGGAGTTTTTATCGAATTGTCAACAATCGATATAGGAGAGTGTCGAACGGGATGAGTATTGTTGCCAATATCCGAATTCCGTTGGTCCGGGGTATTCATGTGACGTAAGTCATATGTATTCTGAGAGCGGGTAACAATATTTTTATGTTGATTTACTTTCTTTTGTTTGGGTATTGCTCCGTTAATGGAGCTATTCCTAGGATTACTCATCGCTGAGATTGGAGAGAATCGATAAACGACAGGAATTTGTACCGGTGTTTATGACGAAAGAGAATTATATTAGGAAGGAGAAATTAATTGAGAAATTATTGATATGATTCGTTATAAGGCTGTGATTGGTTTCTACGTGTGAGGGTCAGTCAGCTGTATTCGTTCTTGTTAATGGAAAAGTGTTGAAAAAAGAGAGAAAGGTGGGTAAACAAACTTGACTTAATATTTTTCTCTGGACAATCAGACCTGTTATCAAATTCTTATTTTTCTTTGATAAGCAAAAAGGTTAACGACTCAGACAAACATATGTTGTGGGTGACATCCTATGGCATCATAATCTATATTAATCGCATCTTTTGACACGATCACGATTTATGGACTCATAGGTGTACTTCCTACACAAAAGTCAAAAGAAAATTTGTCAAGTGCAACGATGCTTAAATTACTTTTAAGTCAGCTATCGGACTCCTTGATTAATTTTTCTTTAAATTAAAATTGTTTACTTGAGAAGGGGATAGAGAAAAGGTTAAAGCCTACGCAAGAAAGCTTGAGTGCAAAGTATGTCTTATACTGATGTACTTAGATGGAGATGGTACATTGTTTGTACTTTGCATTTGTTGACATCAATATGATTAGCATGTAATCAATGGTCTAAGTGAGGGGGTGCAATGTATGTCGCGGTTCAACTTGGTATATACCCGTGTTATGACATAGGGGATGTTGATCGCAATCTATGCTACCGGCCACACGATGCTGGGCGCCAATGTGATGTACAGGTAGGTGGGGTTGTAAGTGGTGGTTGACCTAAGTCCCATGACAGCTATAGGCACGCTTGCGGATGCGCGGAGTTAGCTCGACGGTGGGGTGGGATCTTGCTGTCTTCCTATACACACATGTTTTGTCGTGCCTAAAAATGATGTGGGGGTAAAGTTGAGGAGAGAGAGAAAAGAGGAGGCAGTGATTCAAGCGAGAATCAAGATAAAATCTGAATAAAAGCGAATAAGAGCGAACAAAGCTGACGATGTTTCAGGTGTTGCGAAACATTTTGGACTTGCCCTGCCCCTATGCACCTGTGCGAATTCAAGGTGCACCATGACTATCCTGCATCCATATCTTTCGAGGATAGTCCCAAAAGATGCCCCCCCACACGTATCTACTCAATCACAGCCCTAATAACCGATAGTTTACTTCCGAATCGAAATCATATTAAAGGTCTAACATAAGGTTTGTGTGTATGTGTGGGTCACATGTACTTTTATTAAATGAAAATATAGAAAATGTTGTATACACATAAATAATCAAATATGTAATTTATATCTGTAAGTTCAATTAATGCTAATTCACTTTGTTTACAGTAGATTGAATTAATTAAACGTAAACTGCTAAAGAGGTAAATTAAATATTTTGGAAAACAAAAAGTATAGTATTCTTTAAGTACTAAAGTTCGATTTAATATAGGGTAATAATTTCAAATTTGTAAGGATGTAAATAATATTTTAAGGTTTGCCACCGAAATTTTATACAACATTATGATTCATGATATTTTGGTAAGTACACACTCACGGTTTTCCGGACGATGAAATATGTGGCCACATGTTTCCTTCGTTGCTATTACGGCTTATAGGTGAAATTTTAATTTGTTTTTTTTTTTTATTGGTTTGAGTTTCGCGCGATGTTGGCAAAACTTAAGAATATCGATATGGGTATGAAGGGTATGATTATTTGTTACTAAATTTTAATACTAGACTAGATTTTAATATTTTAATTAACACATGTGAATTTTGCACTGGAAAATAGAGATTACGTTAGATTTAATCAAGATAAGTGGAAAGCACTTTATACAAATACATATGTGCATAATGCAACACATCGTATGTAATTTTCACTAATTATGATGGATTATTATGACCTTTTTTTTTTATTTTATTTTGTTGGGTTTTGTTGTGGCTCAGATTTGCGGATTCTCTTATCAGAGTAATCCTAAAAAGGTTGTCTATTTCGATTTTGGATGCCTTCTACGGTGGTGTGGGACGCTTGACACCTGTCCGCGGTTGCAGTATTGGCGAGGAGTTGTCTTACGTGTGTGGACGTTCTCTGCATTAGGGTAAGAGTAAGCCCTCAAACAGCCTTTATGTTTATTGTGCACGTGCTTGCGTTTGATCAACTTGATCGCAATATTATTGGCGAGAAAACGTAGAAAAAAATGTTGCGGCCGCTCCTGATCGGTTAACTTGTGGATGTGGGCAAGAAAACACTACCGAACTTTTATGATGGGCGTCCGCAATTTCTGGGGACGACAGATAAAGGTTACAATTAATCACTTGACACTGTCTAATTGAATTTTACCATACCTTTTAATTTTTATGAAGATTATTTATCAATGCTTTGAATCATAGTGGATTATCGAACCACGAGGCATTAGGGCATCAATAGCTGACAGGCGGGTAAGTGATGGGATAGGTGTAAGAGTAATATTCATCCTATGGACAGAATCGTAACTTCTTTTATTTTTTTAACAAAATGAAAATATGAATACTCAGAACGAGATTCAACTCTTACCTTCGACTCAATACGCGTTCAGAATATGAGCATATTGTCTTTTCCAATATGTGGTCGGAAAAAAAAAACTTGCTTTTACTAAACTTATCGCGTTGACTGTCGGGATGCAAAAAGAACAAGCGTGCAATAATCGCTAATAAAAATGGTTGATTCCTGTGCGTTGAACGTTGAAAGTTCAGTGGCACTGGCAGCTTATTGTGCAGATTTTATGGAAAGGTTGGTACGAATTTCCGGTATGAGTTTCGGAAAAGGGGAGCAGCAGTTAAATTTAAAATTTACCGAAAGAAAAAGAAATAGTTTTTCGGGTTTAGGGTGTAGGCGTATGCCACAGGCTTCCTAGAATCTCATAGAATCTTCGAACTACTACTATACTATACCCTATTCTAAGGGTATATTAATTTTGACGCATAGTTTGTAACATACCTTAATATTTCCCGTAGACCCCTAAAAGTTACTATATTTATGATCAGCATCGATAGTAATGTCGATCTAGCCATGTCCGTCCGTCCATCCGTCCGTCCGTCTGTAGCCAAAAATTAGGCCTTTAAACTGGACCTAGAGAGCTGAAATCTTAACCATATACTCTCTAGGGTCCCGAAATAATCAAGTTTACGAATTTTTGAAATCCGCCCACAGACACGCCCACAAACTCAAAAAAACAAATTTTGGAAAAAATCGAATTTTGAGCTAGAAAGCTGAAGTTTTTTATATATGATCTATGACTCCTAAAACTGCTCGAGATAAAAAAATTTCAAAATCCGCCCACTGACACGCCCACAAATAAATAAAATAATTTTTTTTACCCTATTCTAAGGGTATATTAATTTTTGAAAATCCAAAGTTTCAGCTAGGGAGCTGAAATTTATAGTATATACTCTCTATGGGCCCTTTATGCTCATGTGTAAAAAATATTTTCAAAATCCGCCCACTGACACGCCCACAATTAATTTTTTTTTTTTTTGAAAATTCAAAGTTTGAGCTAGGGAGCTGAAATTTATAATATATACTCTCTAGTAGCCCTTTATTCTCATGTGTTAATTTTTTTTAAATCCGCCTACTGACACGCCCACAATTAAATAAAACAATTTTATTGAAACACCCAAGTTTGAGCTAGGGAGCGTTTTTTTTTGATAAAATCCTTTAAATGTTATATAACAAAATATGTAGAGTGTTCTTAACAATTCAACCATACTTAGACTTTTGTCACGCCCACTTATGAGGGATAGGAATAAGAATAGGGTATCCAACAGTTCGCCCAAGCGGACTGTAGCCCGTCCCTATGTTTTGATTACGTTTTGTTACTCCTTCTGACAGGACTGATTCCCTCAACAATGTCATTGAATACAGAGCAAGGAACGGAAGTTTTCTTAACAGCACTATGCAGTCTCTTCGACTAACAGATTTCTAAATTTTGTTCCATGCTGAGATCTACGCAGGTCAAACTATTCATGTAATTGAACTTCCAATAATGGATTTACCCACTTCCGTGAAGAGTAATCGTAGCACTTAAAGCGATTAACCTCAATCTCTTAAACGTGAAGTGTATAAGATGAGTTATCACCGCTTTTGCGATATTTGATATCGTTATAACCGATTGTTTTGTTATTGATCATAGAGGTGTCCGATTAAGGGAAGAAAATTGCGTAAAGGTTATTCACGAAAAGTCACTGTTTGGTGCGGCTTTTAAAACGGTGGAGTCATCGGGACGTTCTTCTTCGAAAACAAAGCCGACCAGCTCAAGTCATGGATGGCATTCGCTATTGCGACATGAAAACGGATTTTTCGGTTTCAAGACGAAGGTGCTTTTTGCCACACACCCAACAAAACAAAGAATTTCTTGCGGTGATCGCAATTAGCTGCACAGATCATGTCATTTGAAACCGTTGGACTTCTTTCTTTGGGGAGATTTGAAAGGGAAGATGTACGCCAATAAGCCAACAACCATTCACAAGCTAAAGGTGAAGATAGTTCGTGACATAAACAAAACAGCCGCAATTATGCATCAGTGTAATTGAAAATGTAGAAAAGCGGATGGAGGTCTGCCGCCATAGCCGTGCTGAAAATATGCATGACATTTTGTTACATACATGATTGTAAAGATATTATGTCTCGAGTATTTCGGACCAGATCACAAAAAAAGCCTTTTTCGAAATGAAACATGCCCTCCCTTCCAAGCATCCATCCATGATGATGGATGTTTGATTTTCCCTTATGCCTGAAATAGGTGTGCAGCAAGAATGCAAGCAGTAATGCACTCAGTAACGCACATGAAACAGATGTGCAGTAAGCAATTGCCATCATTCAGTATGCTTTTTGCCTGACCTAACATTGGTCGTGCCACTCCCACTACTCACTTACGGTTGTGAAATCTTTGCCAACTGCAGTTATGAGTCCAAAGTACGTTATGTCTTTGGATTGTGCAGATTTAATAGAGTCTCTGCCTACTCAAAACGTTTATACAACATGACCTTTGATAAACTTCTCCAGTATCGTACACTTATTCGTTTTTCGGATATTATACTTACTCATCAACCCGCATATCTTTACGAAAAAATTAGATTTCCCTCTTCTAACAGATCCGGTTAGCTTACTGTACCTAGATGTAACTGTCTTGTATCTGAACGTCAATTTTTTATATACGCTACTCGATTGTGGAACTCTTTGCCTCACTGTATAAGAAGATTGGATAATACCGCTATATTAAAAAAAGACTTAAATACCTATTTTTCCCGCTATTCTTAGTTACACCTAATTTCTTTCCTTATTTTGTGTGAATTTAGTTTTATTTTTTTCCTCTTTTTTCCTCTATCAATATACTCGTAGCATCCATTTTATTATCTCGTTTTTATGCTTATCACTTATTTATAAGATACGAGATCGTATTGTATCGTACTGTGTAAGCAATTCAAGAAATAAATAAAATAAATAAAATAAATAAAATAAATAATTATTACTGAACGACCAAACAGACTGGAACGTTATGTAATGTCAGAGAATTTCACAGCACGAAACGTCAAAAAGTCAAAAAATTCCGAGCTGCGCTATTCTACTATTGGAGGTGCAGTGAAATTAGAAGTAGACACAACTTGTAGCACGAATTTACACGCAGTAAGCAATGTGTCATTTTACATACAAAATCATCTTACTGCACGGTTTTGATGCATTATGATGGATCCATCGTAACCAAAGAATGTAAAGGTACCTTGCAGTTCCAAAATTAAGTAAATTTAGTAAAATTAGTAAATTTAGTGAATTATGTATTTTATCATTTTATAATCCAACTCCCATTGTAGGTTTTTTTTTTAGAGCAGAGCACTGAGCAGAGTGTGAGCATGTTGGAACGCTTTGAACCAAGCGCACTAACAGCGTTCTGGTTTGTTGATAAAACTCACTTGAGCGACCGGCTCTCATATGATTAATAAACATATTTATTTTTTTATTAAAAATTATTGAATTCTTCTACGCAAGAAAAACCAAGCTCGACCGACTTTCATTACAGCTCTGGCGGCAGACCTCCATTGCCGCTCCATTTTATAAATGTGTCGAAGTATCTCCCCCTACAGCTCTGATCAAGCTCTGAACTGCAAAGGAAATCCAGTTTAATCGCTCTGATGTGAAAAATAAATAAATAAATACTAGCTGACCCGTGCTCGCCTTGCTTCGCCAGTCTGCCACTTCCCAAATTTAAAACAAAAAACTCGCTGATAAGAACTGATTAAGAAAACCTCCATTAGTGTTCCTACTCATTATATGGATATGCTCTGAGTGTGACTACCTCTCAATCTCATTTATATTTCATACTACAAAAGGTGCATACAAAAAAGAAAGAAAAAGCACACGCACAAAAGGTACAGAGAGAGAAACAGATTTGTGCCGCACACACACACAAATTTTCCTCCACTCAACGCTGGGAAAAACCAACGATCTAGCTTCAATCGAACATTTTACTTTTTTTGAATTGTATTAAATTTATAGTTTAATACTTATTATTCAACTTCAGGATAACCTACAAAGATGATTTATATTTTAATATCTTTGTACATAATTGAACTTTATATTAAAAAAAATGTATTTCATTTGGATGAGTCATTCCAAGGTTAAGAGCTAGAAAGCATTCGAGAGTTACAACTTTCTTAGATATCAGCTTAGATCTCCGCTTCCCGACAGGGATGAAGCATTTTCCCGCGGTAAAAAGTAGCCTATGTCCATTCTCAGGCTATAGACAGACAGACAGAGTTACTTTCGCATTTATAATATTAGTATGGATTAGGCATTGTTGTGCGAAGTGGAAGGGACCTATAATTTTAAGCCGAATCCGAACGGCAAATTTAAGAAGCTTCTCATGACATTTGATACTCTTCGATGTTTGTCTGACGTTCGCAAAAGGTGCGGCAGGGAAAAAGCCCTCTAGTTGTTATTTATATTAGTAGTCCGACACACTAACTACCGAGCCACTGCGACCGACAAATCGTTCCGATGTGTCTTTTTTTTTGTTTTTAGATCGGATGTGTCTGATGTAAACAAGACAGGCGAACTTGTTTTCGACAACTCAGGCTCTGCTCTAAGCTAAAAAGGAAAAACCCCTTATGTATCCGTATATTAAGCCGACAATGCAAGATTAGATTTCTCGATATGTAGAGCAGCAACTTCAAATGTCTGCGAGGGGATGCGTAAGCGCCTTGACTACATATTTGTATCTGTTAACTCAAATACCTATTCGCAGAATCAAATGCGATCAAAATCGAAAAATTTATATATCTTTGCCTCTAGCTTTTGGAATTTGTTCGGGCTAAGATTTGTTTAAATGTCCTTTAAATGTATTAGTTAGGTAGGTTCCCAGAAAATATATAGAAGGTTAATTTAACCAGATAAGAACGTATTTTACCGGCGCGTGAATTATGTTTCTGCACTTGAAAAGGCACGCAAACAAGCCTATTGTTTGCAGACAGAAATTAGGTGTTCGCTGATGAACTGTCAGTTTGCGAAATTCAAGAATTAAATTAAACTCGACATGAAAGAGGTTGTGACCGGTTTGGCAAAATAAAAGTAGAAACATTTAACTATTGACCTTCGTTATGGGCATTGTTCTGCAAACATTCACCAGTACGAGTTGGTTAAATATTTTATTCACGGTGGAAATGCATGCTATACATATTAAGAAATATTCAGGTAGGTATTTATCTACATTGCGTTCAAATTGAAATTGATTTTGTTTGCATTCTTTACCAACCCTGTAAATATGAAATCATTTAACTGATCGAAAACAAGGAAAATTCATACTCTTTATCTTCATAAGCAATTTTAAGGTTGCCAAAATGTCCTCGGTTAATAAGGAACCTGTGTTTGTAACTTATGATTCCAATACCTGACGGGAAAATAAGGGTTCCTTTTCAAAAAAGTTGCACCTTATCGACGAACAAAATGAACTTTTTGTTGAAAGCTGTGGAAGTCCTTGGTGCTTCCATGTATAGTTCGTCCAAAACGAAGGGACATAAAGCTCCACAAGAAAACCAGTTTTACATGGAAAGCTGTTGATGTTGGACGGGCTTTATGTACGACATCAAATAAAATGAGGTTCTTGTATTGAGTTATGTAACAAGAGCTTTGTCTTTCATAAAGCTCAAATTTTTGTTGGTTGTTGTATTCACTGTTTCGGATAATAATACAACTACTCTGCGCTGGGCTATCAAAATGAAAAGAAATATATTTTATAAATATAAGTATGTACATAATCCATACAAACGGTAAAGTTTCCCATAATGTTGCTCGTTGATAGAAAAAAAAATGTAGTTTGTTATGCGAGATTTTGACGTGGGTCTGTCAAAAGTCTTGGAGAAAATTCTTGCAAAGCAACTCTCAAATTACAGGGTTTTCTAAGTGATTCCAGTTCGGCTGGTTTATTCCTCGCAATAAGATTCAGCTCTGCAAATGTGATATATTTTTAAACAAAGTTTTTCAAAACGTTGCGAGAGTGAATGGATTTTCGTTTTGAAAGTGCGAGCATATGACGCTTTTTGAAAGTGACATAAGGCCAAATTCTAGCATTTGGTATTATGTCACTTTCACAAAGCGGGGCAGCATGTCCCCCCATAGGGATTACACTGTTTATGGAATCTACTAGCGATTTCGTAACTAATCCCAAAAACAGTGCAATGCATATCGGGGGTTATGATTCTCGAAATGATTTTTTTCCCAGCAAGATGAAATAATGTTCTTAACTTAAGACTTACTTAACTTTAACTTTATTAAACTTAAAATGTACTTACCTTTAAGGTACTAGTTTCCAGAATTTAATTATCTTAGAACTTTTATAGTGGATTAAAACATTACCTACTATGCAAATTTAAATACCCATAAATAATCAGACGTTTGCACCATTTCTATTATATCCTATATATATAAATATATACTATAAGTTACTATCGGGTTGAGGGGTGTATTTACGGTTGTAAAGGACCGGTTGTTTTGATGCAGGGAGATTTCGTTTTTCTCTTTTCAGTGCAGTCCCAGCGAGCATAGATCTATCGTCGATGGAGTATAGCATGGTCAGATCAGGCACCTTTTGGCCGCAATTTCGACGTGGGTAAAGTAAAGTATCTCAATAGTGTATATTTATATAGGGTTTGGTGAAATCAATTTTTTTTTTCGAAATTAACGTTTTGAACAAAATAAAAGATTTGTTAATTAAAGTAAAGCCTAGAAGTAAAGACGAAGAAAGGAAAGTGTACAGTAAAGAGCAAAGAGAGTTTGAGTTAAATTAAAATTGTTAAGAAGCAAAGGAGTTATCTATATATTAATATATTAAATAAAAGCACAGTCAGTCGATATGAGAAAGTAAAGCTGTTTAGTCGAAAAGTTAAAAGAAAAGTTGTCCTTTTTGTATTATCATTAAATATCCTATTTTTTATTACAATAATCGTTTACTGAATTAAAACCTAATAATAAACTATATCTTGTATTTCATCACAGTTCGTCGACTTTTTTTTATTATTTTTATAATTTCACTTGATGCGGTTTTTTTTCCTGGTCGTTGCAATATTTATTCGGTATTCAAAAGAAATTACCCCTCGTCTTAGCCGCTTGCGTTTCCTACATGGTGTCAGAAGTGGGATATCGAGGAAAAAAGCACAGCTACTCGAATAAGCAGAAAAACTGACAGTGAAAGTGAAAAAAAAGATGGCGAAATACGTACAACAGTGAAACGAAAAAAAAAGAAGAGAATAATCACAGCGTACCATAAAGAATAGTGTCATTAAAATATGATTTTGATTATGTGATTTTGTTAATACAAGTAAAGTAACCAAAATTAGAAAAGCGCGAAAAAAAGAGTAAAAAGAAGAAAATAAAATGTACATGGTTAAGTGTTAAATCTCAATCTCAACGGGATTTAAAGAAAGCTCAAACGGATTATATTTACATACAGAACTACCACTCAATCAATACATAAAGCTGGTGAGATCGTTTAATTTTTTTTTTGATTTTTTTATGCATGTTTACATGCATGTTTTTTATTGCATGAAATAAAAAGAGCTTTTGAGAAAATTGCATGACATTTACTCGAATAGCCAAATCATATTATTGAGTGCATGGTCGCTTGCAATCGCATTATAATTTATTCGCTCGTACCTATGCAACGCACACGTTTTTATTTGGCATAAATGAGTTTGCAAGCTTATTTATCTTCACTGAAAACAAAGCAACTACAAGAATTACTAAAAGAACGTGGGCTTTCTTATCGCTACAATTTAAAGGTTGACTTGGTACATCGACTGAAACAGTTTATGGTCGAAAATAATGAAACGGTTTTTAACGATTTAGACGGCAATAAAATATCCGATAACGAAATCTTAGAAAGGTATAGTCAAAGGAGCGAGGAGGAGAAGATTCAAGGGGTAGTCAGGGTCGAGGAGGATACAGAGTCCGATTCAAGCTCATATTCTTCCGATAAAGTAAATCAGAAATCAGAATCTTTTGAAATGGCCACGGCACCTATTCAAAATAATATTCACCTGAAGGACGTCGAGGAGTCGTTAGAGAGATTCAGCGGGGAATCTGGGAAGAAAATCGAAGACTGGTTACTCGATATGGAGACTATGTCCACAGTATGCCAGTGGAACGATGTGCAAAAGTTCTTGTATGGAAGGCGTTTATTGACAGGAGCGGCAAAACTGGCTGTTGAGGCAGAAGCTGGTGTTTGCAGCTGGGAAAAGTTGAAAACAGTTCTGAAGAGCGAATTCGGTTACGGAGGAAGAACTCTGTAGAAGCTGTGGCGACGAGGAAGCTCTGGAAGACACTACCCACTTCCTGTGTCACTGCCCGGGTCTCCAACACATTAGACACAGATTCCTGGGGAGACACTTCTTCCACGACCTAGACGACCTATCCAGCACACCAATAGACAGAATAATGAAGTTCACCAAATCTACAGGATGGTTTGCATCGAACAGCACAGCGAGTATTTAATCTCAGCTGTTTATAGACAGGGTTAAAAATGGTAAGGGACTACCCTCCTCCCCAGATGGGCATCACAATGAGTCAGCATTGACCTGAGTGTGGCACTATGCCAGCCCACCTACCTAACCTAACCTAAGGTGAATCGAAGGCACATTGCAAGGGTGATATTCAGCGACAATAGTCTGGTCTTTGGGGCTTACTACCCCAATGAAATGTACATAGAGAGTACGCTCCGGTCTGGCTTTATCCCGCCGGAGGCATTTTTACATATTGATGCAAAAGGGCAGGTACAGACGAGGGATGGTATCCTGGTAGGTACTATACCACCGCTACCGCAGCGCGAGAGATAAGCGGCTCATTCACGGCGGGGACGTCACCATTGCTCATGAGCTCCTCCGTTTTAGTACCGCAATAGCGGACAGGGATAAAATCGACACGGAAAAGCAATTCGCCGAATTTTGGTGGCTTCTTGTCCTCTTAGTTTATAAGTTAAATTCAGTTAGCTAGGGCGTTTCTGGGAGAGATCGAGCTCGCCAACATGTGGTGGTGATTCTGGGAGGTGATTGACGCTGTAAGGCTTCAGTCAGCTCATGGCGGCACGTTTGCACGTTGACGACTGCCAGGCGCCCGAAAAGCAATTGGGATTTTGACCACTTGTTGCGCCAGGCAACGATTTATTTTTAGTTTTTGTATTTTTTGCTTAAATTTGTATTCCCCAACTTGTGCCTGTTAATTTTAACTTTCTGTATATAAGCATCATGCTTAAGTAAAATTTACTCTCGTAATCCATCATATAAGAGTTGTATTAAAGGTATTACATTCTTCTTTCGTTTGATGTTCCCTCAACTTCCTTTTGTCTTTAACTTAATTTTCTGTACATCATATATCACCCTCTTCCTCTTGTCATTGTGCGTATGTATTGAGCAAATAAATTTGTTAAAGTTAATTAATCTCACTCATATCAAAATTACTTTTTCTGGGTTTAAGGAAGCAGATTCATTTGATCAATTCATTCTTTGAAAAACAGAATTATTGCGCTATAATTAAATTTGTCAACTAATTAATCTACCTGGGATGCTAATATTTATAATAATCTAGAGCAAGTTTTGCCAAACCTAGGCATATTTATACTGAGTCACTTATCAGCACCGCACTTCACTTTATACATGAAAACATACAAAAGTGTTGTGTTCTTGGGAATATTAACCCTCTAATGCTCGCAACCAGCTCTAGGTATTTTTTAATCAAAGATGCTCAGGTCGGCTCATAACCAATACACTGCTCTACATTAAGGTGACAATGCTTTGTGTACCGTTTGACAGAAACGACAGTTCAAAGTCCAAATCTACAATTGAAATACACAAATAAATATTTTTTCGCATGCTCTATTTTCCAATTTTATTTTTTTATTTTTGTAATTTTGTGCAAATCTAGATGGGAAAATAGATATTTCTGCTACGTCGGCCGTTGCCGTGGGAACTTTTGTAACCTGTCGAACCTGACATATGACGAGATTGCAGATATGATGGAAACAATATAAAGTTCGGAATAGACTGTGGGGCGGAGATAACTTCGATGACGCGACGATAGCGACCCGAATTTCATTTGCCTAAAAAATGACTTTCATTCTCATGATTTTCAATTGTTTGATGAATTCTAGTCATAGCTTCTTCACCACTAACTTCCGTTTCTCCTGCTACTGTTTCGGAACTGAATGTCACTACAAAAGTAAGCTTTTTGTGTTGTGCGATCATACATGCTTCTCATTAATATTCGTTCAAAGTTTGTTCAGGTACCGCCGATAATGTGATTCCTGAAAATGCACCGGAAACCGGATCTCTAAGCTTCGTTGAATGTCCTTCGACAATTTATATAGGTACTTCGTTGGGTTTGTTGGCCTATCTAGTAAGCCGCGAAATAAAAAGCTTAGAGCGCGCGAATCGTGTCGGGGGGAAACAGGCGAAGCAAAAATTTGAGCGAGGGTACTGCAAAGAATACGTCGCTACTCGCTAACACTTACGGATTCGATATAAGCTGCGTTTAGTGGCTGGACAATAAAAGCGTTCGACTGCTTTCGACATTATGTTGGTGTGAATCCATTTCTTTCCCTCTGCCAATTTATTATTATAGAATATAATCGACACATTGGTGGTTTCGATCTCATGGATGTTCTTCTTAGTCGCTATCATATTCGCATTAAATCCCGAAAACGGACAAACCGTATTTTTTTTATCTATTGTATAAGTTAAACTAATTACTTTTATTTTCGTCAAAAAAATATATTTTTATTCTTTTACTTTGAACTGGTTTACAATTTTTCTTACTTTGAACTGGTTTACAATTTTTCCGAACTACTTAAACTTTAAACGAAATGAAAAGTAATGAACTTAATATTATAAACTTAACTAGGCAACTGAACCTCGATTGTTTGAAGTCTTTGCTATTTATAGTCAACTTGATGTGTGGGTCTGCTCCAGAAATATCATCATATTCTCGGGGGATGAATGGTGACACGATCGTACGCGCTCGATGTGTTTACTTCATAGAGATTGCCATCTGCACTTCTTGTGCGTAACATTGTTGTTAATGGTCAATCTAATGGCACTGCTTGTGACGACCGACTTTGTTGTTGATGTTATCTGGTGGATGGGAATGGCTGCTTCTTTGTTGCGGAGTGGATCGATTATTTGATGTGATTGTTTATTTCATCTGGTGGATGGGGATGGCTGCTTCTTTGTTGCGAAGTAGATCGATTATTTAATGTGATGATTGTTTATTTCATCTGGTGGATGGAGATGGCTGGGCCGTTACTTTGTTGTTGAGTGGATTGTGCGTCGCCTCGTCAATAAACTTTTTGTCGTCAATAAACTCTTCTTTGTTTCGTTTATTAACTCTTCCCCTCTTAAGTTTTTGCGTCCACGCAAATTAATAGAATGGAATATTAAGGATGCTGGTCGGTTTTGGGATTACCTCCGTAGGCTGATCTGTTGTTCCGGAATTTGACTGCATCTGCATTGGTATTGGTTGCGGGATGATGTTAATGTTGGATCCTCTCTTTATTATTAGCTTAAAGAGAAACACTACCGCCAGGACAAGAAATACTACTGCAAAAAGGGAGTAGTTTACTATTTTCAGTGATTCCTTTTCACCTTCGATGAGTTGAATCTGCTTTGTATTGTTTGTCTGTAGTTCCTTCATTAGTTCTAACGATAGGACTTCTTCAAGTTCGGATGTCTCAGATATCCAATTCAGGAGAGGAGGTGCCGCTTTGATGTTGGCTATTTCTTCTGAGATATATTTTTGGTTGTTTATGGTAATGGTGATATTTTTGAATTTTACAATGAAAGTTCCCTGGAGTTCCTTGGTTGTTCCGTTGGTTTCTAATTGACCCTTGAAATCATTCAGCAGTATGACCCCTGGTGCAATTTCTTCAACCTGAGCAATATGATGGCTATTTGTTCTGTCGCATGTTGCGTTTAAACTTTTAAGTAGTCTTGAAATACATTTGTCATTGCTTATATTTAATATATTATTTCTTTTACAAATAGATAGTTCATTAATCGTTTTACATTCTTTTATTATTCCGTAAATAATATCATTGTTTCTTATTATGTTTTCAAACTCTATTTTATTAACAACATTGTTTCTTTTAATTGACTTAATTGTAAATTTCTTGTAAATAACATCTTTTGTTTTAGGAATGCTTACAATATATATTAATTTGTTTGAACTTAAAGCTATTTTAACATTAGCGAATTTTAACGCTTCTTCAATATTCTCATATGGAATATGTGTTTCATTAAACTTATTCATTATTGAATTAATTTCTACTTTAGAAAGTATTTGAGAGCTTACTACATTTGATTTTGCTAGCTCTATAGCATAAATAATATTTGCCAATTCTTCTTTTAATATTTTAGTTTTATATTGTAGGCTTAATGCCAATTCTAATTTAAATGATTTATCAGTTTTAGTAATTTTCAAAAGTTCGTTTGTTATATTAGTTATTTGATTTATTCTCTCGCTATATGCTTTATTAATAATAACTTGGTCATTGTTATTTTCTATTATTTTATTAATTTTATTCTCTATCAAAATGAAATCAGAATGATCTGGATTTCCGGCTATCCACTTCCAAGCGGATCCGATAAAATCTAGCGATCGTTTTGCTTTATGAATTTTAATATTATCGATTAAATTTTTAACTTGGGTTAGTTCGTGTTTAAGGAGTGGGAATAAGGAGAGGTGTGTGAAATCATGTTTGCTAAATGTGGAAAGTATTTCAGATACGTATATCTCGTACTGCTCTATTTCAACGATGTGGATTAATTTTAATTCTCCGTTTTGAATCCTGGCCTTGCCATTGCTTAAAGCAATTATTTGTGAGTTTGAGTAATCGAAATATTGGATTTCTGCAAAGGCGACGACAGCGCAGAATAATCTGTGGGGAAACGGAAATATAAAAACCATTTCAGTTTCGGATATTGCTTTTGTGAATCGTTCTTCCGGACTTTGTTATAATCACAGAAGGTTTATTTTCTTGTACGATTTCTTTTTTGTATCTAACTGTTAGTTTGGAACCAAGACGTTTGTTGTGCTTTACATAAATTGTTTGACCTACCTCGTAATCTTTTTCTGGTTGTCTCTTCCTGTTGTGGTTTGCTAAATCTTGTTCCTGTTTTGCTCGTAGTCTTTCTATTGTCTCGTGTCTACACTTTTCAAATTGGTCAGGATCGGTTGATACATTTCTACCATAGAAAATTTCGATAGGCTTCCTATTTATCGTAGAGTGAATACTTGAATTGTACTCGTACACAGATCGTTCGAGTAGTTCCTCAAAGGATCGGTGTGTGCCGTCTGTTTTGAGACATCTCATGATTTCCGAAAGGGTTGAATGAAATCTTTCAACTTGACCATTGACTTCACTCTTATATGATGGTGTTCGGAAAACATTAATATTTAGTTGGTCTTGCATCATGAAAGTGATGGAAGCTGAATTGAGAGACTTTTCGTTGTCTATAACAACAAATTTCGGTACTCCGTAAAAGAATAGAATTTCTCTAAGAGGACTTCTTATGTCCTCAATTGCTCTCGATTTCAATGGTTTCGCCTGTGCAAATTTCGAAAATTTGTCTAGGGCTGTTAGTACGAGTTTTCGTTCGGTAGAATAAATGTCGATATGTAAAGTATGACCGGGATACTGTGGGATTGGTGTTGGTTTTATAATGGGATTATTGGGATGTCTTTCGTACTTGTTTTCCTTGCATATTGTGCACTGGTTAACTAATTTCCTAGTTTTAGCATTCATCGCTGGAAAATAATATCTTTCCAGAATTTGGATTCTATTTTCATTTGAATTACGATGAGCTCTTTTATGAGTTTCTAAAATAATATTTTCCTGTTCAGATTGTTCTGTTATATCCTGTACTTTTACTCGAGAAAATCTAATTTTGTAACTGCTGAAATAAATGGGGTACATTTCTTGGATTAAGCCCATGACTTCTTCTGTAGTCATTATTCCATTAATAACAGCTGGGTTAAGAAATCTTTTGAAAATTCCGATTAAATTTTCCTTGGTGTAGGATGGTTCGGTTATAATATGCCTATTGAACTTGGGGAAAGGTGTTTCAAACTTATGTTGTGATGTATTACCAATCTCTAAGATGAGCTGGTTTCTGAAGACGTTTATTGGTGTTTCTACTGAAGGAATAAGGTTATGCGATGAACTTTCATCACTGTGCTGCGTACCTGTAAGCGAGTTTATAGCAGTGTCACGTGGGGGTCTAGACAGAGCGTCTGCCACGACGTTAGTTTTACCAGGTTTATAGATAATTTCATGATTATATTCCTCTAAGATAGCTTTCCATCTTTTCATTTTAGCATTGTTGTTTTTATTACTAAGAGCGTAGGTTAGGGGCTGGTGATCAGTTAGAATTTTCACTTTGCGTGATCCGTAAAGGAAGTTCCGAAGAGAATGTAATGCCCAAATGATTGCAAGCATTTCTTTCTCATTGGTAGCATATGATTCCTCTGTTTTGTTCAATGTTCGAGAAATAAAAGTGATGGGTTTCCCGTTTTGTTCCAAAACTGCTCCAATTGCGTAATTGGAGGCATCTGTGGTAAGATGGAACTCTTTTGTGAAATCAGGATAGGATAATAAAATATCACTTGATACTAAAGAATTCTTTACTTTGATAAAAGCTTCAAGTGCTTCGTCATTAAGATGAATTGGTGTTTTGGCAGATATGTTTTTGGAGATACGGCCTCCTTCACCTCTTAAAAGCGAAGTTAGAGGTTTTGCCAAATTGGCATATCCTTTAATGAAGCGGCGATAATAGCCAGAGAGTCCGAGAAAAGATCGAAGATCCTTGAGAGTTTTTGGACATGGAAAGTTTGATATGGCATCAACCTTTGCCGGGTTGGTTTTAATACCATCCGAAGAAATAACAAATCCTAAAAATTCGACTTCGTTTTGTAAAAATGCGCACTTATCTAATTGAACCTTCATGTTGGCTCTTTCTAATGTTTCGAAAACTTTTCTGAGATTTTCAAAATGCGTTTCTTCGTCTTTACTGAAGATTACGATATCATCAATATAGACGTAGCATATCTTTCCAATAAGCTCACGCAATATGTCGTCAAGTGCCCTTTGAAATATCGAAGGTGCATTTTTTAGGCCGAAAGGCAACCTCATGAATTCGTATTTTCCGTTGTTTACGGAGAAAGCTGTCTTTTCAATATCCGCTTCTCTGAGCGGTATCTGGTGGAATCCACTCTTAAGGTCAATTACCGAGAAGTATCTACATTTACCTAATTGAGATAGAACTTCACCTATCTCGGGAATGGGATATTTATCCGAAATTGTTATGGAATTTAATTTGCGATAATCAATAACCATCCTGTACTTTTTTTCATAGGATGAGTCCGATTTCTTTGGCACTATCCATACGGGCGAATTGTATGGAGACCGTGAAGGTCTAATTATACCATCGTTAAGTAATTCCTTAACTTGCTTTTCTACTTCATCCTTAAGAGCCATGGGATAAGGATAAAATTTCGAATAGATCGGGGTATCTGAGGTTGTGCGAATATCGCCTTTTACAACTGTGGTAAAAGTTAATTTTTCATCAGGTTCTGTAAATAAGTTTGGGACATTTTTAATTATGTCATTAATTCTGTTTCTCTGAAATGTATTTAGGTGAACCAGTTTTGTGTCTATTTTATTTACTGCCGTGTAGGCATGTTGCTTTATTCTAATTTTTACTTTATCCTTAATGATCATATAACTATCTCGCGTAAAAATTATTGCTGAGAGTTCTTTCAAGCTATCGTTTCCTAAAATGGCATGGAATGATTTAAGGGAGGGTAGAATAAAAAATTTAATATCAGTGTCTCTAAGACCAAATAGATTTACCATTGTAAAGTGGCTGACTTTAACATTTCCGCCTATAGAATTTGCGTAAAAGATTTGAGAGTTTGGTAAAGGATTTGAGACAAGGTCTGCTTGAATGTAGTTTTTATTAGATCCAGTATCTATAAGAATCTTTAATAATTGCCCGTTCTTCGTCTTGCATTCGAAATAAGGCAGCGAAGAACAATCTAATCTAAAAAATGAATATCTGTGAAATCCAAAATTTCCTTCTCTGCATCCGTGGATTCTTCATATCCCTCGACGTATTCCACGAATGGCTGTTCATTTTGGTCTATTTCAGCATCAGGTTGTTGTTCGTAATTAACGATGTCTTCTTCAGGTTCGATGTGGAAATTGCGATGGTACTTCATAGGTCTGGATTGTTGTGGCTCCGCTGGAGGTCTTTTTCCAAACATCGGGTTTGTTGCTGGTCTATTCATATAGTTTACTCCTCTTGATCGCATGCTTTGATCTACGTCCATTGGTTCAGGTCTGGCTTGCGGCTTAGGCGCGTTAGGACGTGGTGGCATTTGAGCATGAATCTGGCCTTGGTATCGGGGGTTAAATTGCTGTCTGTTTTGATTTGTAGGGAAGTTAGAATTAAAATGCTGTGACCTATATGCATTTTGATTCATATACCGATTCGAATTAAATGGTGGTTGGGGTAGGAATGCTAACTGGGGATAAAAATCTTGTCTGCTTCTCTGAGGATTACCAAAGTTTAGGTTTCTACGTGGAGGAAGTTGAGGTACAGCTTGGCTATGAGCTGCACGGGATGGACCATTGTGCGCGATTGCATATTGGGTACGATAATTTTGATTCTCCAGTTTTATACAAAGATGTAGCGCTTGTGGAAGATCTGTAGGTTCTCTTATTCCGAGTAACCTTGGCAGATCACCTTTAAGGCCTCGTATAAATGTATCAAGAGCCTTATCACGATATGTTTGTGTAAGCAATGATAAAGACTCGTTGCTTACATCCATGCACCCTAACTTATTTAAAATAAGTGATAGATGAGCATAGACTTGGTGATAAAATTCCTGTACGGTTTGGTTTCCTTGGACTAAAGATGTCATTTGGTATTCTAAAGTGGATAGATCTCGCTTGTCTGCGTAATGCATTGTGAGGCATCGTGAGATGCACTTCCAATCTAACGGGGTATTATAGGATTCTAATACCACATCAGCTTGGCTAACTATTTTGGTGCGAATAACACTCAAGATACCGAAATACTTGGGTGTTCCCTTGATTGTTTCATACAATTGTAAAATTCGATCTACACTTTTCTTCCAAGAGTTAAATTCTCCCGGTTGACCGTTAAAATCTTTTAAGCTACGGACAACGTCTGGTATTTTATCCAACTCGGTTAAATTTGCCCTGAACTCCGGATTTATTATTTGGTCTGTACCACTAAATCCATCAGCGTTAGGGTTCATTACCGACTGAACCCATTGTCGGCCTTCATTTTGAAGTATGCGGCCAACTATTCCCGTAACAAGAGTACTAAGAGCCTCATTTGATACTGAACCATTAGCATTTGGGGGATTTTGAGGATTCGGAGGAATTTCTGGATTGAGGACGGGTGGTCTAATATGGATTGGATTTGCCATAATAAGACGATTAAACACTAACACAAGTTACTTTTTAAAATAAAATGATTTCTTTCACCGATTCCGATAAGTAGATGATCGGTGGTCTAGTGTGGATTGGATTTGCCACAAAAAGACAATTAAACGCAAGTTATTTTTAGAATTTATTTCTTACACCGATTCCAATTAATAGATGATCGGTGGTCTAATGTGGATTGGATTTGCCACAATTAAACACAAGTTATTTTAAAATAAAATTATTTTTCTTTTTCATAAATTTCAAATATAGATTCACTTTTAAAAATATTTTTAGTTTGATAAATTTGATAAATAAATTTCACTTCATAAATATATTGGCAATATAAAAAAATTTCTTAATCTAATCTTACATAAGCACTGAGTTTCTTACACTAGTGCGGCTCGTTGCATCCTTGGAGCGGCTGTCAATACTAGTTGACTCCTTTTCCTCTGGTTGTGGGTTTTCCAGCTACTGGGGGGCCTCTTTTCTCCTAGGTCGTTTTTTCACAGGAATGTCTAAATACACAGTCTAAACACTCAGATGTGATAGCACCCGCGAACACAAATTATTAGTTTGGGTTTTTTTTTTTTTTTTATTAAAAACGCGGGTCCCTGTTCGGGCGCCAGTTAAACTAATTACTTTTATTTTCGTCAAAAAAATATATTTTTATTCTTTTACTTTGAACTGGTTTACAATTTTTCTTACTTTGAACTGGTTTACAATTTTTCCGAACTACTTAAACTTTAAACGAAATGAAAAGTAATGAACTTAATATTATAAACTTAACTAGGCAACTGAACCTCGATTGTTTGAAGTCTTTGCTATTTATAGTCAACTTGATGTGTGGGTCTGCTCCAGAAATATCATCATATTCTCGGGGGATGAATGGTGACACGATCGTACGCGCTCGATGTGTTTACTTCATAGAGATTGCCATCTGCACTTCTTGTGCGTAACATTGTTGTTAATGGTCAATCTAATGGCACTGCTTGTGACGACCGACTTTGTTGTTGATGTTATCTGGTGGATGGGAATGGCTGCTTCTTTGTTGCGGAGTGGATCGATTATTTGATGTGATTGTTTATTTCATCTGGTGGATGGGGATGGCTGCTTCTTTGTTGCGAAGTAGATCGATTATTTAATGTGATGATTGTTTATTTCATCTGGTGGATGGAGATGGCTGGGCCGTTACTTTGTTGTTGAGTGGATTGTGCGTCGCCTCGTCAATAAACTTTTTGTCGTCAATAAACTCTTCTTTGTTTCGTTTATTAACTTATATGATTTCATTGTATATGATTTCGAACGAAGATTAAAAACCAAAAGGCTTAAATTCCAACTGCAGATGTGTGTTACGATAATGGGGGCCTTTGGTATGAAAGGATATAGTTCAGAAACCCAAGCATATTCCACCAAATGCGACTTGAATCGCTGCAATTCAACCACCGCAGTGTTTCCCAAGGTACCATCAACGTTGATATTATATAAACAAATTGTTTAAAGCCTTCTTACAAATTGTTTGATTCATTTACATACAGATATGTTGATTTAATAAGACTATTGTTTACACAGATGTGGTATTTTGTTTCCTCTAATGACCTAAGCCCACCTCAGGGCGGTATAAATATTTTTACCTTTTTAAGTAAATCTCACCAAATTTGAAAACGGACTCGTGCGAATGTTAGTGAACATAAGTCTACACTGCTATATTGACTTAAGCAAAAAAATAAGGCGTTACAGAATTAAAGCGACGCTTCAGATGAACTTATTTTTTTATTGCAGGTCATTCCATTGTAGTAAAACAAGTTTCCTACTAAAAAGTTTCCATTACAAATTCTCAGAATGAAATTCTTTCTACGGTTTATTTTAGACTGTTTTCGTTACAATTAATGCTAACTTTAATTCGCAACCTTTGATGACATTTGTGGCATAAAACCTGATATGTTTTCCTTGCTTTAACGACCACCAATCTCAGTTACGCCCCTTAAACTATCAATTGTCGTTTACTATATCTCTTAATTTCCAGAAAACCCGACGACCTTTTGTGTGTGTCGCTTTTATCTACTCGAACATCATCCCCCAAATGTTGCACGTTTTATTCTCCATCGTCTGTTGCACACGTAGTATATTTTATTGTGACAGGAACACCACTTTAAGTCCATTAAACTGAGAAGAAAGATGTACAATACCATGGTTACGAAACATAGTACACCACTCAAACGCAAGCAATTTATACTTCATATTCTCAGTCACACAGCATCGAGTATGCACATCGTTGTGTTTTTTGTGTTTTTCTGTGGCACGATGTTGACTTGACTCCTTTCGTCCGGTCCAGTTCGGTCCAGAACGGATCTGTATCTTTAATAGCGCAAAATTTATAGCGACTTAAATGTCAGCAATTTTGTGACAGCAGCCGTTAAAAGGCAACAGTACAACGTAGCAATAAGTTTTCATTTTGCACTTTCTCCTTGTGGTACCAACGGAATGCCTTACCACCGTTGTTAATGCCCGGCAATGCCATCTCACGGAGAGAAGATGCAAACAACGGTTGGTAGCTACAGCGGCCTTGGAGTTTATTATATTTTATTGTGATTTAATGACAGACATAATAACGGCCTAGCAATAAAAAGTGGCCGCATGCTGTACCTGCTAATGATATAGTTCCAAGGATGAATGTTCCTGAAGCCATGCTATAACAATGTTCGCCCTTTGGGCCATAAAATCAGTGATTTTTTAGTGGTTGAATTGGATTTGGACTATAGCTTTGATGTAGACGTGAAAGTTTTATGAAGTGTTTGGAATGAGTTGATCGCAACACAGGATGTTGTACCAACAATTTTAGCAATCAAGTTCTCATCTTATAGCGATGTGTATAAATACGAGTAGTTAAAGTTTTGCTACAGTTAGCACAATTTTAAATCAAAATATACATTATATATATAGATATATCTGTGGGCACAGTGGCGCAGAGGTTATTGTGTTAGACTACTAATCTAAAGATCTCAGAATCAAATCCCGCCGGGGCTAAGCAACATCTATAAGGTTTGATCCAGTCCTGAAAAGCTTTTCAAATTTGACGTTCGGTTTTGGCTTAAAGTTGTAGGTCCCTTCCACTTCGAGCAAGCAAATGGTTGGAGAAACTAGGTTTAAAGCTCTGTATGGGCCGTTAATGATTAATATTTATTTATTTTTATATACCAATTGGCACAATGGTTAGTAAACCACCAAGGCTATAACAGAAAAACCGCTTAAGGTAAAATTTTTTTATTAACATTTGTTTCTTGTCATATTTCAGAAGAAACTGGTACCTTGGCAAAATGGGTTAGGTGTAGAGTTACACCAAAAGTTGGAATTCCAAGGCAGTTTTATTTTTCGGTAGAAATAATTTCTAAAGCTTACACATACTGGGCAAATTTAAATCATTCCCTAAATTAGATATAACGCACAGATTGTTGTCAACCGTTCTATGTGGGCACCAGGTACTTCAAGCTTTTGTCAGACGTTTGCAAGAAGGTGGGCCAGTGGAAAAACTCGGGATTTGAACCTGAGTCACTTAGATTATTAGTCCAACACACTAACCTCTGCGCCACTGCGCCCACGTTGGGTATAATAGTAAACGAAAGGTCTTGGAAGCAGATACGCTGATTGAAAAAAGGTATCTAAAACTTTATACAGCCATGTTTGATTGTAAGTTGTATAAAATCCTCTAAAGCATATTGGATTTCACTTTGAAAATTAATTGACTTAATTGGTTTCAATTCATTTTGACATTCAAATCAACTTTTGTAGCATTGAAAGTGTACTCAACGTAGTTTCAAAGTACAAGATGCTCATATTTATCCAAGATTTACGTACTTCGAAAGTGCTGCATAAATTCAACATCGTTGGACATTTTATAAAACGCCATCCACTTCAAAACACATAAATAGGGTTGTACTTAATGTTTAGCAATTCTAAGTTGGATATAATTATGTTGTCTAAATCATGGTTTAACTTTTGTCTCTCAGATGCAGCTGTTGAATTAAGGCTTCCAAATACATAGAAGTGATTATATTTCAGCATCTACAGTTTATAAGTCCGCGGCCCTTAATATTTTCTTTACCTTTGTCAAAATGAGGAATTGGCTTGAAGCCCTTTAAAGCCCACCTAATATGTTCAAGGAAGAAAACCTTTGCCAACTTGAAGAAACCTTGCTGAGACTTGGTTCGACGTACAGCGACGTTTTGATTGGAGGTATTTGTTCATACTTATCTAAAACTTAAACTAAAGATATTGTTAAGATATATTGTAAATTCAATTAAACTCCTTTTCGTTGTGAAACTTTTTAATGTAAGCTAAATTTCCTTTTGAAATTCCCCTTCCTGTATAATAGAAAAATTATTGTAAATGAGAATTGAAGAATAGTGGCTAGGGCTTTTTCTTTTTCTTTTGGATTTCGACCAGCGCCAAATAAAGAACCATAAAACTAGACTGGTTCAACTTTGCATTTCTTTTTGTTGAAGTCCCATAAACTATTGTGAACAGTGTTTCCGGCTTAAATTGCTTACCAAACAATACTATAACGCGTTTATTTAAATAATTCTGCTACAAGATGGGTATATCAGTCGTTAATTCTTGTTGTCCAACTTGTTTTAAATCTAATTAAAACCCTTCTTTGCTAGACATGTTCTTGACAACCCCTAGGTATCGAATAATGGGAAATGATTAGCACTTCTAAGAGGCCAACTTCTGATTTTATCCACGATTTCATAATTATGCTCATTTGCGTTTAATGTTGTGAGAACAAATAGCCATAGGACAGTTAGTTTCCGGTAGCAATTTAATGGCTCTGATTGGGAAGGTAAATTAACCCTCAATCCGTGTACTGAGTGCCCAAATGAAATTTCAAATCGGATTTTTTCGTACTTATTGGTCTATGACATGCAAGAAAGAGATGATATCTTCGGGCATACGATGCCCAAGTACACGAAAAACAACCAGTTGAACTGCTTTTGTATACAGTTTTCGTAAATCAGAGATATTACAAAAAAAGACCCATATCGTGTACCTGGGCACTCAGTGCCCATGGATTTTTTGGTACATTTTTTATTGAAACCTTTAGCTTTTTAGCTTTCCCAGACATTTCAGTTGTTCATTTGAATATAATTTTGTTGCGGTCGAGTTATCTTCCCACTGAAGACGATTTAGAGATTACCTCTGTTGAGTACGGTTTTATAGACATATATTTCGTTTAAAAAGTTACAGTGTGTTATCGCACAATTTACAATGTTCAGGTACAGAGATGTGATTTACAAGAGTATATCTTTCTACTGAATAGTTGTATATAAATATATAAATGTAAATAATAAAAAAAGAAAAACAGAGTACTGAGGAAACAGCGAATAAAAAACCTCAAATTGAAAAAATAAAAAATAAAAAAATAAAAAAATAGATAAATAATATTAAATATTAATAACTAGGTATGTAAGTTAGATGAAGATCCGATGTAGAATGATGCAAGGGCAGATTAAGCATCATTTTTATACCCTATTCTAGGGGTATATTAATTTTGACGCATAGTTTGTAACATACCTTAATATTGCCCGTAGACCCCTAAAAGTTACTATATTTATGATCAGCATCGATAGTAATGTCGATCTAGCCATGTCCGTCCGTCCGTCGGCAAAAATTAGGCCTTTAAACTGGACCTAGAGAGCGGAAATTCTAACAATATACTCTCTAGGGTCCCGAAATAATCAAGTTTAAGAATTTTTGAAATCCGCCCACAGACACGCCCACAAACTCAAAAAAACAAAATTTTGGAAAAAATCGAATTTTGAGCTAGAGAACTGAAATTTTTTATATATGATCTATGGCCCATAAAACTGAATGGGACATAAAATTTTCAAAATCGGCCCACTGACACGCCCACAATTAAATAAAACAAATTTTGGAAAAAATTGAACTTTGAGCTAGAAAGCTGAAATTTTTTATATATGATCTATGGCCCATAAAACTGCTAGGGACATAAAATTTTCAAAATCCGCCCACTGACACACCCACAATTAAATAAAACAATTTTATTGAAAAACCAAAATTTGAGGTAGAGAGCTGAAATTTATAATATATACTCTCTAGGGGCTCTTTATGCTCATGTGTAAATATTTTCAAAATCCGCCTACTGACACGCCCACAATTATTTTTATTTTTATTTTTGAAAGTCCAAAGTTTGAGCTAGGGAGCTGAAATTTATAGTATATACTCTCTAGGTGCCCTTTATGCTCATGCTTAAATTTTTTTTAAATTCGCCTACTGACACGCCCACAACTAAATAAAACAATTTTATTGAAAAACCAAAGTTTGAGCTAGGGAGCGTTTTTCTTTACAAAAGCTTAGTTTTTTCGATAAAATCCTTTAAATTTTTGTCACGCCCACTTATTAGGGATAGGAATATGAATAGGGTATCCAACAGTTCGCCCAAGCGGACTGTAGCCCGCCCCTATGTTTAATATTTTATTTTGGGATGTTTGCAGATTTTTTATGTGGCATTCAGCACATTTACCCCAAACCTGGCATCCGTACAAGAGAATTGCTTGAAATATAGTTTTGTGTATTATTATTTTATTTTCATTAGAAAGTAATGATTTTCTGTTAATAAATGGATATAACGACAATATTTATTTTCTTAAGTGAATGGAGGAATGGAGGAAATCTTAAATTTATCATTTTATATGTTAGGCCCTTATGCCACACAGAATCAAACGCTTTTTCAATATCTAGTAGAATCATTCCTGTTGACCTACCTAAAACACGGTTTCTTTTAATGATATTACATATCCTTAAAACTTGATGAGAAGTTCCCTGATTACGTCTGAAACCGAACTGTTCATCGGGGTATATTTTACGATCATCAATGATTTTCAAAATTTTTTCTTTCAAAATTTTTTCATAAAATTTACTCACAGCACTAAGCAAACTTATAGGCCTGTAGCTTTCTGTTCTATCTAAGGGTTTGCTTGCTTTTGGTATTGGGATTACCTTTGCCAATTTCCACGCATCTGGGAAATATTGTGTTTTAAGGCACCCATTAAAAATAAAAGTAAGGAACTTTACTGCTTCTTTCGGTAATTGCTTAAGATATATATTTTTTATTTGATCAATTCCACCTGTTTTCTTGAGGACTAAATTGTTTAGGTAGTATTTAGTATCTGTTTCAGTTACAAATTCATTTGGCGGAGTTTCATAGCTAACTGCATTAAAGGTTTGTAGGACATTGTCTACTAGGTCGTTTGTATTTGCGTCTCCTAAATGCTGTGAAATAGTGTGATTTTGAGCAAAATTTGAAGCTAAAGCTGTAGCTTTCTCTTTATCAGTGAAATAGCTATTGGAACCACTTTTAAGACAAGGTACGAGTATTTGCTTTGTTTTATTTTTAACAATTTTGACTATGTTCCAAAATGGTTTGGAAGCTTTATTTAAAGTTCTTAGCTTATCATTCCATTCCTTATTTCGATGGGCTTGAATGCTCGTATTTATAATTTTATTTAATAGTGCCATTTGAATTCGCGAGGCAGGTTGGCGATATCTTTGCCAATTTCGTCTTTGCATGTTCCTAATTCTTATAACTTCCAAGATTTGGTAAGAAATTTTTACGCTGTAGAATTTGTTGGCAACTTTGGGGATATTATTATGGGCCGAGGAAAGAACATGTTCTGAAAATTGCGAAACAATGGAGTCAACGTCCTCTTTACTGTTAATATAACCTAGGTTTGTAGGGATGACTCGAAGCTTTCTTTTCACTTCCACCCGGAAACTTGTCCAATTTGCGTTTTTCAGATCTTGAAAATATTGCACTTTTTGTCAGCCCGACCAACGAATTTGAGAAAAAACCGGATTATGATCTGAGCTAAGCTGATTCAATGAGATTGGCTGAGACATAAGACCAGGGACGTTTGTAAAAAATAAGTCAATAACAGAGGGACTTCCACGTGAACCAGCCGGGACATAGGTAGGACTAGGCGGAAACTTAATGGACATAGGTAACATAACAGTTATATCAGACAACACATTTCCCCAGGAGTTTGCTCTAATGCAGCCCCAATCCCTGTGTCTGCAGTTTAGATCACCTCCCATTAAAAATGCACAATTTATACTAAAAAGTTTTCTAAAATCATTTTTCAACGCAATTCGTTTTTCTTGTGGTGTTAAGCCTCCCGTAATTTTTCTGGCAAAATATACACAGTAAATCTTGACTTTTCTTTGGTTAAGTAAAGTTACCTCAATACCTATGTTTCACACATATCTAGTCTGTATGCAAGGCAAAAGCTGATGTTGTATTGATGTCCTAATCAGAATTGCGACACCCCCACCTCTTCTGTTTTCTCTGTCCACACGGTAACATTTATAGTCCGACGTGGAGTGATAGTATAAGGTTATGTAGGCTTATAACAAAGAACTTTCATGTTAAACGGCTATCGGCCAATAAACATATAATTATTTGTGAAGAAATAGAGGAGTACAATAGGGTGCGCACCGCCTTGGGAGAGGTTAAGACCGAGTACTTTACGTACACCCCAAGAGAGCAAAAGCTAAAAACCGTTGTATTAAAGGGAATTGATCCCTCAATAAAAACGGAGGAGCTCGAAAGAGAGCTAAAGAACTTTGAAAGCGATGACCTCAAGTTCGTGGGGGTCAAGCCGTTTTCCTCGGCTGTGGCAAGGGGTGGTAACCGTCACTTACCATTCTTCCTGGTTCAGCTCACTCCTGACAGCAAAATTGACAGGCTGCGAAATATCCGCTACCTGTACTACCATGCTGTAAGGTGGGAGAAAATAAAGAGGTCAGATCGCATACTTCAATGTATGCGCTGCCAAAGGTTCGGGCACGCCGCAGCTAACTGCAACATGCAGTTTAGATGCGTGAAGTGCGATAAGGACCACATACATGGTGAATGCTCTCTAGGTAAGGAGAGAGTCGAAGATCGGAGTGTACTCTCCTGTGTGCTCTGTAGGAACTCTGGGCATCCCGCCAACTTCAGGGGTTGTCCAAAGTACCAGGAGTTGAAAAAACGAGTCCAGGCCCGCAAACAGCAGTCTGAAGATGATAGGCGTCAGAGGAGTCGCTCGTTCGCAAATTTTGTGGCACCCAACGTGTCCTTTGCCCAAATGGCAGCTGGACCGGGTCAAGCCCACATGACATCAAACCAACCAAAGGTAGCCCAAAAGGCACCAGAGGTGGATCTGGACTTAAAATCGATCCTTCTGTCTCTGCACGGAAAGATCGATAAGTTCCAGAAACAATTAAATGAACAAGCGGCCCGAATTGACTTTATCTATTCGGAGCTGTTTGTGGGGTCTGGTGTGCCATAAATCTAATGGCTGCGCTGGATGAGGGAAACTTAAAGATCCTTGCTGTGAATGTTAATTCACTAGTCAGGATCGAGAAAAGAACGTCACTTGCCAATTTGTTGAAAACCGAAAACCCGGATGTGCTTTTGGTTAGCGAAACTAAGCTAAATCAGAAGCACAAATTGGGATACAAAGACTATCATGTAATAAGAAGAGACCGGCCTCGCTCCACTCAAGGAGGTGGGGTTGGAATCTTAATTCGAAAAGGCCTGCGCCATAGGGTTATATATAGCGGGGACGTACGTAGGTTCCAGTTGTTGGAGGCATGCATCATATGCATTCCTCTCCATAGCCAGAGGAGAATGTATGTGGTGTCGCTTTACGCACCTGCTGCACCTCCACCAAACCAATTTATGACAGAGCTCGAGACACTTTTTCGTGGTCTGCAGCTGAACTCGGAGGAGAATTATTACTTCTTGGCCGGAGATATTAATGCCAAACATGCGGCATGGGGAAATGTTACTGCAAATCCCAGGGGCAACCAGTTTCACGACTGGTGGCGCCTCAATATGATTGAGTACAACCTCGAGTTGTACGCGACGGATATCCCTTCTTTTCCAAGAAGCGGTGCTTTCCTGGACTTGGCCTTAACGGACGCAAGACTTCAACTGACGAACATAGATCAAAACACGCGGAACTGTTTGCGTGCGTTTGAGTACGATAGTGACCACTACGGACTCGCCGCCGCAATACGGATCCCGAACGAGCAAACGCTGCTGGAGGAGTACGAAGCAGTGTGTTCATTCGATTATCGGAGGGCACAATGGTCGCGCTTCTCCAGATTTTTAAAGCGAGATTTACGTTCGAGTGGGATCGACCCACCGACAAACAGTAACATGACAAATGATGACATTGATCGGCATTTATTGCAAATGAACGACGCCATCAAACGAACTATGGAACGAACTATTCCTCGGGTAGGACGTTCCGACGACGACCAGACAGAAAAGTACAGAAACCCTACAATCGACGCACTATACCGACAGAAAAGTAGACTGCTCTCGAGGCTTAAACGGCTGTACAGGCAATTTACTGATCGCGACGACCCGGAGGTAAGGATGCTGAAGTCAGAGATCCGAATCCTGAAACAGCTGATAAAAGAAAATTACAGAAAATCTGTAAGTCTGTATTGGGGCAATAAAACTCGGGCTATTAAAACCTGTAGTCCGAATATGTTCCCACAGATAAATAAGTTGTTCAGGAGGAAAGATCACAATGATATTCCTTGTGTTCGAATCTCCCAGACAGCAGAGAACAGACAGACAGTACTGACTGCTGGAATAAGTCCAGAAAGTGTCGCTTCAAACGACGATTTTTTCGTGGTCGAGGACCCACAGGAGAAAGTGGATTTGCTGGGCGCTTGTTTCGAGGCCGTGTATACGGTGAACAATCCTGTTCGCCGTAACCACGACATTGAGAATAGGGCTCTGGTGAGCCATTTCTATCTGCGCACCGAACTTGAGAATTGGCGATCTGAGAATAACGGTTTCACCGTGTTCACTGATGAAAACCATGCTAATGCAGTTGTCGCCAATGGCCGAGATGCATCGCACTTGTTCGTGTCGAAGAATGATCTTCTGTGCATCTTCGAGTCACTAAAGAATAAAAAGTCGGCGGGGATGGATGGTGTCCCAAACGTCGTATTGAGACACCTGCCTTTGGAGGCTGTAGATATTTTCACCACGCTGTTTAACAATGCGCTGAATAATGCATATTATCCGGCGCATTGGAAGGTAGCTGTGGTACACCCTATCCCGAAAAAATGTAAAGATAGGACGAACCCTGCCAATCTCCGGTCAATTAGCTTACTTCCGAATATTAGCAAGGTCTTTGAAAAGGTTGTCAATAGAGCCCTGTTAAAGTGGGTCGAGGACAATAACATAATCCCGGACAACCAGTTTGGTTTCAGGGCGAGGCATGACACTATTCATGCCGCGTCGAAACTGGTTTCCGACATTCAGTGGAATAAATGCAAGAACCAATGCACGGGTGCTTGTCTGGTTGATTTTGAGAAGGCTTTCGACACCGTATGGTTAGAGGGACTTTTCTACAAGTTGACCAGGCGAGGGATGCACAAACCTTTGCTATATGTAATTTATAATATGCTTATGGGAAAGAAGTTCGTTGTCAAATGTGGCAATGTGACTTCGAGCAGAGTCTTTGAAATTAAAAACGGTTTACAGCAGGGGGCGGTCAATTCTCCGATCCTGTTTAACATTTACACGAGTGATCTGGTAGGTTCACTCAGACATGCTATAGCGTATGCCGATGATTTGGTTGCATACAGATCAGGTCCTAAAATCGAGGTCATTAATATCCTTTTGCAGCGTGACTTCGATCAAATTAAGCGATATTGCGACGACTTGAAGTTGAAAATCAACTTTCAGAAGACGGAAACAATCTTGTTCAGAACTCCATTGGCTGGGGCCTCTAGGGATACCAGAAAAAACTGGAAAAAATTGGCCATTATTGGACAAAATGGGCAGCCATTGGCGGTGAGAAGCGTAGTTAGATATCTAGGTATCTGGCTTGACCAGTATCTATATTTCGATAGACATATAGTTGCTTGTCTTGCTGGGGCCAAGAAGGCTTATGCTTTGACAAGGAGACTGTTTCATAGCAGTCAACTTGACTCCAAAGTGAAGGTCATTTGCTACGTGGCCCTTATAAGGCCAATTATCGCTTATGGTTGTCCATTGTGGTTCAATATAGCGCCCAGCTATATGGAAAAGATTCGGGTTTTGGAGAGACAATGTCTTAGGACTTGTCTCCGGTTGTTCCGAACGCCTGAATCCAATTATATTAAATACTATCCCAACAAGGTCCTATACGATGGGGCTCAGTTGAATAGGATTGACAATTTCCTCATTAAGGTGACTCGAAGGCACGCTGCAAGGGCGATGGCCAGCGACAATAGTCTGATATTTGGGGCTTACTACCCCAATGAAATGTACATAGAGAGTACGCTCCGGTCTGGCTTTATCCCGCCAGAGGCATTTATCCATATTGACGCAAAAGGGCTGGTACAGACGAGGGATGGTATCCCGGTATTATACCACCGCTTTCGCAGCGCGAGAGATAAGCGGCTCATCCGCGGCGAGGACGTCGCCAATGCTCATGAGCTCCTCCGTTTTAGTACCGCAATAGCGGAGAGGGATAAATTCGATACAGAAAAACAATTTGCCGAATTTTGGTGGCTTTTTGAGGGGGGAGGGGTCAACATGCCCTCCCAAGACGGTGCGTTACTCTAGGTAACATCCTCTTAGTTTATAAGTTAGATTAAGTTAGCTAGGGCGTTTCTGGGAGAGGCCGGGCTCGTCAACTTGTGGTAGTGCTTCCGGGAGAAGATTGAGGCTGTAAGGCTTCAGTTAGCTCAGGGTAGCGCGTGTGCACGTTGACGATTGCCAGGCGCTCGGAAAGCAATTGGGATTTTGACCACTTGTTGCGCAAGGCAACGAGTGCTCAGAATCATAATTATAGTTAGAATATGTTAGGTAGTTTAAGTAAGTAGAATAGGTAGTTCGTAGTTTGTTTTATATAAAAAATATAAAATCTTAATAATGATACCGAGTTTTAATTGATTTTCTCGACGAATACATATATGTAAGATTAGTTTGTAAATAGTTTTTAGGCCGAAAGGCAATAATTATAAGATATAGTTAAGTTTAGGGCGTCCACATAAGGACCAATAAATAAGAATAAGTATCCTGTTAATTTTAAGTTAGATTTAATCATTTTTGTCTAGTACGTAAGTTGATATTCAGTAACAATTAAAAAATGAATTTAAAAGTAAAAGTAATAGTCCGACGTGGAAATCCGAATTTCAGATTTCAACCACGTTTCAGTTACTAGTGCAATGCCTATTTTTTCCTTTATTAAAAAGTTAATAAATTCTATATGTTTCTTCCGAATACCTCTGGCATTCCATGTTATAATATTCATATCCTAAATTGATCTGATTTAGATTTACATGTAACTAACTTGGTGATCATCTCCATAACCAGTGAATTCAATTCATCCATTGAAAATAAGTCCCCACTGGTGGCCACTGACGGGTTGTTGTTATTTGCTGGGGTTGCAGCTGATGTTTTAGTGTATTCCCATGCATTTGGGCGAGAGATGTTGTTGGTATTTGATACCACACGCTTTGCAATGCCGCGTGTAGGTAGAGACGGAAAATCGCTCATTGACATCAGCGGAACGTTACGGTTGAGGCTGTTGTTGTTGTTAATGTGCCTTGATACAGCGTGAAGAGCTTTAGATGCAGCTTTCTGTCTCATTTGCAAATATTTTTTTCGAACGGCGCATGCGCCGTCAGTGGACTGATGATTGCCACTGCAGTTAACGCATTTGTGCAGGCTTAAATTGTTGCAATCAGTAGTCTTGTGATGACCAGCGCAAATGGAACAATATGATTTCACCCGACAGTTTTTCTCGCCATGGCCAAACATTTGACAATTTCGGCACTGCGTTACCCTGTTTTTCTGCTGGCGATAAAAACTCCAATTAATTTGGGTGTGGAAAATGGAACGTATATTTTTTTTCAGTTCATTTAGTTTTATTGTGCCACTCTCTAGGGAAACTATATAAAAAAGTATCAGTATATTTTTCGTACTTTTTTGTTATCATTTTAGTTTCTTTGCACTTCTGTCCTAATCTTATGAGTTCACTTTTCAATTTGCTTGTGTTGTATACATCTAAGCCAAACAAAACAACTTTAAAAGCTTTTTCGGTTCTCAAATCATGAGTGAAAAATTGACAATTTTCCGATTTTAGTTTCTCGAGCACAGAATTATACGATTCCATAGATTCGCACACTATTTTTACACCAATTGATATTTTTTTAATAGAATAATCCGATATATTCATGGATTGTATTGTATTATGCACATATTCACAAGGTTTTTGCAATAATTTTATAGGGGGAACAATTATTTTTTTTGATTTATTTGGCAACACATTGTCGTCCATTTCTTCACTATCATTGTCACTATCCGGCAAACACTGTAGAGGACTCCAGTAATTAAAATGTTGATCTTTTTTATTATTTGAAGCCATTTTGGGAAGTGACTTAAGTTTTTTTCCCGAGGACAAAAGGTTGTCCCCGGTATTTGGGAATCTCGCGCGTTTATTAATGTTGGAAGATAAACAAAGCGGTTGAATGAAAGAAAATAATCGATCGATTCGTGTAGCATTAAAGCTCAGGCCGAACTGTACGGTTTTATTTTACAAATATTGCCAATCGATTTTACTGTTGAGTTTAGAAAATTGTATAGTGCAGTTTTTATGCGAAGGTGTTGATTTTAGCTTTTTGGTAAGTAAATGCTGATAGGTAGACTTGTTTCGAGAAAAAATTATATAAAAATAGCGTTTACTCCTATTAGGTTTTATTTTTCTGTTGGGTTTTACTATTCCTATTAGAGTGAATACTTTTTATTTGGTTTGATCTAGAAAAATGGATCAAAATAATGTGTTAGAACGAGTCGCATATCTTTTGAGGAAATGTTCGCGTACAGCATTGAGTGATGCCGAATAGGAATTTTTAGATAACCCTCTACATGAAAGTAACCCATCGGAGGTTTCTGAATATGAAGCAGACATAGGTGTTGGAGACCTTTCGGATGTTGACGATGATGTTGTTCCCGATGTGCCACTTCCTGATTTCCGAGTTGAACAAGTAGGCGATGACATGCGACAAGAAGAAGAATTGCATATGCAGATTGAATGTGGCGAGCGGCGTCAGGAGGGTGAATCTGAGGAACCTGAGCCAAGATGAAAACAAATATTTTCAGAAAAGCAGATGCTTTTAGATGTTTGATAAGCCCAAATATTATTGGTTCTATCTTTCTATCGTTCTTGATACGAGGGCGGGTCAATAAGTCCGTGACTTTTTGAATTTCTGACCTCTTTACTGAAACAGCAACACTTCTCCTGTCAACAGGCATCTGTCAGTTGACTCCAGTCAAAATTTAAACTTGCTGCATCAGTTAGTTTGTGTTTGACAGCTATTTTTATCAGACTACTCACTAATTTGAGGAGAAAATGGAAAAAAGTGAATTTCGTGTGCTTATTAAGCATTATTTCTTGCGAAAAAAAACCATTACCGAGACCAAGGCTAAGCTTGAAAAATACTATGGGGACTCTGCACCATCGATTTCAATGGTAAAAAAGTGGTTTACTGAATTTCGTTGTGGCCGTACAAGCACTGAAGATGCCGAACGTCCTGGACGCCCAGTTGAGGTCTCTACACCCGAAACAATCGAAAAAATTCACGATATGGTGTTGGCCGACCGAAGATTGAAAGTGCGAGAGATTGTGGAAGCCGTAGGGATCTCACATGGCTCAGTGGTTTCAATTTTGAATGATCACTTGGGCATGAGAAAGCTTTCCGCAAGATGGGTGCCGCGTTTGCTCACAGTCGACCACAAACGCAATCGTGTAACAACTTCACAGGAAGGTTTGGCGTTGTTTAATCGCAATATGGAGGAGTTTTTGCGCCGTTTTGTAACCGTGGACCAAACATGGATCCATCACAACACACCAGAGACCAAACAACAGTCAAAACAGTGGGTTTCTAAGGGTGAATCGGCGCCAAAGAAGGCCAAGGTGGGTTTGTCAGCCAATAAAGTTATGGCGACTGTTTTTTGGGATGCACGCGGGATAATCCACATTGACTACCTTCAAAAGGGAAGAACAATCAATGGGGAATATTATGCCAACTTATTGGACCGATTCAATGACGATTTGAAAAAAAACCGACCTCATTTGGCCAAGAAAAAAGTTCTTTTCCACCAAGACAATGCAAGGGTGCACACATGTGCAGTTGCCATGGCAAAAAACCCTGAATTGGGCTATGAATTGCTCCCTCATCCACCCTATTCTCCAGATTTGGCTCCGAGCGACTACTTCTTGTTCCCAAACCTGAAGAAATGGCTTGGTGGAAAAAGATTTGATTCCAATGATGAAGTCATCTCGCAAATAAAGGCCTATTTTGAGGACCTCGACAAATCATTTTTTTTAGAAGGGATAAAAAAATTGGAGAAGCGTTGGACAAAGTTTATAGAGCTCAAGGGAGACTACGTTGAAAAATAAAATTATTTTTTTATCAAAAAATCTGTGTTTTATTCCAAAAGTCACGGACTTATTGACCCGCCCTCGTACAAATAGGAAAGCGAAGAGAGTCCATGAAGAAAATCGTTTGTCGGCAACCCCAAATACACTTCGTCGATGGTATGACACGGATGCAGATGAGATGTATGCATATATTGAAATATTGTTGTATGCCGGTTCCGAAAAAGCCTCAAAGGAAGAAGCTAAGGACTTGTTTGACCAACAGAATATGCCTTTTTATAGAGCTGTCATGTCCTTGGAGCTATTTGAGCAAATATCTCGTTTCATTCGGACGATTCAAGAACAAGATCATTCCGCCTGCAAACTGATAAGCTGACAGCTTTTAGATATACTTGGGACCCATCAAGAGAGCTTACTATTGACGAACAACTAGTAGCTACCAGAAGCAGATGTTCATTTCGGCAATATATGCCTAATAAACCTGGCAGATACGGTTTGAAAATGTTTTATGTTGTAGATGCCAAAACCAGTTATTCTCTGCATGGACAAATTTATTTAGGTCAGCAACCTGGTGACGATCGTTCAAATGCCATAGCACATGGCCTTGTGATGTATCTTTTACAAGATTTTCTGGACAACAATTTTAATGTTACCACGGACAATTTTTTTACGTCTGTGCCATTGGCTTTAGAGCTAGCTGTTGGCACAATAAGAGGCAACAAACCACAATTACCAATGGCGTTTACAAAAATTATCAGGAATTCAAAAGAACTCGCGAAAAATTAAGTTCAATTTTTTGTTTCTCACGGTGCCTGCAGTTCGTGAGAAGCCAGTAGTTATTATGGACTAAACTAAGGGAGGCGTTGATATTTTTGACCAAATGGTTACACTCTACAGTTGCAAATAAATGACTAACCGTTGGCCAGTCACATTATTTTATAACATCGTAGATACTGCAACCCTCGCTGCCTACAGGTAGTATGCTATTAGCAAACCAACATGGTATACATGTAGGGAAATATCCCGAAAAAAAGTGTTTATCAAAGAACTAGCATTAGAACAAGCGGCTAAACACTTGGGGAAAAGAATTTCGAAACCAAGCTTGCCAAATTCTGTGAAAATTGCTGTGGCAATGATAGGATACAAAATAGAAACCATTTTACCATTTCCTTTCCAACGGCAAAATACTAAAAGGCAAAGATATGAATACTGCAAAACGCAAAAGAAAGACAATAAAACTGTTTGCGATTTTTGTAACGTTTCAACCTGCACAAAGCACTACATAAGAGTTTGCGAACGATGTTATGTAACAGACGAATCACCTGCTGAAGCTATTAACGATGTTTACAATCAGGCTGACGTTGATGAAACATTCGCTTCTACGTCAACAGCAAAGCGCAGCAGAAATCACTCACCGACATAAACATTCCGCTAAACAAAATATATTGTTAGCAATTTTTATTTTTCCAAGTGTGTACATAATTTGGATTTAAATAAAAAATAAAAATTCAATTTTCTCCATACTTACTTTATAGGGCACTGAGTACCCAGGTACACGATAACTGAAAATTTTACAGTACACGGATTGAGGGTTAAGGAAATGAGATGCCCCTTGTGTAATACAACATAAAGTCACTTATTTTCATAAAAGATAGCATTTCTTTCGGCGAAATGAAACCGAAATTAATTTATTGGAAAAAAAATTGTTGTTTTATTACCTTTTAAGCACCTGTCAGGTAGATTTAGTTCTGTTCGTAAACAGGTGGAACGAAAAAAGGAATAATTTTATGACCTTGTTTTAAAAGGCATCACAAAAATAAATTTATCTACCTAATCCCAATTTTTTTTCTACAACATAAACGAAATATAGCCTTTTTATACCCTATTCTAAGGGTATATTAATTTTGACGCATAGTTTGTAACATACCTTAATATTGCCTGTAGACCCCTAAAAGTTACTATATTTATGATCAGCATCGATAGTAATATCAATCTAGCCATGTCCGTCCGTCCTTTCGTCCGTCCGTCGGCAAAAATTAGGCCTTTAAACTGGGCCTAGAGAGCTGAAATTTTAACCATATACTCTGTAGGGTCCCGAAATAATCAAGTTTACGAATTTTTGAAATCCGCCCACGGACACGCCCACAAACTCAAAAAAAAAAAACAAAATTTTGGAAAAAATCGAATTTTGAGCTAGAAAGCTGAAATTTTTTATATATGATCTATGACTCCTAAAACTGCTCGGGATATAAAATTTTCAAAATCCGCCCACTGACACGCCCACAAAAAAATAAAACAATTTTATTGAAAAACCAAAATTTGAGCTAGGGAGATGAAGGAGGGTTTTAACATTATAAGAAACGATTCGGGAAGAGGAACAGTAGTTTTGTTGGATAAAATGTATAAGTTCAACGCGGTTCCCTTCCAAAGCGATATATTCTCTCTTTGTGCGGCATTTATTTCCTCACCAAATTCAAACGGTTCATGCTTCCGCTTACTAATTGGAAGCATCTATATACCTACAAACGCTGGGCAAAGTTTAACTTCAGAACTTGACAGAATATACACCCTCATTAATGGTTTTGATGCGGCTCTAATTGGCGGTGATTTTAATGCCTGTCATACAACTTGGGGGGACAGTGTGTGCAATTATAATGGAAATCATTTAAATAACTGGTTCTATAATGGCTCTTATTTGAATCTTGATATAATTCCTTCTGATAATCCAACGTTCCCAAGATCATCCTCATATATAGATTTCTTTCTTATGTCATCAACACTAGGTATGGCAAACAACATAGACAATTCTTTAGAGGGCTCAATGTGTAAGACTTTTCCAGTTGTATCGGATCACCATGGAATCCTTTTAGAAATAAAACTTTCAAACTTTTTCCCAATTTTGATCCCCACTGTAAAAGAAGTTTCAAAGACATAAATTGGGACGCCTTTAGACTAAGCCTTCATGTCATTCTTGCGTCCTTAACCATACACAATGATAGAAATATATTAAATATTGAAATAGATAATATAATAGTACAGTTAAATGAGCTTATTACATTGGTTATAGATTCTCATTCAGTCATTCATTGCTATAAAGACCAAAAATTCCAATCTATCTCTGAGAAAACAAAGAAACTGATTGATCTACGAAGTATTTGGCTCAAGCAACTAAAAAGGCTTTACCATCGCCATTTAAACAGAATCAATCCTGAATATCTTCAACTTAATTCAAGAATTCAGTGTCTAAGCAAAATAATAAGAGAAAATGCCAATATAGACCTTAATAACGCATTTAAATCGAGATTGGAGAAAATCAAACCATCACCTTTTGCTTTTAGAGAAATAGACAGGATAACTGGGCGAAAATATTTTGGAACAGACATTTCAAAAGATATACTAACATATAACGGGCAAGAGCTTAACGACATCGAAATAAAACTAGATGCTTTCAAAGAGTTTTACTCTTCAATTTACTCTGAAGCATCTCCAAACATTGATATTGACCTTGAACGTGAAGTTTACATAGCTATTAATGATTTTAAAGTAGTGCAGCTACACAATACACTCACAATCTTCTCTCCATCTAACGTGGCATCAAGCCCCGCTTTACCAATATTTACTTCGCCTGAAAAAGTCAATACACTTCGAGTTGCATTAAACAACAAAAAATCTACTGGTATCGATAACATCTCCAATTTCATATTGCGAAAATGTCCTCATTCTCTTGACACAGTCTTGTCTCTATTATTTAATCAGTGTATAAACAACGGATACTTTCCTGTTATTTGGAAACAGGCAACAATTTTACCGATAGCAAAAACGAAAGGGGAAAAGGACATTAAAAAATTTCGTCCAATTTCACTTCTTTCGAATATTGGAAAACTTTTTGAAAGAGTTTTAGCAGATCAGCTTAACTCCTTTTCCGAAGAAGCGGACATTATTCCAAACAACCAATTTTGTTTTAAAAAAGGACACTCGACAGAACATGCTTTACTCATAATTCAAAATAAAGTTATCCAAAATCTAAGGAATAAGAAATGTACAGTGAGCCTGGACATCGACCTTGAAAAAGCCTTTGACTCGATATGGCACGATGGTCTAATTTTCAAGCTCATTAAACTCAGATATCCTGATTGGCTCATAAAGCTGATAATCAGCTTTTTGAGTGATAGAAGCACTTCAATTTTCATTGGATCCGAGAATTCTGATTTTTTTCCCGTGTCTTCAGGTGTTCCGCAAGGATCAATCTTGGGCCCATCCTTATTTAACATCTATCTCCAGGACTTTCCTCTTTCAGACCCAATTTCAGAAGAACCAGGATCTATTCACTATGCTGATGACACCACTATACTAGCTTCTGATGTACGACCAAGCGTTGCTCTTAATAAAATCAAGCAGAGAATTCCACATGTAGAAAACTATTTTAAAAAGTGGAGGCTCAAAATAAACACTGCAAAATGTGGCCTTACGTGTTTTAGAAATGCCAGTGGAAAAGGACATTACTTAGCGGTGAAAGAAAGTAAATCCCTTTCTTTACTAATAAATGAAAGACAGATACCAGTGCGTTCTGAAACCAAGTATCTAGGTGTGAATTTCCACAACCGATTCCTTTTTAATAAGCACGCAAGGAAAATCTTAAATAGGGCAAGATATGTATCTATGACACTAAAACCACTAATTAATTCTAAACAAATGTCAGGAAAAACAAAGATACTAATGTATAAGACTTTGATTAGACCGATTCTAACATACGGTTTTTCAACTTGGTTCACAATATCTCCCATTGTAGCCAAGGAAATGGAGATTTTTGAACGAAAATTGCTTAGATTCTGCTGTGGAAAATTTAGAAAACCAGACAAAAGATGGTACTCCAATAAATTTTTATACGAATCGACAAAAATAACACCCTTAATGATGTACCAAATTGAACTTCTCTTTAAAAAGATGGAACGAATCAGTTCTCATCCCAATCCACTCGTTAGATCTTTGATTGACTCTAATATTAGCCAAAGTCTAAATGAAAACTATTATTTATCTCCATTAAATTTGATTAATGAAAATTCTATGACATTATTAAGACCAGATGCAAGTGGGACAATATCCGTAGCTTTTTACGAAAAAGCATCTCCATTGAATTATCGGGGATGATATTGAGTTGAAATATAATCAAATAAAAAAAAAAAAATAAACCTTTGTTTACTATGCATATGGTTGTAGAAATTCTTTAGATGATATATTTAAATTATATTTATCTTTAAGAATTTTTATGACTTATGCCCCATTTGTATGTAATTATGTATAGTTTTATTATTACCTCTCAAAAGATATCTTTTTAGATGGGGTCATCCTCTTAGTTGTAGTCATAGTTTTATTATATTTTAGTATTACGTTTTAGTCCTAAGTTAAGAATGCCTGAAAGAGCAACGTTGAGAATGTATACCGGGAGCAAGTGTACACTTACAAAATTAAATTTAAAAAAAATTTATAAATTATAAATTTACATAAATGAAATCTTTGATTAAAAAGTTAAAATAATCTTTTTGTTAATAAGTATAGCTTAAGTTAGACATATCTTTAAGTCGGCCAAAAATTAATTATTAGTTGTAAGAAGAATATGTAATTGTTTAATATGTCTCAATAAAAAAAATTCATTCATTCATTCATTCATTCGTAAACACGTTTAGCGGAGTGTATTAAGCAATTTCAACATCCAAGTGAGCCAACACATAGTTAACATCTTAAAGCTGTCCCGCAACTCTGCATGAAAATCCGTGGGTTAGAACGACTCAAGATCACCGGTGTTGCGATAGGTCAATCAAACAACTATCAAAAATGGGAGCATGACTTCATAAAAAAGGGGAACATCAACACCATCATTTGATTGCACTAGCATTTGATTGATCCGAAAGCAGGAAGCCGGAGGACCAATACGGTTGCAGTAAAGTAAAGTGGAATGGTTATGATGCCCTTCATCCTGATAATAACGCTATACAGGAAAGCAGACTTGATTGAAACAATAAAGAGCATCAAGTAAACTACCCAACAATTTTTGTTCGGTGATATGTCCGGCCTGATATACGGAATGCGTAAAGTAATAAAACTTACGTTTGGGACGACATTTGCTCAAAAATCTTCAAAATCATTAGAGCCGTTTTTAAGAAAAGTGATGTTTTGCAAATTTTTAGCAACTGTTGTAAAAACAAACTATAAAAAAGTTATACAAAAATACCTATATTAATAATCTGCTTCTACGCATTTGTACCTAATAAATATATCGAATTTTTTTGAAATTACGTTGCACATTTTTGTGATATTGTTGGTTTCGTAAAGTACCGTTAATCGAGTCTTTTGGGAAAAAACTGAGTAAGTCATCTTCTGACATTCAACCCAAGTATTGAAGATATCAAAATTGATCAAAATCGTTATAGTCATTTATGAGAAAAGTAAAATTTTCAAAACTTCAAAAAACAGTTTTTGAACAAAAAAGTTAAAAAAAATTCAATTATTTTAATACACAAATTCGATCCAAATAGTAATATTGACCCGTTTTTGAGATATAAGCATTTTTGTAAGGTACTGTTGTTGGACAATTTTCGCAAAAATAGTAATTTTTGACAAATTCTGTGTTGTCAAAACCATATGTTTGGTAGGTACCGTTATTTAAGAATGAAATAATTAAAGAATGTCAGCGAGTTGTAAGCATACATAGCCCAAATACGAAGTTTAAAGTAAATCCGTCTACTCATTGTGGCTGGAGCCTTGGCTTCAGACGGATCGACGGACGGAAATTAGAGAGACACATTTTTGGGCTCACACTCTGTTTGAGTTCGAAATTTCAGCACAATTGCGATGTCTTTCTCTTAAGTATACTAAATTATAGGAGACAGTTAAAATAACCATCAAGTATTTACTGCGAGGAAGGTGAAATCCCAAACTACCTGGATGTTGCTGCTATCAAGAGTGACGTTTTGTTCCAGTTGTTGCACGGATGTTTGTTTGTTTGTTGAAACCAAGTCCTCATAAGCTTCAACCCCGACCCATTTTGCCTTGAATCGCTATTAAGGCATCCAATACGGCACGTTGAGATCCGACCGATACTTAGCACTTTCTGCTACAGAACAAGATTGAAGAAGTCACATGATAGCGCATCTCCTTGTCAAAGTCCGGTGAAGGTTAGGAAAAGTTCGAAAAGAGCTGTTTCCGAACTGCACATTACACGACGTGTTTTCCAGCGTCAAGCGGCGAAACTCCCTGACTGCTGCTGGAATCCCGAATATGGCCATCGCCATGTAGAACGCCTGATAATGTATGCTTTGATAATGCGGCTTTAAAACCGATGGAAATGTGGTGTGTCTCGACTTTAAATTCATTGGCCTTTTCCAGGATTTGTCTCAGTGTGAAAATTTGGCCTATTGTCGATCTTCTGGGATGGAGGTCACACTGATTAGTGTGTCGCAGAACTGCTTGAGACATTCACACAGTATGCTGGATAGAAAATGTTACCCAGAAATAATATACACAATACTTCGCCTACTATGCGAGAAGTATCGATGGGTTTTTTTTGAGTTGACCACGAAGGTGAATTCATTCTGAGCGCACTTTTTGGTACTCCTATAATGTAATAAAAGGGGAATAAGGACGAGAGTGGAGAAATCTATGCACGTTGGTTTTAAATATTTTTAAATTATACGAGTAATAGGTTGGAAAAACAGAGAGGGGAAAAGCATTCCAGATGTTTGTTGTACGGCTAAGGATGCCCCACTGGGGCGCTACAGGTTTTCAAAGCTATGTCGATATAGCTATATATGCCGGTCCGTCCGTCCGTCCGTCAACAGCTAAGGGGCATTCAAATTCGAGCTTGTAAGCTTAAACTTGGAACATATAATCTTAAAAGTTAAAACCCCTAAACTTTGTTGCACTTAAAATTATTATTAATTATTATTCGCTGGCAAACTACTACATTTACTTTTATTTGGCGGAAAACAAACGAGATAAATTACTAGAAAAAAATTGAGGCCGCCACCGCCGAAAACAAAATTTACCGAACTGTCAACGAAGCGAATGCGAAATGAAAATATGCAATGTATGAAGAGCGCGAGTGCAACAATCAGCAAGTATATGCTGATTTCCCGGTAGCTCAGCAAGGGGAGGGTTCAGGTAATAAGAAAATAATGTTTGGTGAATCGCACCAAAGGAAAAACGCAGATATTTACTGTGTTGTTTGATTTAGGATTAATCCCGGGTCTGAAAAATAGTTTAAAAACATACGGACGGGCTACAGTCCGCTTGGGCGAACTGTTGGATACCCTATTCTTATTCCTATCCCTCATAAGTGGGCGTGACAAAAGTCTAAGTATGGTTGAATTGTTAAGAACGCTTTACATATTTTGTTATATAACATTTAAAGGATTTTATCAAAAAAAACGCTCCCTAGCTCAAACTTGGGTGTTTCAATAAAATTGTTTTATTTAATTGTGGGCGTGTCAGTAGGCGGATTTAAAAAAATTAACACATGAGCATAAAGCGCCCCTAGAGAGTATATATTATAAATTTCAGCTCCCTAGCTCACTTTGAATTTTCAAAAAAAAAAATAATAATAATTGTGGGCGTGCCAGTGGGCGGATTTTGAAAATATTTACACATAAGCATAAAGGGCCCATAGAGAGTATATATTAAAAATTTCAGCTCCCTAGCTCAAATTTTGGTTTTTCAATAAAATTGTTTTATTTTTTTGTGGGCGTGGCAGTGGGCGGATTTTGAAAATTTTATATCCCGAGCAGTTTTAGGAGTCATAGATCATATATAAAAAATTTCAGCTTCCTAGCTCAAAATTCGATTTTTTCCAAAATTTTGTTTTTTTGAGTTTGTGGGCGTGTCTGTGGGCGGATTTCAAAAATTCGTAAACTTGATTATTTCGGGACCCTAGAGAGTATATGGTTAAAATTTCAGCTCTCTAGGTCCAGTTTAAAGGCCTAATTTTTGCCGACGGACGGACGGACGGACGGACGGACGGACGGACGGACATGGCTAGATCGACATTACTATCGATGCTGATCATAAATATAGTAACTTTTAGGGGTCTACGGGCAATATTAAGGTATGTTACAAACTATGCGTCAAAATTAATATACCCCTAGAATAGGGTATAAAAATGGGCGCCACACAGTTTTAAGGTAAATTGTGAAACCAGAGAAATACAACCAGAAACGAGCGAAAAAAAAACACAAAAAAGAAATGCAAAATATTTTTTTTCCCACGACGTTGGAGTACGGCAAATTTTATTGGGGTTAATTTCACAGCCGATTGGGAATCAAAGAAAGTCCAAGAATGACTCACGATTGCTTTTCCCGAACGATGGAAAATATTCCAAATTAATGGGTCGCGTGTCCCGTAGTATAACGGGAATTGTCGGAAACACGATCCTACCGAGATCACTAATTTTTTCACTTTATAACCTAACACTCCTACTAACTATAATACCAAAAATTTCACAAAGTACTTAGCTCTTTTTATACCCTATTCTAGGGGTATATTAATTTTGACGCATAGTTTGTAACATACCTTAATATTGCCCGTAGACCCCTAAAAGTTACTATATTTATGATCAGCATCGATAGTAATGTCGATCTAGCCATGTCCGTCCGTCCGTCGGCAAAAATTAGGCCTTTAAACTGGACCTAGAGAGCTGAAATTTTAACCATATACTCTCTAGGGTCCCGAAATAATCAAGATTACGAATTTTTGAAATCCGCCCACAGACACGCCCACAAAATTTTTTATATATGATCTATGACTCCTAAAACTGCTCGGGATATAAAATTTTCAAAATCCGCCCACTGCCACGCCCACAAAAAAATAAAACAATTTTATTGAAAAACCAAAATTTGAGCTAGGGAGCTGAAATTTTTAATATATACTCTCTATGGGCCCTTTAAGCTCATGTATAAATATTTTCAAAATCCGCCCACTGACACGCCCACATATAAATAAAACAATTTTTTTGAAAATCCAAAGTTTGAGCTAGGGAGCTGAAATTTATAATATATACTCTCTATGGGCCCTTTATGCTTATGTGTAAATATTTTCAAAATCCGCCCACTGGCACGCCCACAATTAATTTTTTTTTTTTTTTTTTTGAAAATTCAAAGTGAGCTAGGGAGCTGAAATTTATAATATATACTCTCTAGGGGCGCTTTATGCTCATGTGTTAATTTTTTTAAATCCGCCTACTGACACGCCCACAATTAAATAAAACAATTTTATTGAAACACCCAAGTTTGAGCTAGGGAGCGTTTTTTTTTAGATAAAATCCTTTAAATGTTATATAACAAAATATGTAAAGCGTTCTTAACAATTCAACCATACTTAGACTTTTGTCACGCCCACTTATGAGGGATAGGAATAAGAATAGGGTATCCAACAGTTCGCCCAAGCGGACTGTAGCCCGTCCCTATGTTTTTTTATTAAGATCCTTCAACTCCTTTGTCCTCTTCGTCCCTCAAATGGTTGGGTAGGATCTTGCCTTGACCAATGCCTTCCTGCTCCAGCAATTATCCTGAGTGCCGGTTAAATTTCCCGCCGCCTATCTCCTTCCTCAAATAATTTTCATTACTTTTTATTTTACAAAGTCCCTTCTGGACGATAACAAAAAAACTTCAACTGACTTTCTGCCTGGTCAACCAAGAAGTGATCTTCCAGCTGGCTTTGTCCATTTCGTCGGCCGGCATCCTCACTCACACATCTATACATACATGGGGAAGCAGAGCCAACGACAGTTCAACAAGACCATTCAGCTGTGGCGCTGGAGTGGTCAACTGTTTCGTACTCCCCCATTCTCACACATACTTAGACCATTTGGCGGTCCACGTCCTCTTCTGCTGCACTATGTACTCTCATATCAGTGCGCTGACATGAACCCGCTAATGTTCTCACGTCCTTCAGGCGACCTTTCACTCAGTGAATTCGCCCATTACTCTAACTCTCCAGTAATGAACGAACCCTCCGACCGACCCTGGATCTGCCTTTATTCAGCCCATACCCTTTTTGACAGATCGCGAAGTAAACAAAATGTATTCGAGCAAGGAGCTAGTTTTTCAACAACATGCCGATTGCAGAATGTTATTTATTTATTTTTCAAGAATATCCCCACCAAAAAGCACAAAACTCTTGAATAAGTGCAGGATGCGGAGAATGGAAATCTTTTCCAAGATGTCCATTCCTAGGACCAGACCCAGAAACCATTCGCGAGCGGAAAAACAAAGGAGTTGGTAATTAAATATTTGTTTGACTTGAGAATTTTTCCCTATTCTACCTCGGTGAAATCGCGCGCAGATTTTGGGGAAAGGGGCATGCCGATCGTGGGCCATCCTTTACATCAGTTTAATTTATGGTGGGCTCGCGGCCATCGTTCTATTTATGTCCCGGGAAAGTTCCAAGACATCCACATATGGTTTTTGTTGACTCGGATGCTCGTCTACCGTCACCCCTTCTCAGTTTCACCGTGATGGGTTTGTGTTTGTTTGTTTTAATGTAATCGCCGGTAGGGTGGCTATCGTTGTTTTCTTTCAGCGTGATTTAAGTGTATCACGTTTTTGTGTCTCGTGTGTCGTGAGGGTGTTTTACAGGGCCGCCCGCCCGCACGCCTCTGCTGCTCCTTCCACGACGGAGTTGGATCAAAAGGGAGCGTCATCCCTTCCCTCATCGAACGTGGCTCACTACCGTGTCAGTGGTAGATCTTTATTCGAATTTGGGCCTTTGACTACTCGGACCGTCCGTCCGCGCCCGCGAATCTCATTTAAATTTGCAGGGTGGATGTTTTTGTGTGTTGCGTTAGTTCCACCCTGCCGTTGCAGACTGTCCGTCTGGTTGCAGAGTGCATTGAGCTTGCCCTCCGCCTTTTCAGACCGTCCGTCTGTCATCATTTTCCCCAGACCGTCCGTCTGTATTGGTGTGCACAGACCGTCCATCTGTGTCGGCTTTCCCAGACCGCCCGTCTGTCGTCAGTTCCCCAGACCGTCCGTCTGTATCCACAGACCGCCCGTCTGTGTTCGAGTCCAACGCTTCTTTTGGTTTGGGGCTCCTGCCCTTCAAGCCACCTGTGGTGGTTGATCCCCAAGGCTCTAGAGACGTGGACCAATGGCTGATGGCGCCATGGTTGCCCCTCCACTTCTTCAGACCGTGGGAACGCAGACCGATAAAAGAGGGAAATTACAAGGAGGGTCAAGGGAACACGAGAATGGCCCTTGTTGAGGGCAATTTGACCGCAACAACTTGTTATGGGTAAATATTTTTTTTAATTATTAACCCCGCCCGTTAATAAAAAAAAAACACTTGTGACTGACAGTGACCTTTTTGACATATCGTCGATGCACAATTTATTTATCATTTCCACTTTTTGGGAGCATTGTCATCCAATTTTAAATTTTTCGTCATATTGATAGAAAACAAAAAACAAAAACTTCTATCTTATTGCCACCCCACTTTGGGCGATAGCAGTACTGACAAGTGCGCCCAAGTAGACTGTAGCTGTTCTATATACTCGTATCTTAGAACATCTTTGTGATATGGCGATATGATTCTGGAAAATTCTGAGTCGGATAAAATATGAACCCTTTCTAAGGGTAAATTGATTTGGGCTCATAATATGTAACATAAACTAATATTGTACTTAGACCCCAAAAAGTTATCTTCTGTTTTTCGTGATCAGAATCGATAGTAATGTCGATCTAGCCATGTCCGTCCGTCCGCCAGCCAGTCGGCAAAATTGGGCCTTTAAACTCGAGCTGGAAAGACAAATTTATCGCAAAACGAAACTTAACTAGAAGCTGAACTTTGGAATATATTATCTTTAGGAACCCAAATATACTTGTGTGTTAAGATTTTTAAAAACCGCCCACCGACACACCCGCAATTTCCAAAAACAATTTTATCGAAAAGTCAAAGTTTGAGCTAGGAAAGTAAAAATTTGGAATATATACTCTCTAGGGGCCCTTAATGCGCATCCGTTTTTTTTTTTTAAAAATCAGCCCGCTGACACGCCCACTATTTACAAAACATAAAACGATCAATGGAAGAAATCATTGTTTGTACGAGTAAATAAAGTCCGACTCTTCACATAGTGTGTATGTAGATAAAGTCGTTTTGAATTTTTTTTTATATGATAAAGCTGTCTGCTATGAAAAGATGCGTTTTTTACAAAGACTTAAATATTCTATAAAATCCTTTAAATATTGAATAACGAAATATGTAGATCCCACTGAACAATTCAACCGTACTTAGAGGTTTGCCACGCCTACTTTATGAGGGATAGGAATAGCAATAGGGTATCCAACCGAACTGTAGTCTTTCCCTAAGTTGAGCATGTCTTTGTCATTTAATGCCAAAAATAATTGGCCAAATCCTCCTAATGTAGTTTGATCCATGTGACAAACTTGTGTTGAAATCGAAGCATGCTACATTTGAGGATTATGAACTTTGGTGAGTAATATTGTCAAAAGCCTTCCTCAAATCCTTCGAAACGATTGACAGCAGTCCTTGAAGTCATCGAAATATTGGTCGTAAATTGTAAGATTGTAACTTTGCATCAAGAAAAGTTTTGATTACAAAACCTGCACAATAAATCATTGGCAATAGCCGTCATCCGAAAAGAGATATTTTGTATCAAGTGGTGGTGGATTTGCCTTTGAAAAATCCGTGTTGATCGATGGAAATAACTGGCCTATAGTAAGTAAGCTTTTTGATAAATTATGCTTTGCAAAAGTTTGGGTATACCTTGGGTATGAGATGAGTTGATGTTATTCCTTTTAAAGAAATAAAAAGGTTCCAGTTGGTGCACATAACGACATAAGTCAAAAAGGGAAGGCCTGTGTCAGACTTTCGCAACTTGTTAGGCAATGAAAAAAATGTAAATTGTACATGGGTGGGATTCCAACCTCGCACCCTTCGCTCAGTAGTCCAACGCATTATCCACTGAGCGACTGAGCCCACTTCCTATGTACATTTACAACAGCAAACAAATTGTGGATTCTGACTTTCTTAGGTGACCGGGCATCTTACAAACCATAGCACCATGCCCCATAAGTCAAGTGTAAATAAAATAAAACAAAGAGTTCGAAAAGAATTTGAGAAATGGATTTTGTAATCAATTATGTGGTGTATTACAACCATGCTCGGAACAAAATGTCACCCAAATGTTCCCCGCGGCTGTTGCGGCAGACCTCTAACCGCATGTCTACATTTCGGATGGCGCTGAGGTTTTTTTTTGTTATAAAAGGAAATCCAAATCCCAGAGTACTTAGACTCGGTAGCCGTCCAGTGTACCAGAGGCATAACTATGGCTCATTTTCATTAATATGTCGAAGGATCTTGTCAGTTAGCTCTAGCATGATTGTCGGATTACTGGCGTTCACCTTCTCTTACAAATTTTCCTAAATTTGTCGTCGGCTTTTGTTCCTGGGTTAATTGAACCTTGTAATCATTCAAATTCAAGTTGGTATTTTGTCAAAATTCGTTGCAAAAAGCTCAGTCAGATATGCCGTTCATGAGCGCTATGACAAATAGAGGTGGAAGAAGTCTCGGCACTGTTTTTTCGATGGAACGAACTAAACAAGGACGTACTGTTCCTGTGACATTTGTTTCGGGCAAATTGCCCGTAACAAGGCCCTTGATCCCTCTTGCAAACTCCCTCTTTTCTTTGTCTGCATTCCCATGGTCTGAAGAATCGGAGGGGCAACCATGGTCCCAACAGCCATTGGTGCACGTCTCTGTAGCCTTGGAAGCCACCACCACAGGTGGCTTGAAGTGCAGTAGGCCCAAACGAAAGGAAGCGTTGAATCCAAAATAGGCGGACGTGTGGACTCGAATACAGACGGACGGTCTGCGAAGGCCGATACAGACGGACGATCTGTGTCAACGACTGCAGACGGACGGTCTGTAAAGGCGGAGTGCAAGTAAAAAGCACTCTGCAACCAGACGGAAGGTCTGCCAGCGGCAGGGTGGTACCGACACAACACACCGAAATATCCACCCTGCAAGTCCAAATGAAATTCGCGGGCGGGCGCCGTCCTGAATAGTCAAAGGCCCAAAAGCGTATCACGATACCACATACAGGGTAGTGAGTCACGTTCGACGAGTGGAGGGATGACGCTTCCTTTTGATTCAACTCCTTCTTGGGAGCACCGGCGCAGAGGAGTGCGGGCGGACGGTGAAACACCTTCACGACAAACGAGCGGCACAAACCGTGAAACACAACCAACCGCTCAAAACCAATCAGCGGCGCGAAAACGCCACAAACAAAGACAACACTTTGGAACCGAGAAGGGGGATTGTAGGCGAACAAGCCAGAACGAGTCAACAATGACAAACTTGGAATAATAATATTAAAAATAATAATTTTCACCAAAATTTGTGCATTTTTATTTGAACACCCATTTTAATAATAGGCTGAGAAAACGCTTACGCGTTGGAGTTTAACGACTCAACGCATGTTCATCGCTCTACTTGTAATGAACTCATGATAAGAAATGTCAAAACAAACGCCAAGCAACAAGCGACAGAGCGACAAAACTTACAGCGACAAGAAAAAAAAATTAGTGTGCTTAAGACCCCACGACTGAAGTAAAACTTCTTTTACTCCATCTATATGTAGCCCTCGCTTCGACCCCTCTTCTGTACCGATGCGTTGAAATTTAGCCCGCCCGAACTTCAGTTCTAATAAGTCATTTACAAGAGCGCACGCGTTTTATTTGTAAAAGTCATAGTAACGTGTTTCAACGTGTTGCAATGGCGTCTAAAAGTAGCGGACTCAGTAAAGCTACTAGAAATCAAAGTAAGGTTCGGCTTATCGGTCAATTATTATCCGAATTAAGAAAATCAACATTGCCATCCATCGGTGAAGATTTTGTAATATATTTTATGTCCTGAGTATAAAAAAAATACAGATTTTGAGTTTTTTTTTTTAAATTCAAACCTTGGTAGCGACCGCTAAATGTCATTTAAAAAATTCCAAAAAATACTGAAATAGTTTCTTATGGTATATAATCAAACTTCGTGGTGCCGCACGAAATTAAAGAAAAATATTTTTTTCTTAGCAATAAGGACCAGAATAGTATATATAATATATAAATATATATAAATAATTAAAATAAAAATTAATATTTTTGAATAGATTTTTTATTTTTATTCATTATTTTCATTATTTTCATTATTTTCGTTATCGGATACATCAGTAATTATAATTACTATGGTTGATTGTGAGACCGAGACAATAGGCTTATGGTATGAGAGATAAGATACGTATATTTTTGAATGAAAATTAGAAAGATATCTAGAGAAAACTGCATCGATTATTGTTTCACGTCTTATGGTAGGCTCATTTCAGTTATTATTCATTTGTAGTTCTAATTTATCTTGTAAGAGTTATACATCTTCGGACGCGAAAATAATATTGAAATCCCCTGCTGAAATTAGTGGCAACGTATGATACTAGGCTAAAACGGCCACATACAGGGCATAGAACCTTCCAAGCACTTTCATGGGAGGGAAAATACAGTTTTACGCCGAATCCGAACGGCAAATTTCACATGTTCGCAATAGATGCCAATAACACGCGGTCCCCCATCTAAGTATTAACCACGACCTACGTCGTTTAATTCCGGTGATCGAACGAGAACCGATTTATTCGATGTTTGCTCCATCGTCCAAAACACAGTGAGCAACCCATTATATCACCAATTGATAACTGAGATATATATATATTTCATGCATTGGCTACAGTGTGATACAGACAATAGGCCTGCACTGTGTCTTAGATATAAGAAACGTAACTGGCTATGGGAGAAAGAGAGAAAAAAAATGTGTGCTCGCAACTCTCTGTCTTGCCCCTACAGTAATATGCGAAACGTGACTCTCTCTTTCTATCTTCACTAACTTATATTTCCACTCAACTTCCGTTTGCCTACACTTCCGTTTGCCTACACTTCCGTGACGCATTCACCAGCTTACTCCCCAAGTCAAGCGTGCGTAAAGAAGTTTTATTTCAAAAAATAAAACATATCAGATTGTACGGCTGAGACCACGTAGTCATTGAGCGCCAAGTAACATTTATCAGCGACAGAGCGACGAAAAGATCTACAGTATAAGATCGATTATGGGCATAGTTGTTAAGATTGACCACTGCGAAAGCCAAAAACTGTACCACAGTATAAACGCTGACAAGCCTTTGGACATACACCCAGTGAGCAGAAAACAGAAAGCCAAATGTGCAAGCTTTAGAGGTTGTCCACTTGCCACAAAATTCCAGAAAAAAAGCAAAATTAAAACCATAAACAAGCTTAGAAACAAACGCCAAATCAATATTTAAAGGCAAAGAACCGTCGCGTCGGTTGTGAACAAACCTAAAAACCAACCGGAACATCTTTTTAGACATTATTGCTATTAAAAGTAATATTTTTTTAAATAGCCGTAGTATACTGCCCGTCGAGGTGCTCTCCAACTGAAGAAGACTATTCAGAACTCCTTAATTTGCTAGGTCATAACTGTATTGTTTTCAGCGACTTTAATGCCAAACACACCCAAGCCTTGAGCCCCGGCTTATAACAACAAAAGGTAAATGGTATGACCTAATTATTGTCCAGGTTTTGAAAAAAATCTCAACAATAGCCTTCAAAAAACTACAACTAATAATAAATGCATGCCTTAAGCTCCGATATGTTCCACATCATTGGAAAATTGCAGAAGTCATTGTTATACTTAAGTAAGGAAAGACACCAACAGATGTAGCTTCCTACAGACCAATACCTCTAATACCAACTATGGCAAACGTTTTTTTAAAAAGTGCTTCTGAAAAGGCTAAGCAAAATAATAAAAAAACATAGGGGCGGGCTACAGTCCGCTTGGGCGAACTGTTGGATACACTATTCTTATTCCTATATCTCATAAGTGGGCGTGACAAAAATTTAAAGGATTTTATCGAAAAAACTAAGCTTTTGTAAATAAAAACGCTCCCTAGCTCAAACTTTGGTTTTTCAATAAAATTGTTTTATTTAATTGTGGGCGTGTCAGTAGGCGGATTTAAAAAAAATTTAAGTATGAGCATAAAGGGCACCTAGAGAGCATATACTATAAATTTCAGCTCCCTAGCTCAAACTTTGGACTTTCAAAAATAAAAAAAAAATAATTGTGGGCGTGTCAGTAGGCGGATTTTGAAAATATTTACACATGAGCATAAAGGGCCCCTAGAGAGTATATATTAAAAATTTCAGCTCCCTAGCTCAAATTTTGGTTTTTCAAAAAAAATATTTTATTTAATTGTGGGCGTGTCAGAGGGCGGATTTTGAAAATTTTATGTCCCAAGCAGTTTTATGGGCCAAAGATCATATATAAAAAATTTCAGCTTTCTAGCTCAAAATTCAATTTTTCCCAAAATTTGTTTTATTTAATTGTGGGCGTGTCAGTGGGCGGATTTTGAAAATTTTATGTCCCAATCAGTTTTATGGGCCATAGATCATATATAAAAAATTTCAGCTCTCTAGCTCAAAATTCGATTTTTTCCAAAATTTTGTTTTTTTGAGTTTGTGGGCGTGTCTGTGGGCGGATTTCAAAAATTCTTAAACTTGATTATTTCGGGACCCTAGAGAGTATATGGTTAAAATTTCAGCTCTCTAGGTCCAGTTTAAAGGCCTAATTTTTGCCGACGGACGGACGGACGGACGGACGGACGGACGGACGGACATGGCTAGATCGACATTACTATCGATGCTGATCATAAATATAGTAACTTTTAGGGGTCTACGGGCAATATTAAGGTATGTTACAAACTATGCGTCAAAATTAATATACCCCTAGAATAGGGTATAAAAAAGGAAGACTAATCTAAAACCACCAATTTGGATTTAGAAATAAACATTCGACGATAGACCAAGTGCATCGAATAACGGCTGCTGTTGAAAAGGTACTTAAAGAAAAACAAATATGTTTAGCTCTATTTATGGATTTTGCTTGAGCTTTTGACAAGGTTTGGTATATGGGACTTGTGTACAAACTACATCGGGACTTTCACAGGCAGTTCTATGAAACACTGAAATCTTATATAACCGACCAACTCTTTAGAGTATTATACGAGCAAGAGTATTCGGAACTCATGAAAATCGAAGCTGGCGTATCCTGTATCTGTTATATACAAGGGATATTCCAGTGGACAACAATATTAACATGGCCACATTTGCAGATGATACTGCGATATAAGTGTCTGATAAATACATTGCGAAGGCAACAAAAAAACTGCAAAATGCAGTCGACAAAGTAAGTGCAGCTATGGCGTGTCAAACTAAATGAGACAAAATCACCTCATATAAACTTTACAAATAAAAAGATTAATAATGTTCCAATTTTAGTATGGGGAATACAAGAATACGAGGACATTGAAAAGTTTCAGATTAGTTTTATAAAGAAAATCTTCAATATTCCCTTAACTGCAACAAACTATTCAATTTATTTGGCAACAGGCTTGCCAAAACTTTTTGCTTCAACTCTTAAGTTACAAGCTGACTATTTAATTAAAGTGTTTGTTCTACAGGAAACTCGTCCTTTCCAAGAACACCATCGATGCTGGACTTTTGCTTGGCTTCATCGAACTTCGTCAACATCCTACCGGACTTTCGGAATTACTCCTGCTTTGCGCCCGTAAGTGATTCTGATCATCTGGCTGTAGAACTTTGAATTCGACTGAACCATAGAATAATGTTGGAAAATCCTGCACCAGAGCTGCACATCAGATTCAACCGGATCAACTGAATCCAATACCAGTCGGACATCGCAGCAAATATGATGCTGCCAGCAATAGACGAAAACCTCGGCAACAACGAGATTGACGGAGTCATCAATCACTTTGAAGCAGTAGTTACCGCAGCTGTAGACCGACAGAAGACAACCCGAACCAGCAAAGACAGATATGGGCACCTACCTCAGCACATTCAAGCAATTCATGCACACAGACAACGGCTGCGAAAAAGGCTACAGAGGATTCTCCACAGAACTTGGAACACCCACAATGACGAGTACAGAAGTGTACATTCCCAGCTGGAATGCACCAACGTCATGTTCCGTCGTGCTGTGAAACACTTCAGGGACAACGAATTCAGGCAGAGGCTGGAAGACATAAAACCAGGCCCCGACGCTTTCAAGAAAATCAATTCGCTGGTTGGAAAATCGAGGTCAATGCCTGAAACCGTTGGACACGGACAAGATACTGCCACCACCGCAATTGAAAAAGCCGAAGCATTTACCACCCACTTCGAAAGGAATTTCACGGATCGACCACCAACGCACCTTCCAGAATTCCTAGAAGTAGTGGAAGCACAAGTTCACGAGGCCACAATGTCAACCGATGGCATCACGACTTTCAACACCAGGAATCCAGCAGATGGCCCAATTAGCGACGAAGTCTTCACCAACACAGAAGAGGTTGGTAACATTATCCATAGCGGCAACTCAAAGAAGTCATCCGGAACTGACCAAATTTCGAACTTTTTGCTTAAAAAGTTACCAAGCGTGGCCATCCTTCTACTGCCCATCATATTCAACAACTGCATTAACAACAGCTATTTTTCGAAATCATGGAAAGTAGCAAAAGTTGTGCCAGTGCCCAAGAAGACAGATCGAACAAATGTCAATGGATACCGACCAATAGCTCTCCTGTGTTGCGTGAGTAAAATTCTGGAGTCATTGATGCTGCGAAAGATAAATCACCTGTGTGCGGAGAGAGGCATAATCCCGACGTATCAATTTGGATTCAGAGCTAGACACTCTACGATACATCCCCTACTGAAGCTTCATAGCGACGTCACCACGGGACTCAACAAAAAGGAGACAACTGTAGCCTGCTTGCTGGACATCGAGAAGGCCTTTGACAGCGTCTGGATTAAAGGACTGATCTTCAAATTAATGGAATATGGTTTTCCGCTCAATATGGTGAGACTTATTAATAATTTCCTAACAAATAGAATTTTCTTCGTACAGGTACAGAATGAGAAGTCGTCAGTCAGAAGCATCAACGCAGGTGTACCCCAAGGATCAAGCCTCGGTCCGGTCCTCTTTAACATCTTCACAGCCGACCAGCCAATTAATGAAGGCCGAAGCAAAACGCTTCCGTACGCAGACGACTTAGTGACCTACGCCCCTGTCCCCGGAGATAGCTGCACGAAGAGTTGAGACCCACATCAGGAATCTTTGGGACTACTATCTTAAGTGGGGACTGAAGATAAATAGCAGCAAAACGGATCTAATCTGCTTCCGCAATCCTGTAACAGCGACCGGAGGACGCCGAGCATTTGCAACCCGCTGCCGTAATATCAAACTGAATCTTCCAGATGATACCGTGGTTCATACTAGAACATCAACGAAATATCTGGGAATCAACTTCAGCGAAAGATTTAAATTCAACCCGCATGCTGACATTACCCTCAAAAGGGCAAACTTTGCATTGCATCTAGTGCACCCGCTTCTCAAGAAGCGCAACGGGCTTAGCAGAAAAACCAAGCTGCTCATATACAAGCAGCTCATCAGACCAGTGATAACTTATGGTTGTCCCATCTGGTTCACAATTTCCCCATCAACAATGAAGAAGATCCAGCTTTTCGAAAGGAGAATACTTCGGACCTGCACAGGACTTTGGCGAAACCCGACAACTCTGAAGTACTACTCAATGAGAAGACTCTACGAGGAGGCAGGAATCGCACAGTCGATCAACAAATTTATGATGGAACTATCAGGAAGACCCATCCGAAACCTTGCAGACCACCCAAACACAGAAGTCCGGGAATTAATCCAGCAACAAATGGAAATAAGTCATCGGTATCTAAATCCTCGTGCCATCACGGATTCAAGATTTGACGACATCATCCACAACGAAGATACGAGTACTCCGTTCTTAGAAAAATCGGTAAGACATTACAGGGGGTGACTTACTCCCTGTAATTAACGCTAATACTATATTTTCTTTTCTTCCCTACAGGAACAATTAGCTTTTAATTAATTATAAAATATCATAAATAGATTAAGAGTAGTCATAAACATAGTTTTGTAAAACTTTTGTAAACCTAGCCATAAGAAATTCGTCGGGCCCCTTTTGTTGAGCCGACATTTTTAATTTTAGTTATAAGTCTAGATATAAGTCAATTTGTACATATAAGTTTGAATAAAAATAATTTCCTAATCGTAATCGTACAGGAAACTCGTTTATGTAAAATAATGATACTTTTTGATATTCGGATTAAGGACTGGTGGTTGAGGACATGGGAAAATATTGCTGGTATCTGTGGAGAAGATGTGCAGATGGACCCCAACAACATAAGACAGTTAAAAGTGAAATTCTACGAAATCATCCAAAAAATTCACGACTTCGCTCGAAATCAGATGATGTAAAAGGCCTTTCAATCGGAAATCAGAATACTTTACAGCGAGCTTGATTTTAACTTGTTTGACAAGAAATACTTCTGAAATTCATTGTGCTACAAAGATATTTCACTAATTTTCAAATTAAGGACCGAACTTCTTCATCTAAATCGGACCCCATAGATATAACTGAAGCCTTGGACAATTTTGTAGTTTGTGTAATTTGAGAGCTAAGGAAGATTGCTTGCATTTTAAAAGCGTATGCCCAATTTTTTACCAGCAAAGAAGAGCCCGAAATATTATGGTAAACAAATCATTTCAAATCCGGAAACGATTGAAAATTTAAATGAATCAGATTGGGCGAAACTTGTCAAATTTGCCGGAGCTAGCTACCGCTACACTTCTAATGTCGAAATATTCATAACTCATCCAAATATACACAAACAATTTTTTTTATATCATTTACTTGAATTAACGAGTTCAATTTATATTAAATATTTTAAGGTTACCAGCCGAACTGACGGCTAAGCCAAACTTATACTCATTCATATCCATAAGAACTTGTATAAATGTAATGAAAACTTGCAACAAATGAAGCTTTTGAATTGAATTCAATGTTCCAATTTTTATTAACAGTAAAGCTGTACCTTACGCTAATACTGCAAAATACCTTGGAATGACTTTGGATGCAAAGCTAAAATGGAAAGGGTGTAACGAAGTAATCTTCGCCACATGTGCTGTCGCACAAAAACACCTGCCCACCACCACCAATACATCAACAAGCCGAATACGGCGCCAAACACAGCGACAAAACTCACCACACCACCACCAACCCACCACGGCACACACACTCGCACACTCCTACCAATACCAACACGCGTGCCCACACTTACCCCATTCGCAATTTCACCACTGATTGGATGCGCATGACTCCCACAAAATAGAAAGTCAGTCGAGTGGTGGCCGCCGGACCAGACACATGACAGCTGGATCCAGCCAACATGTGTGGAGCAGAAGCGCTCTGGTGGACACTACGGGCTCACGTAGCAAGAGCGGGCAGCGAGGACACAGGGCTCGCAGCTTATTGCGGCCCAGGTACTCGCCCCTCTTAGAAGTAGTTGGTAGAAGGGAGTTAAATAGATAGTAGTTGGTAGTGTAGTGTAGCTATGTAGAAGGCCACAACAACAACAACAGAACAACATCAACAGCACTAGGGGTCACAACAGCAGCAGAGAACACAACAACAACAACCACAACAACAACAACGAGAACATCAACAGCACCAGAGACAACACCAGCAACAGAAGCAGCACCACCACAGAGACACCAGCAACAGAAGCAGCACCACCACAGAGACGCCACAGAAGCAGCACCACCACCGAGACACCATACAGGAAAACTCACCCCAATAGGCGCCTATATAAGAGGATAGCGCCTAGGAGTCGAGGAGTTCGACAGACAGAATAGAGTCGACAGACAGCATTCACCACACTCAGATCTCGTTTATACATCAAACAGTGAAGTGAAGTGAAGTACAAAACTCATAAACAAAGGGTTCAGCAAAGGTTTACCTGCGCTACCTGTTCCCAGAAAAAATAATAAGAGGTTTTTCCATTGTGGATTATAAAACCAGAACATATTACCTGAAGGTAATAAACAAATAAAATACAGCAACACCCGGAAATTCAATTAATATCAATCATCAACAACAAGGCACGTCGACCTTTCTCCCAGTACCCATGGGTCAGAAAGAGAAGGTGAAAGCCGCCAGGGAGCAACTCCTAAGTACCATTCAACGGGAGGTTGTCATCCTAAGAAATTATTATGGAGAGGAGGTCTCAACTGACTTTGCCGTAAGACTAAATTACGAGGTGGACCAAATCCTCCATCAATTCACAGACAAGGACTTCAGCGACAACGAGGGCATGGAAACTTGTCAAATACCAGCAATCCAGGCCAGTGATACAGAGCTTCCAAAGGAGAAAAGGAATCAGCAGACTGATCATCAAGCAGCCGATCCCAGTAAAAGGCAGAAGTTAGCCAACCCCAGCGAAGACCAGGGTGAAGACGATGGCTTCACAAAGGTAGCCCCAGCGAAAAGGAAGACACCGACCAATCAATCGCCAACAACAGCAACAACATCACCAATCCCTTCTACCTCAGCAAAATCAGGGACAATAAAAGAGCCAACTAACCCTGGAAGGATGCAACCCCCGATTGTGTGCTACAATTTAGCAACGGCAGAAATGTATCGGCATTTCCAGTCCTCGCGAAAGAAGCCTACCTACACCGTAGTGAACGTCAACAAAACAAAGGCCATATTAAAGCCAGCAACGAAGGAAGACAGCGAAGTCATTAAGCAGTACCTAGTGGTGAAGAAAATTCAACACCACTCATTTACTTCGAAAGAGGACAGGAAGTGCATTATTTTACTAAAAAAAATACACTTCTCACACCATCCAGACGACATCACGAGCCACCTGGGAACTCTTGGTTTCAAAGCCATTAAAGCATCGCCATTCCGTTCCAGAAGGGACAAGACATCCGTTTTCAACGCCTTCGTCGTGGAATTCGACAAGAACACGGACCTGATTGCCGTAAGCCGAATCCGAAACCTGCTGGGCGAAGCAGTAAGGTGGGAGAAACTTCAGCCGCACACAACCACTCAATGCCGTAACTGCCAAGCATTCGGGCATGTCAGCGTCAACTGCCAGATGAGGCACCGTTGTGTGAAATGCAGCGAGGAGCACGAACAAGGCCAGTGCAAGAGGACAGATCCTAAGGTTGGCAAACCTTACTGCGTACTCTGCAAAAGCGAAGGACACCCAGCGAACTACGAAGGATGCCCCTACAGAAAGAAGATCGTAGCAGCCAAGAAAGAGAAGGAAGCAGCTAGAATAGCGTCAAAGCAGACCCCACCACTAACAACATCTAGGAAATTTACTCCAGGTAAGTCTTTTTCCGATGTCCTTAAAAATAACACATATATTTGCGCTAATATCCCCAAACCCAAGCCCGTAAGCAAACCCCAAACAAAAACAGCCCCTGTTGCTCATCCAGAGCTAATTAAACCACCGAAACCAGCCCCCTCAAGTTGTGTTAAAATCACAAGTGGTGCAAAAACCACAGCGAGTTCTTTCTTGAACGACTCGCAGAAATTCTTCGGTTGTGACTTCGTCACGCTCCTCTCTAAAATTTCCGACTTTCTCCCTCTCTACGAAGCCTGCCCCGATGAAACCGGTAAGAAACATATGTTTCTCGACTTCTGTTTCAAAGTATGTCTAGGACAATAAACCAATTGAACGTTATCTCGTATAACGTTGGATCCCTAGTTTCCCATCCTAAACGGATATCCTTCCAACATTTTCTAACGAAAAACAAACCCGACGTCGTTTTGCTCTCAGAAACTAAATTAGTGTCGAGACATAAACTTTACTTTGATAAGTACACCCTTTTCCGCACGGACAAGGATCTCGCCAAAACTGGCACTGCCATTTTGTTAAGATCATCTTTTCAATGCCAAAAGGTATTTATCCCAGGTTTGGTTACATTTGCAGTAACCTGTGTAGTCATCGCACTTGAGAACAACGAAAATATCCTTCTGATATCTTTGTACAATCAGTGCGGAGCTTCCCAAGCTGACATAAAACACGACCTGGACCTGCTTAACGCCTTCTGCCTTAACTTCACACAATTTATAATTGGTGGAGATTTCAATGCGCGCCATCAATTATGGATGGATACTTTAAGCTCCCCGCAAGGAGTAGCTATCTCCGACTGGCTCCTTGCCAATTCACACAACCACTCCTTTGAGATTGTATCTCAATCAATCCCCACATTCCCCAGAACTCCATCGACACTCGACTTTTTCATGTGCTCCCCTCATCTCATTTGTAGAATTCCTACACTCTGTAACTTCACCTGTACTGCAATAGTATCAGATTCTGACCACTTGGCGGTAAAATTAGTTCTTCGTCTTCGGACAAATCTTAACATTCTTGCTACTCCCCAGCAAGAATTCATCAATTACAAAAAAATTAATTGGGAAGTATTCCAAAGCTCCTTAACGGATAAGCTATGGCACAACTTGCCCAGCACATCGACAAATCTAAGTAATCAAGAAATCGACACCGCAATCGATACCATTGAAAACTCAATCTCTGACACTATTGCCGAACAAGCACAACCACGGATTTCCAAGTCCAAATACAAGGACCTTCCCCAGCATATACAAAATATGTATAAGTATAGGCAAACGCTTCGGAAAATTCTGCAAAGAGTTTTTCACCGTACTCTTAGTACACACGGTGATGAATACCAGAGTGTTCACTCCCAACTCAGGTGCCTCAATACTCTCATCGACCAAAACACCAAAACATTCATAGACTCCCAGTTCAGGAAAAGACTTAACGTCATAAAACCTGGACCGGACACATTTAAGCTAATCAACCAAATTGTTGGAAAGAAATCTCCCATACTTGGCCAACTGCAATACAACGACACCTTTCTAACGTCGGACCAAGAGAAAACGAATGCATTTGCGAACTTCTTTGAAAGTAATTTTAAACCAAATCTCCCCACCCATCTACCCGACTTTTTCTTAAACGTGAATGACGAAGTTAGAGGTTTAATATCTCAGAACGCTGGCCACCTTACCACATTCTCTGAAGAAAATTCATCAGTCTTCACGACAACCGATGATATTTTCACAAACCCACTACACCTTCACGACACAATCCACTACGGAAACTCAAAAAAATCCTCCGGACCTGACAAGATCTCCAACTTCGTAATTAAAAAATTACCCCCAACTGCAATTGTTATCCTCACAATTATTCTGAATAACTGTATTAACAACAGTTATTTCCCAAACAAATGGAAAATAGCTGAGATATTTCCAATCCCGAAAAAGCCAGGGGCAAACTGTATAAGCAAATTTCGGCCAATTTCCCTCCTCCCGAACCTCAGCAAACTCCTAGAAACGCTGATTCTTGCCAAACTTCGCTCACTATGCTCTTCAATGGGAATAGTGCAGCATAACCAATTTGGGTTCAAACCATACCACTCTACCTTTGACCCGTTGTTGAAGCTTCACGCTGATACAACTCTGGCTCTAAATAAAAAAGAGACCACCGTGGCATGTCTGCTTGATATTGAAAAAGCATTTGACACTGTTTGGATAGATGGTCTTGTTCGCAAGCTGATGTCACTTCACTTGCCTAATCATCTTATCCGTATCATCCATAGTTTCCTCACTAACCGCAAATTTTACGTACGCGTGGGGAATACTAATTCAAACATTAAAAATATCCTAGCCGGAGTCGCTCAAGGATCACGCCTTGGACCCGACTTATTTAACCTCTATACCTCTGACCAACCAACAAACTCGTCAATGACAAAAACCCTGTTATTCGCGGATGATTCCATCACATATAGCTCATCGCTTAGCCCAGAAATAGCCCTCCGCAGAGTTAGGGCACACATCCTTAGACTCTGGGAATATTACCTCCAATGGGGAATAAAAATCAATCCCACTAAAACAGAACTCATTTGTTTTAGAAATCCGTCGCATAATGGCCTAGCCACGAAATGCAAGAACCTAACCCTGACGCTCCCTAATAACACAGATCTCACAACCACGCAAAGTGTTAAATACCTCGGAGTTCACTTCTTCGAGAGGTTCAAATTTAACCAACATGCCAAATTCACCCTTCGTAAGGCAAATCATGCCTTAAATCTTCTACGTCCTCTTATGAAAGTAAGAGGCGGTCTCCAAACTAGAACGAAACTTCTGCTTTACAAGCAACTTATTCGTCCAATTTTAACATATTGTTTCCCAATATGGTATACGATAAGCCCCACCTACATGAAAAAAATAAAAATTTTCGAGCGGAAAGCTCTCCGCCATTGCACCTCCCTTCACCGTAAGCCCAACTCCTACCGCTATTATAGCAATGAAAGGCTTTACGAAAAAGCAAGAATTGTCCCGATTGACAAACACATACATTACCTCAGCACCAGGATGTTGAGAAAAACCCCAACCCATCCCAGCCCTCTTATTAATTTAATTACAGGTAATCCAGCCACAGACGATCGATATCTCCAGGTGCTCTCCATGACGGACCCAGCATTTGGAATAGCAGAATCTGACAGCTTTGGGAACTTCTACGATGCTGCAGGAACGCAGCACAACAGAGGTTGAAGCCACTAGACGACTAAGAACCAACAAGGACCCCCAGACGACCATACCAACCAATAAACAGCAAGGACCAAGACCTAAAGCCAATCAATATCCCCATATCAGCCAACGACAGTCAGCAGTACTCAAGCAGACGTTAAAACCCCACATCCTAAACAAACAAAATGTTAGACTTAAGAAACTTTTTAATTAAAAAATGTAAAAATAATCACTAGAACGAAGTAGAGCCCCTTCTGTGCTCACAGATAAAAAAAAATATTAGACTTAAGACATTATTAATTAATTGTAAATAGCATTAATAGACAATGTAACACAATTTGAGTACAAATAAAAAATATTGTATATAAAAAAAAAAATGAGTCGAGGAGTTCACCGCCGGAGCTTAGCCACGCCGCATCGACGCCAGGAAGCACTAAAGTTATTTATTAGTTAAATAAAGTGAATTAAAAGTTTAAAATTAATTTTGCAAGTATTTTATTTGTCGCACATTTCCTGGGTGCTCATTCGCGGGTCGACTCTTTCCCCCTCCCACTTTTCTATTTCTAGGACCCAGGCATTCCCGCTTAGCCTACCCCGGCTGGGAAACCACGTTATAAGGGCACATAAAGAAGAAAAGAGAAGAACTAAACTTGAAATATAGAAAAATGTAGGCTATTGTTAAAAAACTCTGACCTTTCTATCCAGAACAAAATAATGATATAAAAGCAATTAATGAAACCTTTTCGGACATATGGGATCCAACTATGGGGTTGTACAAAGAAAACAGATACTGAAACCATCCAAACATTCCAAAACAAAGTCTTTCGTATAATAATAAACGCCCCTTATTACCTATATAAGAAATAGCGACTTACATCGTGACCTATAAATTGAAATGGTTACAGAAGTGGTTAGAAAACACGCTGTATCACACAATCAGCGACTGCAAGGTCATACTAACTCCGCAATGGAGACTGTCGTAAATGTACAAGATAATGGTCGGAGACTAAGGAAAACCAAGCCTCATGAGCTGATGGTCAAAGAGCGATGGGAAAGTATTAAAATGTTAAACTTCCCCCAATGAGATTTTAAATTAAGAAAGAAAAATCATTTAGGGAAAACATAGAAAGAAAAAACCAGAATGAATAACATTATATACGAGTACTTACAGGAGCAAGTCTGTCGAAGAAAATCAAAATAAAAACTGGATGAACTGAAACTCGTGGCTTTAATAGCACAGTGCATGAGTGCTTGCCTGAGAAGTCTAGGTTCAAATCCCAGTGGAAGAAATGGATTTTCGGGATAAAATGAAGGCAATAAACAGACCAGCACCACAGAAGGAGTCTGATGATCGGTTGTGGTGAACCGTGAAACAGCGCTGTAACTCCAGCCGTCCACTGCACGTGGTAACGAATGTAAGGTTATTCATTCAAAACAACATAAATAAAAATCATTTGTCGATCTTTCATAGATTGGCCTTGATTTTCCGGTGGATTTAGTAGGCAAAAATCCCACACTACTTGGTTCTGAATATTATCAAGTGTCTTATGAAGATTTACCACCCCTAGAGAAAAAAGACAAAAGTTTTTTTTACCAGCGGGGCTTTTTAACAAAAGGTCCTTAAAACCCAAAAAAAAAAATATTTTTCAAAATGTATCAAGAAACCGCGCGGTATTTCTGTATTCAAGGTTGAATTTTGTATTTTGATACGAAGTTTTCCCAGCAGCAAATCAAATGATTGTATAGGTGTGTTTCTTATGGAGCTATAAAACTTCTGATAAGGATAACTGTCAAACTAGCTGTCATACTAATAAAGTGTGTTTGACTTTTTTTTCAGTGTACTTTGGAAAATCACCATGGAAAGACTTACACCAGAACAACGTTTACCAATCTTGGAAATTTATTTTCAAAATTTGCGCTCTGTTCGCCAAACAGCGCGTGCAACCATGACTTTGTTGAGCCAAACCGTTTGGTGACCGAATCATCTCAAGAAATGGACCTGTGAGTTGGCCACCTCGTTCGTGTGACTTGACAACTTTGGACTACTTTTTGTGGGGTACGTCGAATCTCTGGTCTATGCTGATAAACCAGCAACGATTGATCACTTAGAAGCCAATATTCGAATCACTATTGACGAAATGAGACCTGGTATGCTCGAAAAAGTGGTGCAAAATTGGACTGACAGGATGGCATTAAATTTCTATTTTTAAAAAAAAGTTGTATGCCTCCATAAAAAAGATCCTATATTAACATATTTAACTTTTGCCTGAATTGGTTTTCATCTTGTCAAAGATTGTAATACAAATGCTGAAATTAGCCATAACATGATCTTTTTCGGCTTATTGGCTAAACGCCAATTTGATTAATTTTAATTTAATTTAATTTTAATTTGGTGGGGGCATGCGCCCTCATTTATTCAGCTTAATACAAGCTATATGTCTTAACCAACGACCATACCACGTCGAGTTAATCGGTTCTCGTCAGATCACCGTAATTAAACGACGTTGGGCGCGGTTAGTACGTAGATGGGGAACCGTTTGAGAACAACCGCGTGTCGTTGGCCAGTCCCATCTACAGAGTTGAGGTAGATAATATACGTGGTATCACCATGGACCTAAATTGGTCTAAGTGTGTCGGCTTCTGCCGACAGCCACATAAACCTAACCTAACCTAACCTAGCTATATGTCTTTAAACTACAAAACTAAGACTTATAGCTAGACTTATTAAAACTAATACTTACAAGCTAGAGAAAAAAATACCAAAACTAAAGACTACGACTTATAACCAGGAAATAAAGTTAGGATTTATGGATTATGGCTAAGTTTAATGGAGGGAGTGCTGCGGTTGAAATCAAAAATGGAAATGTTTGAATTTACCTTCCGTAGCATAAGGGAAATTGGTTCGTTGGAGCCGTAGAACGTGCGGTGGGTTGGTAGATAGAAGAGACGGGGATGTCTTAAATTACGAGGGTTAGTATTAAAGGAGATGGAGTTGTAAAGGGACGGGCAATCGATAGAGCCTGAGAGGAGGCGATGAATGAAGAGAATGTCTGCTGCATCCCTGCGGTATTCAAGGCTATTCAAGTTAATGAGTTTGAGGCGGTCTTGATAGGGAGGCAGAATTAGGGGATCGTTCCAAGAAAGTCCGCGAAGGGCAAATCGAAGAAAACGTCGTTGTACGTTTTCGATTCCGGTTACATGAACTTGCTGAAAGGGTGACCACGTTTGGCTGGCGTATTCGATTATTGGGCGGACAAAAGTAATGTAGAGAGATCTGGTCACGTAGGGATCAGAGAATTTCTTTGACCACCGTTTAATGAGCCTAAGGGATGAATTGGCTTTACGAATTATCTCGCCAATGTGCGAACGGAAATTAATCTCGCGGTCGTACAATATGCCAAGGTCACGAAGAGACTGTACTATAGGTATAGGTTGATCATTAAGAAGGTAAAGACGGGGACGGGACTTGTTGTATTTACATGATAAGGTTATGGTCTGGCATTTCGCAACATTGAGCTCTAGGCAGTTTTTGAGACACCAAATAGAAAAACTATCTAAATCTTGTTGTAGCAAGCAGCAGTCTTGTGATGAAGATATGTGCTTAAAAAATTTGGTGTCATCGGCATAGAGAGAGATAGAGGAGTGTTTAATAACCCTTTCCAGATCGTTTATAGTTAAAATGAAGAGAAGTGGACCTAGGTGACTGCCTTTTGGTACACCAGAAGTTGCCAGGAATGGGGCAGATAGGACGGACCTGAAGCGAACATTATATAAACGGTTTTCCAGGTTCGAGACCAAGGGTGGACAATTTGAAAAGAATTAATTTATGGTGCATCTTATCAAAAGCTTAACTAAAATCAGTCGCAATAACATCGACTTCTTTGCCACTTTCTAAGGCCGTTAGCGCAGAGGACGCGAATTCAACGAGGTTAGTGGTGGTTGATCTACCTTTTATAAAGGCATGTTGGTTTTGCGAAATTTAAGATTAGCATTAAAAGCTTAAGGATTCGTAAAAAATGCTTTCCAGGAGTTTGGGTATATGCGAAAGTCTGGCTATCGGGCGATAATTAGTAACTTCACTCTTTAATCCCTTTTTATGAATCGGCGTTATGAAGGAGGATTTCCATATCTGACGAAAGTCGCCTTGAGATAGCGAGAGCTTAAAGAGGTGCGAAAGGGGGTAGGAGAGCACGATGGAACACTTCTTAAGAAAAATAGCGGGAATACCATCTGGGCCAGGTGAATATTCATCATTAAGTTTTTGCAACTTATTTTCAATTACAGAAGGTTCAAAAGTTTGAGAGAGAAAGGGACCAGTGGAGTACTCGAGTAGGTAGTTTAAATAAGAAAGATCTGGTACAAAGGAGTTGTCGGCAAAAGATTTTTTAAAAAAGGTGGCAAACAAATTAGCAATGGTTTGTGGATAACTTGAAGATATGTTTTCGTTAGAGAGGGATGGGGGGTAACCGTCGGATTTTTTCCGAATCAGAAAAAACATTTAGGGTCGCTTATAGTTGGAATAGTCAGAAAAAGACTCGTTTCGAAGGAAAACTGACCATAATTTGTTTCTCTTGTTGCGTAACGATCGTACCAAGGGGGGATGTAAAAAAGAAATAGGGACAAAAAGGGAGATAGAAGAGAATAATTCTCTGTAAAACAAGGAGAAGGCATCATTTACAGGGAAACTCAGATGAGACTTTGCTGTTTTACGGAAATTGGCTTTATGAAAATCATAGCAGGGGGGGCCAGCGGGCGGTGTGTACTGTAGAGGAGGTTCGTGAAAAAAAGAAAGAAGAAGTGGGGGGTAAAGGTTGTCAACAATGCCAAATTTTCTGTCTTTGAATTTAAGGTAATTCTGTAATAGTAAAACAACTTTCTGTCAAAATAATGGGGCGAGCAGCAATCAAAATCAGCATTTTCATTATCAACCGCTCAATAAATGGTCACTTGCCGCTTAAGCTTGGCGCTCAGTTGTTTGCCGCTCTTTCGCTTGTCCCTCATTGGGGAAATCGGGTGCCCTGGCATAAGGCCAAGCGTCATAAGGCCACATCTCGAAATTTGGCCTTATGTCGCCTTGGGAAAGTGACATAAGGCCAAATTCTAGCATTTGGTATTATGACACCTTGAAAAAGCGTCGTAAGGCCAATTTGGCTTGCACTGTTTATGGGATTAGTTGCGATATCGCAAGTAGATTCCATATGAAGTATCTTTGTATATATATAAAATGCGAACCACTAATAACTTTATAATATTATTTATTACTTCATGATTGGGAGGACTCCATTTGCCCGGAAAATATTAGCCCGCAGTCCATTTGCCCGCAGGCCAATTTATGATATTGCCCGCAGTTCATTTGCCCGCAGGCCAATTGCCCGCAGTGGAAACTGCCCGCAAAATCTGCGGGCAGTTGCTTTTTTTTCACCTTTTATATTAGCGCTTCCCCTCTATCGAAATATAGGAAAATCTCCTACAGAAACCCAGTTCCTCGTGAAAAGAACCATGTCAAGTCTATATTCACCACATTCACCTTTTCCCCTCTTTTTTTTGAAACCAAGCAAATTCTCTTAAACATTTTTTGGTCGTCCTAAAAAGAACGGATTTTTTCACCATATCCACCTCTACCCCTCATTTCCCCTCCTAAATTGAAATTGGTCAATATCTCTCATTGAATATTTAGTCGTCCTAAAAAGAACGATTTTGGTTCATAGAACCACCAATACACAAAATCACTTCACTTTCACTGGATTGGGAGCAACCGCACTGCTCCAGGCATCGACGAAGAATGCGATAATTCAGAAAAATACCACTTCTTATATACACTTTGTCGAAGACATTTCGAATTGAAAATATTTTTGACAACCAATCAAAACTCTTGCAGGATTTATTTTACACAACTTCCCTCTCCGTGATTCTCATGATTTCTTGCATCTTACAGATGGATTTCTGTGTTAATTCAATGGATTTTAAATGTACATTACTTCTATTTTAACACGCAATTGTTTAGGAAATAACCATAGCCCAAGTGCGGATAGTACATGTGTTGAATAGATGCCCTTACCATTGAAAAATAATAGCATTCCTCCCAATAAAAGAGAAAAAAGTTCATAAAATGGACAGAATTTGTATACATTTGATTAAAGCAGACCGCAAATCATGCGAGTAAAAGGAGTTCATATTTGGAATTATTCGCTTATTTAGTGGAAAAACCAGTTTAAATCCTAAGATTCCGCGAGCGGGCTACATAGACCCGACATGATGCGCATAAATTCGCCTTATCTTTTCAATTCGGCGCTTATTTGCTTGTGTTTATGGCGCCTGCCAGACAACCAGCATATACCCTTAGCGGAGCAACGAAGTTGCGTGAGCGTGCTAAACCCTGCGGAAAGATAGGTGAAATCCTAAGATCCCGCGAAGCGGGCCACACAGAACGAACATTATGCGAATATATGGTTATAATCTTTAGAATTTGGCGCTAATTTCAATGTTTATAGCGCCTGCTTAACATTTCTTCGACGTTAAGACGCAATTATCTTGGAAATAATCTGATCTCAAGTGTGCGTAAGTACATGAGTGCAATAGTTGTCTATTTAAAGGAATATTGACACTATTCCTCACAGTAAAAGATGAAAATGATGCGAATATATGGACATTATCTTTGGAGTTGAGCGCTAATATCATAGTGCTTATGGCGCCTGCCAGGCATAAAGCATATACCCTTAGCGGAGCAACGGAGTTGCGTGAGCGTGCTAAACCCTGCGGAAAGATAGTTGAAACCCTTAGATCCCGCGAAGCGGGCCACCCACAACAAAAATGATGCGACTTAAATGGCATTATCTATGAAATTTGACGCTTATTTGTAAATGTTTATGGCGCCTGCCATACAATAAGCATATACCCTTAGCGGAGCAACGAAGTTGCGTGAGCGTGCTAAACCTTGCGGAAAGATAGTTTAAATCCTTAGATCCCGCGAAGCGGGCCACCCACAACGAAAATGATGCGAGTTAAATGGCATTATCTATGAAATTTGACGCTTATTTGTAAATGTTTATGGCGCCTGCCAGACAATAAGCATATACCCTTAGCGGAGCAACGAAGTTGAGTGAGCGTGCTAAACCCTGCGGAAAGATAGTTTAAATTTTTAGATCCCGCGAAGCGGGCCACCCACAACGAAAATGATGCGAGTTAAATGGCATTATCTATGATTTTTTCAGCTGTTATTTTAGCGCTTCCCCTCTATCCAAATATAGGAAAATCTCTGACAGAAACCATTGTTCCTCCTGAAAAGAACCATGTAAAGTCCATATTCACCTCTTTTTTTTTTTGAAACCAAGCAAATGCTCTTAAACATTTTTTTGTCGTACTAAAAAGAACGGTTTTATTCACCATATTCACCTTTTCCCCTCCATGAAAATGACCAAAATCTCTTAGTGATTTTTTGTTCGTCCTAAAAAGAACGTTTTCACCTCGGACTCGGAATTCCCCTCATTTCGCTGGACAATTTTCCAACGTTGTCCAGCACTTCACATTTCACTGACACTACACACTGCACATATACACACCAACCGCACTGCTCGATGCATCGACGAAGAATGCGAAAAATCGGAGAATTACCATTTCTTATATACACTTTTCGAAGACTTTTTTGCATATTTTGAATCAATTTGAAAAAGTGTGAAAAAGTCGTCGACAAAGTGTATATAAGAAATGGAATTGTTCTGAATTTTCGCATTCTTCGTCGATGCCTCGAGCAGTGCGGTTGCTCTCCGGAAGTGTTTGTGAGTGTGAAAAGTGGTATGTGGTTAAATGGTCTTGAAAGGACCAGGCAAAACGTTCTTTTAAGGACGAACAAAAAATCATTAAGAGATTTTAGGTTTTTTAATCATGGAGGGGAAGATGTGAAAAACTGTTCTTTTTAGGACTAGCAAAAAATTTGTAAGAGATTTTGTCTGGTTTCAAGAAAAAAAAAAAAGAGGGGAAGTGGTGAATTACTACACCAGAGCGAAAAAATATATATTTTAAGAGTTTTGATTGGTTTTCAGAAATTTTCAGATCGAGGGGAAGATACCTGATATTATGAGAATCATGGAGAACCGATTTTTCTTTTTCCCCTCGATTCTGCGGGCAAATGGTCTGCGGGCAAATGGGTTGCGGGCAAATGGTTTTCGGGCAAACGAGTTGCGGGCAAATGGTTTGCGGGCAAATGGGTGCGGGCAATCGGGTGCGGGCAAATGATATGCGGGCAATCGGACCCAACCCTTCATGATTATTGTTTACTTAGTGAATATGCTTGATACTATAATTACAAGTACTTAGATTATGGTAATTAATATAGGTGTAAACCCAGCAGCAGCACGATAAGAATGATCACAAGCAAAAAATGGATGATGACAAGCAACTGACATTGTCACATATTTCGACAAGAGACTGGTCGCGTTCCATTATGCGATGTCATACATATCATCTCCTCCCTACTCATTTTGAGATCCCGATAAACCATAACCAAAGCGTACTACCTGTTTACGCGTTCGTTGGGATCGTCGTGGAGTATTTTGTCGCTGATCAGATGGTGGCGTGACTACGGTTAAGGGATGAGGAATTAGACCTGCATCTATACTTTTGTCATCGGTAGACTCCGGGAATGATGCTGCAGCAAGATCTCTGGCTAAAATGTATGCATCCGTTTCAGTACATCTGGATTTCATCTGGTTCTGATGGCGTTTTCAAATGCCGCTATCAGTACGAATGAGATACATTCTCCTTCCCATGTGAGATACCACTGTCCCAGTTACCCAGCGATGACCTCTAGAGTAGTTGCGAACGTAAATTGCTTCATTAATTTTAAATTTACCTGTTCCATAGTTGGATAATGTGTTAGGGATGTGCCTATCAGGAATCATTTGTTAAAGGATTGTGCGGTGCTTTCTGCCGTGAAGGATTTCTGCAGGTGATTTCCCAGTTTCAGGATTCGGCGTTTTGCTATAGGTTGCGAGGCATCTTAATAAGGCTATTCCTATTTGCTTTTCCTCCTCGATAATTTTTTTTAGACTTGTTTTGAATGTTCGAACGAAACGTTCTGTTGCGCCGTTTGATGATGGATGAAAGGGGGCTGTTTTCAACGATTGAATTCCATTTTGGCTGCAAAATCGGGCAAATTCGGTGCTGGTGAATTGGGGACCATTATCGCTAACAATGGCCTCAGGTATACCTTCTACCGTAAAAATAGTTTGCAACGCTTGAACAGTAGCTGATGCGGTTGTTTGCTGCATCTGTATAACGAATGGAAATTTTGATAAAGCGTCAATGCATACTAACCACATTTTCCCAAGGAACGGTCCCGCGAAGTCCACGTGCACTCTCTGCCAAGGTTTTTCTGGATTGGGCCATGAACTGAATTCTTGCTGAGGCGCGGCACCATTGCGTTGACAAATTGTACATGCTTTGACTTTTGATTCGATGTTGACGTCTATAAGTGGCCACCAGCAATGTCTTCGGGCGAGCTGTTTCATTCGGACCACACCCCAATGTCCTTGATGAATCAACTGCAGAGTTCTTTCCTGCAACGGTTTCGGTACAACTACCCTTGTATGTTCGGCTTCCAAAAGAACAATCCCACGGTATTGAGTAAGTGATGCTTTGCGACTGAAATATGGCTGTAGATTGCTTTTGCTTGACGGTAAACACATGGGCCACCCCTTGTTTACATAAGACATCACTTTCCGTAGTACAGGGTCAAGTTTTGTGGCTGCGGCGACATCTTGGGCGTTTATTGGAAAATCGTCAATTCGCTCACTTTGATGAGTAGATATTTCAAAACAAGGCAATTCGTGGTTATCGAAACTTGCATCCGGCCCCATCGGAAGTCTGGATAAAGCGTCTACATTGCTGTGTTTTTCCGTTGGCCGATAACGAATTTCGTACGAGTAACTCATGAATGTTATAGCCCAGCGCTGTAAACGACTTAGCGTTGCCGTAGGAAGAGCCTTGTCGGTATTGAAAATGGTAATAAGCGGCTTGTGGTCAGTTAGCAGTATGAACTTCCGACCAAAGAGGTATTGGTGAAATTTGGTGACTCCATAGATAATTGCCAAAGCCTCCTTTTCAATTTGCGAGTAGTTAAGCTGGTGCTCGTTTAAAGTTTTCGAAGCGAATGCAATCTGCTGCTCCGACCCATCTGGAATGATATGCGACAAAATAGCTCCGATTCCATGCGACGAAGCATCAGCTGCAAGGACCAGAGGCAGTTCCGGTCGGAAATGTGCCAGGCGGGCTGCTTGAATAATTTGTTGTTTTAATGCATTAAATGCATGTTCCTGGTCTGCTGTCCAAGTAAATGGCACACCTTTCCTCCGCAAGGCATTTAATGGAGCTGCAATTTGCGAAAAATTATTAACATATTTATTGTAATAGTTTACCTTTCCCATAAAGGTTTCGAGCTACTTTAGTTTACAAGGCCTAGGCAATTTTGCTATGGCTGCTAATCCAGAATCTGATGGTCTTACTCCCTGATGGTTGACCACATGTCCCAGGTATTCTGCTTCTTGTTGGAAAAACTAGCACTTACTCCGGTTGACGCGCAATCCGTTTTCTGACAGTCGCTGCAGAACTGCTTCCAACTTAAGTATGTGTTCTTGGTAAGTGTTTCCCGCAACAAGGATGTCGTCTAAGTAGATTGCACAATCGAGGCCGGTTAAAATCATCTCCAGTGTTCGCTGATATATAGCAGGAGCGCTTGCGATGCCAAATGGGAGGCGCTGGTACTCGAAAAGTCCAATTGGTGTGTTGACGACAGCGAGGGCCTTTGATTCTTCATCCAACTCCAATTGTAGGTATGCGTCGGACATATCGATTTTACTGAAGAACTTACCGTTGGCAAGCTTATGGAAAAGTTCTTCGGGGCGAGGAATCGGGTATTGATCTACCTCCAGCTGATGGTTGAGTGTGATCTTAAAATCGCCACATATTCTTAGCTTGTTGTTACTCTTTGTGACAACTACAATGGGGGCTGTCCACTGTCTGAAACGCACTGGCCTCCAAATCCCTGCTTCTTCGAGACGCTTTGCTTCTGCTTCAAATGCTTCTAACTGGGAAAACGGCATAGGTCTGGCTTTAAAAAACTTAGGTCTTACATTTGGTTTTAAGTACAGATGTACTTTATATGAAGTACAACACCCTAAGTTTTCCGCAAACAGATCGGGATAAGTAGAGACGAGCCTGTCTATTTCCGCGGCTTCTGGTGGTAGTGGCGGTAGTGCGCTTTGCTTTCGTTGGAACGATGTCTTCTGGGTTGTAGACTTCAACATTCGAGTCCTGTAGTCCCTAGTTGGAAAGGATACTTCCAGACCAAACTTCCTAGCCCAATTAAGTCCACAGATGTTGTCCGCATCAGGTGTGTCGGCTACAAGCAGGGGAAGTACCTGGGACTCACCATTGAAATTAACAGTCACTGTGGTTTCGCCGAGAATCGGTATGGTGTTGGAACCAAACGCTTTCAAACTACACGAAGTTGTACGATACTCGGGACAATTGAGCAGCTGAAACCCAGGCAACCCTATTACTGTTGCACTCGCTCCGGTATCTAATAAAAACTCCATCTTCTTATTGTTTACTAGCATATCGATCAACAGCTTATTATTTTCATCTCGTACATGCTTAAACGATAAAATATGTTCTATGTGGTAAATATGTTCACCATTATTGTTGAGATGATGACGATACGGCTTCTTTTTTTTAGTACCTACACAAACTGGCGCAATATGACCAGTTTTGCCGCATTTGCGACAAGTTGCGCTTAGAAACTTGCATTTTTCTCGCGGATGATGCGTATAACACCCCGAGCAGGACTGCATTCTCGTTTCGGTTGCCTTTATACCACTGCACTTTTTCCCACCGCGTCTCTTTGCGCTTATCTGATTGAGGTCAACGTGCACTGGTTCATTCTTAATCGTTTGTAGAGATTTCTGTGTAGCTTCGTAGGCCTCTGCAATCAATACCACATCTGACAACGAAGCATTAGGCTTCTGCAGTGTAGCGGTTCGCACGCTATCATGCGGTGTATGTAAGACAATGACGTCGCGGATCATATCGTCAACAAATTCTCTTGAGCAGTCATCGGCAGAGCATACAAACTGACATTGACGTGAAAGACCACGTAAATTCGCAATCCAGTCAGAGTAGCTCTGATTTGGCTGCATTCTGCACTTAAAAAAATCATGGCGAGCGGTGCATATGTGAATCTTCGAGAGAAAATGTTCTGAGAGTTTTTTCGTGATATCATCGTATTTAATGCTGGCTAGTTTGCTTGAACCAAATAATTTTTGTAGCAGCTCATAAGTGTCTGGGCCTAGCCACGATAAAAGATATGCCCTTTTCTTTTCACTCGTGCTTACATTATAGGCGTCGAAGTGCTGCTCCAGTTGTTGGAGATAAATTTCCCAGCTGCATTTTTCCCTGTCGAACGGCTGAAATGGAGGGATGTGCTGCCTGTTACTGCTTGCTGAGTGTTGGTTTCCTTTCTCCACAAACTGCCTTTGTTGTTCCAAGACTTGAGACATGAAATCTTGCTGAGATTTGAGTAGTTTTGTAACTACATCCAAAATGTTGGGATCAGTCATTTTGGCAGAATAAACGTTAAATTAAACATGCGGGAAAATGTTTGCTGGGTTCACGTATATATTTGTGGTTAGATTACACACGCGGCTTTCGTAATTCTCGTCGCCAATGAAGTATCTTTGTATATATATAAAATGCGAACCACTAATAACTTTATAATATTATTTATTACTTCATGATTATTGTTAACTTAGTGAATATACTTGATAATATAATTATAAGCACTTAGATTATGGTAATTAATATAGGTGTGACTGTGAACCCAGCAGCAGCACGATAAGAATGATAAGCAAAAAATGGATGATGACAAGCAACTGACATTGTCACATATTTTGACAAGAGACTGGTCGCGTTCCATTATGCGATGTCATACATATCACCATAAACAGTACAATGCCTGCAACCCCCCTGCCTGGGGGACTGTTTGATTTGAAGTAGGTGCGAGGTACGGTTCTTGAATTATCATAAAATGTTGAGGGACCAAATTCGAAAATTTGGCTTTATGTCACTTTCCGGATTTGGCCTTATGACGCTTTTTCAAGGTGTCATAATACCAAATGCTAGAATCTGGCCTTATATCACTTCCAAAAAGCGACATAAGGCCATTTCGAGATTTTGCCTTATGGCGCTTGGCCTTATGTCACGGCACCGAGAAATCCCTAATAAGACAACCTTAAGATATGGTCTACAAACGCTATGGCCTGATTATTATTCATAGCGAGTCGTTTTCGGTGGCAGATTTGAAGTGTGGTGTTATTGCTTTCGCTTTCGATAATTAAGCAAACCGAGGCGATTTGAAAAGGAGATATCGAATTGAAAACGATTAGTTTCGAATTTCATAATCAGGCACAGTAAAGCGGCGTTGTTTTGATGTCAGGGGCATTGAATCTTGCCAAGTGGAACTCCAAGTGTCATCCTCAATATGGAACAAAAAACCCAATCACAGTATGAGGATATGTCGATGAATTAAAAAATATCTCTCAAAGACCGATGCAATGCAATAAATTGTTCCACCCTCAGGAATCGGCAAGTTCAACTAAGATGACGAAATTGATGATAATGACTCATCCACTTCCTTCGATGACGATGATTTCCATCATTTTGCCTGAACGATTTTAACTGAATTTACCACCGCTTCCAGGAGGCATACATTTTTGACGCTTTTTTACTTGTTTACCTGCCATGGGACTTGTGCACATCCTCCACGCGCTTCTCGGCTTTATTAAGCTACATACTCCATATACCTACACAACAGTTCCACTTCCAGTCTCATTGGAGCGAGCCAACGAGCCAAATCTACGAGTATATGGTGTGATCTAGAACAAACCGGACCTCGAATGGTTTCACATTGAATTTTTATGAGTTGATTGGTAGAGATTTATATATTACCCTCCGGTGGATATGGTTTCCCTGCAAGAGGTAGTTGGTACATCCCAGGAAATTGGGTTACATCTACTCACTGCGAATATAGAGTACATATATATTGTTACTACGGAGATGCCTTTATAAGAACGAAGAAAGACCGATAAACATAAAAAAAAACCATATAAAAATTCTGGGTGAAAGTAGCACTGCAAGGGATGTGGATGAGGTAAGAATGATCTATGGCTTCGACGAGAAGAAGAGATGTGTAATTAATTTTGATTCACTCCTTCTGTTCCCGGCTTTGCCCACACATCTGTCCTTTGTCAGAATGAAGCGTGACCGTGCCAAATATTCTGCCAGACGTGAGTGGGTAATGGATACATGTGTGTGCAACTTTTTAAGTGTATTTCACTTTGAGCGAGTCCTCCTCCAACAGATGCTGGAAACCTTTTTATTTGGCAAAATAAAAACAACAAATAGATGTTCACTAGTCAGTGCCGTATGCGTTATCACAGTGAGGTAAACCTGCTACAGAGGGTAACCTACAATAATGAACACCTTCTAATGGTGAAACTGATAATCAAGTGGAAGGTTTCCTTGAGTGTGTCCGTTGGGTATGAAATGAAATTTTATATGACATTTATATACGTGTATATACTAACAGAGTTTTTATTTCGAATTTATTGTCCATCGTTAATCTGATAATCCATAAAAATCTGCTCCTCGAAATGAGGCGTTTTCGTTACTTTTTGCTACGACAGCAAAGGCAAATGGAAAAGACTTAAGAGAACGCAGTTGTGAAAGTAAAGGTTTTATATACACCACTTAAATATTAAACTGTGCGAGTACCGACTGGTACTTGTGCCTTCATTTATAAGTCATTAATTCAGATCCGATGAATGTTGATACACGGTGATTGTCGGTCCATTAATTTAAGCTCGAAAGGCCTCTTTTTCTACTAATGTAGATTTTCCTGTTCTTAGAAGTACGCCTTTTATCACTATGCGCCTCTTTGTTTTATATCACCCTTGGATTTTACCCGAGAAATTTAACGTGCCTAATGAAATAGTAAGTCATTTATTATAGTTAGTACGTTGAACTATTGTGCGAGAGGTTAGAAGTTCGAGGTACAAATCACATCCAGGAACACATAACATTTTCACTGCCACAGCTCTTAAGGAAATTGGATAAACATGAAAGAGTATAAACAGTCATAAGAAGCTTCCCAAAATTTGCAGTTCGGGATCGGCGTTAAATTGAACGTCCTTTCATAACGCCCAAACACAACCTAAACAATACCGCCCAAGTCTGTTTCCCATCCAGGATGGAGTGAAAAGTGGATCGTTCTCACCAGGTAGCAATTTTTACCGACGCGACGGAGCGAAAATGAAATGCGGTCAAGTCGCGTATCTTCTCAGCGGAACTGAATATATCCAATTCATTCCGACTTCCATACTTATGCAGTGTATTCCAGCCGGAAGTACTTGCGAACAGGGAGGTTTGACAGCCACGCAGCTACAAAAGCTCTCGACTCACGCACACATCATCTATACTAGTCGCACAATGTTAGTACGAAATCACTTGTATAAGCGACCACCCACAGGGCCGGGAAGGAAACAAAATTACAGTTCTTCCTCTCAAGGGCAAACACCAGATGGATAACCCTTAGTAGCTGTGTCATGTCTAGGAAATAATGTTCCTCTTAAAACGTAAAAAGACCTCATAATCCGACAAAGTGAACCCGCCATGATATTGCCAGAATTGTACAAATTAGCACTGGCAATTGGCCTGTCGGTGTCGGTACCTCCACGCCGCCAAAGGAAACCATAATCCATTACCTCTGCGAATGTCCGGCTAGAGCCAGACAACGCCCACTCGGCAAAGTCTTTTTCGACGACTCTTCAGAATTATGGAATATAAAATTCCGCAAAATTATTAAATGTTTCAACTTTGAAACACACAGTGACAACCGAGGTCAGTTGAGTGGTGGTGTCGAAATAGCGCACATGCGCTAATTTGTATACCCTATTCTAAGGGTATATTAATTTTGACGCATAGTTTGTACCATACCTTAATATTGCCCGTAGACCCCTAAAAGTTCCTATATTTATGATCAGCATCGATAGTAATATCAATCTAGCCATGTCCGTCCGTCCGTCCGTCCGTCCGTCGGCAAAAATTAGGCCTTTAAACTGGGCCTAGAGAGCTGAAATTTTAACCATATACTCTGTAGGGTCCCGAAATAATCAAGTTTACGAATTTTTGAAATCCGCCCACAGACACGCCCACAAACTCAAAAAAACAAAATTTTGGAAAAAATCGAATTTTGTGCTAGAAAGCTGAAATTTTTTATATATGATCTATAACTCCTAAAACTCCTCGGGATATAAAATTTTCAAAATCTGCCCACTGACACGCCCACAAAAAAATAAAACAATTTTATTGAAAAACCAAAATTTGAGCTAGGGAGCTGAAATTTATAATATATACTCTCTAGGGGCCCTTTAAGCTCATGTGTAAATATTTTCAAAATCCGCCTACTGACACGCCCACAATTTAAAAAAACTTTTTTTTTGAAAATCCAAAGTTTGAGCTAGGGAGCTGAAATTTATAATATATAATCTCTAGGGGTCCTTTATGCTCATGTGTTCATTTTTTTAAATCCGCTTACTGACACGCCCACAATTAAATAAAATAATTTTATTGAAAAACCAAAGTTTGAGCTAGGGAACGTTTTTTTTACAAAAGCTTCGTTTTTGTTTGATAAAATCTTTTAAATGTTATATAACAGAATATGTGCAGCGTTCTTAACAATTCAACCTTACTTAGACTTATTTTAAATATGGTGACAGTTTTGCAGAAGTTGAAAGAAAATTTCGTTCAAAATACGGTAGAATAAAAACTCCGTCAAACCGTGCTATTAAACTTATCGTTCATAAATTTGAAGAAACTGGTTCGGTTCAGGATCAGAGCAGTAAAGCCTATTATCGTAGTGGTTGTTCGAAGGGAAATATTGCAGCTGTTAGCAGAGGTCTTGCTGAAGAGCCAAGGACGTGAATTCGTCGTCGTTCACAACAACTAAACCTCAAACCGCAACAGCTTTGTTTAACATTTTGCAAAAAGATCTGCATGTAAAGGCTTACAGTTAACACAAGAATTAAAGCCAACGGACCATGCAGTGCGTCGGCAGTTCGTTAATTGGGCCATAGAGAAGCAACAACAAAATGACAATTTTTTCAAGGAAATTATCTTCATCGATGAGGCTCATTTTGAAATTGGCGGTTATGTCAATAAACGAAACTGTCGCATTTGGGCTGAAGAAAGTGAGGATTGTTTGAAAGGCTAATGAAACCAAAAAAAAGTTAATGGGTTTTGGTTTGGTCCATTTTTCTTCGAAGATGTTACTATGGATGGAGCTCGATATCAAGCAATGATTAGAAACTGTTTGTGGAGTCAATTGGAAGATATTGAGGTGCAGAATATGTGGGTTCAACAGGATGGTGCAACATGCCACACAACAACGAGCTCAATCGATCTTTTGACAGAGAAGTTTAAGAATCGCATAATTTCCCGAACAACAGACGTGAATTGGCCACCAAGATCATGCGATTTAACACCATTGGATTTTTTCTTATGGGGTTTCTTGAAGAGTAACGTTTATGCCGATAATCCTTAAACCATTCAATACCTCAAAGACAACATCATCGGGCAAATATCACTTATTGAACCATCATTATGCGAAAAAGTGATTCAAAATTTTTGTGAAAGAATGACATTCTGCCGAGCTAGCAGAGGAGGTCACTTGGACGACATTATTAACCGGAACCAATGTACATCAATTTCCAATAAAAATAAATACAGATTCCATACAATTTACGGCTTTCATTCAAAATTTAAAATGATACTTCAAATTTGAACACCCTTTATAATATCTACACAGTCCGGGCGTTATGGAAATTAGGGTTAGAAGATAGGGACAGATGCCGATGTACGTTGGTTATAACACATTCTTAAGGGTAAACTGCAAGAATGCAACTGGCTATTTCGTTTGAGCACTTATTGTGGAAATAACGATAAAATGACGAGAGACAACAGACATTGCGACGATGACTAAGAGAGTCAAGCGAACTGGCGATGTTACAGTCACCAATGAGTTTTATCGCGCGTTATTGGATGCTGTCAAGTAGCTTCAAATAAGTAATTGGTGTACCAGACCACATATGCGCAAGCGCATTGTACTCAAGTTATATGCGGATAAACGCCTTATAAATAGTAGCCAGATCAGAGGGAGTGAAATATTTCTTGCAACGGTTAAGGAAGCCTAGGCATTTGGCAGTGTTCTTGGCGACATCAAATAAGTGGTCATTCCAACGAAGGTTGTCCTTAACACACATACCGAGAATAGAAAGCCGTTCGGTTTCAACGATGCAAGTGAAATTCAAGGAAAATGGCATGGTACCTTTTAGGGTTTCGCTTTAATGACAGAAGACAGCATTGCGCTTTGGCAGCATCAAATTCCACTCTATTAGTTACATCCCACTGAGGTATCCTGTGGAGATCGGAATTCAATGAGCTTAACATACGTTGCCGTTCTAGTTCCACACCCGAAGATGAGGGCCTAGAAACGAATATGAGAAGCCGAAGGTACTGTCATCGGCAAAGGAATGGATTGGATTAGAGGTAATAGACAGGAGATCAATTACAAAAATGAGAAAGAGAGTGGGATACAAAAGAAAACCTTGGGGAAGACCAGCATTTATTTGGTGAGTTACAGACTTGAAACCGTCCAAAACAACTTGATTTGAACGGTCCGAAAGGTAGATTCTAATACATTGAACAAATGTATCACCGATTCGAAATGCACGAATTTTCCACAGGAGAGCTTGGTGACAAACTCTGTCGAATGCCTTTGAAATATTAATCGCAACGATGTCACTTTCACCAACTTGGTGAAGAGATTGGTTCCACTTTTCGGTTAGATAAATCATCAAATCACCGGTGGACCTGTTGCTGCGAAAACCGTACTGCCGGTCATTAAGAAGTTTTCTGGATACAAGATATTTAATGAGCTGATGGTTTATCAGCGTTTCCATGACCTTGGAAAGAAGGAAAGTTATTGAAATTGATTGGTAGGATGAGGGAGACGAAGATTCGCATTTTTTGGTGACAGGCTGGTTAAATGTTATTTTCCATCTTCTCGGGAAGCGCTCTGTAGAAAAGGATAGATAAAAAAGATTGCGCAAAAGTTTTGTCAACGAGGAAGACACACCTCTTCAGAACGATATAGCAAATACCATCTGGCCCAGCGGGAGTGGAGTATTTTACGCGCTCGAGTACAGTGGGAGACAAAGCACAATCTGGGAGCATTGAGCTGACTGAAAGGTTAGCAGCAAGCAGATTGGCCTTATCTATAGAGCTGACAACTGCAATGTCATTGTAAATAAGTATCTGGATAGATGATGAGGCCGAATTCTTGATGACACGATTAATGTGGGCATTGCAGTCATTTCTGACTCGTTTAATTTTTTTCGGCTTTCCTCAGATGGGTTCGCTTTGAATGACTCACACCACGCGTTTGCCTTGGGTTTGATACTTTTTATCCTGTTAGGGATGAAAGACTTCATGCCCAGGTGAATTATATTTGTGACCATATCAGCAGCAGCATCCACGTCGCTGTCGAGGAAGCACAGCGTACAGATAAAACTCTTAAGGCAACCGCTTAATTTTTCCCAATTGGCTTTCTTGTATTGCCATACGGTTCTTTTAGGAGTTTGTTCTTTAACAATGCGGTTGAAGTACGGGAAATCAGCTGATATCATACAATGGTCTGACGAACCTAGAGGCGATAATACGTTCAAACCGTATTTATCGGGGTGAGAGGTAAGAAATAAGTCCAATGTGGTGGCAGTTTGACTGCTAATGCCCGGTATTCGTGTCGGCTCATTTACGAGCTGAGTCAGGTTATTTACCTCAGCAAAGATCTCGACGTACCTTCCTTCGGGTGTTGACTGGCCAGAATGTCGAAGCCAACTTGAATTGTGAATATTGAAATCGCCCGCTATGACGATTTCAGTACGAGGGTTAGGTTAGGTTAGGTTTAGGTGGCTGTCGGCAGAAGCCGACACACTTAGACCAATTTAGGTCCATTGTGATAACACGTATGTATTATCTACCTCAACTCTGTAGATGGGACTGGCCAACGACATACGTTGTTCTCAAACGGTCCCCCATCTACGAAGTTGATCTGACGAGAACCGATTAACTCGACGAGGTTGTTAAAGTACGAGGGTGAAGGGTCACAATTCTTGTCATGAAATCAGATAGAGCATCAAACTCATTATAAGTTGAATGTCTGTCCAAATTTGGGCTTCTGTAAATAAAACAGAAGTGGATTGCCTACGGACATGGAATTTTATCCAAATGAAATGAAATTCTGGATTGGCATATTGGCAATATTGAGACAGAAGTTGATAGGCTACGTCACTACGTATATAAACGGCGAGGCCGCAATGGTGAAAGAATAATGACACTAAATTGTAACCAGGTAGACTAAGCTGCATTAAATCGGAGCCAACGCTAACCTGTGTTTCACTTAGTGCCAAGACAGCTGGTTTATTGAGGGAGACATGGGAGTATAATGAAAAATAAAAATGTCCTCAACCCACGGATGTTTGCTCACACCCACTATAAAATTTCCACACATTATAAATTACAAACATAAATAAAATACAAACTCTGGCGCTATCAACCCAGCAGAGCCGTGAAATGAAGACGTGCGTTGGATTTCCAAAACAATTTACTGCAGGTGTTATTCCCGTACGGCAAATTGCTTTGGTCTACTAACAAAATCAATACCACACGATCCGCTGTCAGCCTAATGCTATCTCTGGCGCAGGGACATAAGTCCCGAATTGATTTTTAGGGACTTATGTACCTACATTACTCCTGAATTTTTATCTGTGAAAATTGGACGCAAGTCCCGAAAAAAAACAATTGAAAAAATTTTATTTTTTATTAATCTTCATAAATTTCATAGATAAACTTGATTAGAAAAAAAAATCAATAGGTACCTACCTACAAATTAAACAAACCGTCAAAACTTGGTCATTTTACAAATAAATAAAACAAGCGTTTTTTTATAATTTGTCGACAGAAAGGACACAACAATTCATTTATTGTCTTCTTCTTTCAAAAGGTATTAAATCGATGTTTTTGAGAATTTTATCAAACAAAAATCAAAAAATCGCGCGAAAACATCGATTTCAGAAGTAGACATAAGAACTGAGAAAAGGTATTAATATAGCATTTATATCTCTTTTTTGTTTTGTATACACCTTTCTGCACATACAATTGCTTTTCAGCATTTACGTACAATATGCAACTATTTTTTCTAAACCATTGTACGAACTCAAAAGCACTAATTTTACTGGTTTCACTTTCCATTTTTTCTTAATTGCTTGCTTACGAGTATTTACTGTGCCACGATATAAACTCGACTATCAAAGAAAACAAAATTACATGACTTGCATTTTCCCCAACTGCTCGTACCTAGCTAACTGCATTTTTTTAAAAGTAACACCCAAAAACAACATCGAGATGACGAAACCGGTTTGACTATTTATTAGCCGTGTTTCTTTGCACGCGAATATAGGGATAATTTTCAATTTGCATGTAAAATACAACAACAACTTATCCTATATACGCTAACTTTAGCGGGGATAGCTATCGCCGCTAAGTCCTTTAGCGGGGATAAACAGTGCTTCCACAACCCATTTTCTTCGTTTCTAATGAATCGTTGCGATGAATTTTTCAGGAAATGTCAAAGTTTGACATCCCGCCGACCACTAACACATCCCGCCGAATATTTTGTTCGGGATTTTATTATTATTTTTTTTCAAAATTTAGTAAATCTGTGAATGCAAAACAGTTTTTTATAATTTTAGAATATGTTTGACACTTATTTCAACTGTGGGAAATTAATATTTTTGAATTTCACTATTTTCAATACAAATTTCTTAATTCAACTTACAGCTGTTTCACCAATAAACGTCATAGGTGCATGTGTGCTGCCAAGTTTTTTTTGATGAATTCTTAAGCGGCGATGGTCGTTTTCTGATGCCATCCCTATATCAGCGTGCAAAGAAACACGGCTATTGTAGCAGTTGGGTAGGTCTTCTTAATTTATCTTAAGCCGTATATTTACTAAAATATGTTTAGTGTCAACAGCGATGGAGTAGGATGGGGCACGATGAAATAACCAATGCTGTGCCTTTTTTTGAACTGACACCGACACTGCGCGATTTAACTTTTTTCAATTTTTTCGCGAACCATATGGTCGCTACAATTTTTGACGGTAACGGGCAAAAAATAAGCGCGTGCGTTTCCCGACGAGAGACGATCTGCGGTGCAGGGAAATAACTTCACGGGCAATAACTTCACATGGGCAATAACCTCACCTCGAGTGGGCAATAAATTCACCTTTTTTTTGTGAAGTTATTGCCCACCATAGGTGAGCAAAATCTTCACTTTTTTGTGGGAAATAAATTCTCTTAACATTTTATGATAATTCAAGAAGCGTACCTCGCACCTACTCCAAATCAAACAGTTACCCCAAGCAGGGGGGTTGCAGGGGGGCAGCATGCCCCCTCATAGGTATTGAACTGTTTATGGAATTCACTTGCGGTTTCGCAACTAATCCCATAAACAGTACAATGCATATGGGGGGCATGGTGCCCCCCTGCAACCCCCCTGCTTGGGGTCACTGGAGTGGGTGCAAGGGTCTTTAGTAATAATAGACAAATTCAAATTATAGGTGGGAAATAACTTCACAAAATTTCCGGTGAAGTTATTAATCACCATCAGTGGGCAATAACCTCACAAAAAAAAGTGAAGTTATTGCCCACTCGAGGTGAAGTTATTGCCCATGTGAAGTTATTGCCCGTGAAGTTATTTCCCTGCACCACGATCAGCAACCCAATTGTGCCTTGGTTGGAGCCGTGAAATAACGCCAATCGAAATAAGGCGAATAAGGGAAAAAATCATATTTTATCCGCCCTGTCAGCTTCTGGCTCAGCACCAAAACCTCATTAGCTTTCGTTTAACTACATCAATATCTTCGGAAACGTAAACGACGAACAGCACTCTGCGCAGATACTCAAAGCCTTTTGTTTACCACTAAAAATTGTAGCAAAAAAAAAAGATCTGTAGTTTTTGACAATTTAATACTTTTGATTACAAAAGCTTCCCCTAACTTTTTCGTAAGTTCCTCTCTCAATTCCTACGATAAAAGTAAGGAAACAGATTGATTGATTCTAAAAATTGCTAATATGACAGCATTTTTTGGTTCGGTGCACAATAATACCTTCTGAATTGCTTAAGTATAGGGCATACAGCGATGAAATGTAAAATGTCTTCGCGAGTTTCCATGCAACATAAGGAAGAGGGAACTGCAAAATCCATTCTATGCGAAATATAATTAAGGCTAAGTCTTTAAAGCTTTTGTTTCTTCCTGGTTGTAATTACATAAGCTGGTTGTATTGAACTGTATACATTGAAGATTTATTTGATAAATCCTTCTCTTACTTTACCTTCAGGGTAAAATTAATGTGTGCCATACTACTGCCCTAAATTGATTCATCCCCTTTAAAAAGCGAGTTGGTGGGAGTAGGATGGTGCAAATCTCGTTAAGACATCTCTTTAATGACAAAGTCAAAATGGAACTTTAAGGAACTTGTGAAAAGTGGATAAAGTTTAGTTCGGAGTATTGAAAGGGTGTTTAAGTAACCTCTTTTGGAAAACGAGCTTCAATTTTTCCATTTCTTTACACAACCCTTAGCCCCAGACCTGAGCACCATAGAACATTACCAACCTGTAGGTATCTCCAAACGGTACAGGGAAATAACTTCACGGGCAATAACTTTACCTGGGCAATAACTTCACCTCAAGTGGGCAATACCTTCACTTTTTTTTGTGAAGTATTGCCCACTGATGGTGAGCAATAACTTCACCCAAAATTTTGTGAAGTTATTTCCCACCTATAATTTGAGAATTTGTCTATTATAATTAAAGACCCTTGCACCCACTCCAAATCAAACAGTGACCCCAAGCAGGGGGGTTGCAGGGGGGCAGCACGCCCCCCCCCATATGCATTGAACTGTTTATGGGATTAGTTCCGAAATCGCAAGTAGATTCTATAAACAGTGCAATGCATATGGGGGGGCATGCTGCCCCCCTGCAACCCCCTGCTTGTGGTCACTGTTTGATTTGGGGTAGGTGCGAGGTACGTTTCTAGAATTATCACAAAATGTTAAGAGAATTTATTTCCCACTAAAAAGTATAGTTATTGCTCACCATTAGTGGGCATTAAGTTCACAAAAAAAAAGTAAAATTATTGCCCACTCGAGGTGAAGTTATTGCCCAGGTGAAGTTATTGCCCGTGAAGTTATTTCCCTGCACCTCTCCAAACAGGTAACAAGCTTTGTAACAAGGTTTGTAGTTTTCCAGGAAAATGGTGGTTGAAATAAATATTGATGATCTTTACTCCAAGGTGGTAGTAACTATTTCGTTCTTCTCATTACCATATTTCCATTTCTCGCTTTGAGCATAGCATCCTCCCCTTCCTGAAGATAATAATTCTTGATGCTCTATGATTCGCAGTCAACTTCCACAGCCTGCAATATGCTTCAAGCTCTACAGTCATCTATTGGAGTACATTAGGTGAATCAGATAGTTGTATCATTCGCAAACAATATTATGTATTTTAATTCTTCCCTTTCACCATCGTACATAGGAGAGTACTTGAGTACTCCATCATATAGTACACATTCTGTATTTTGGTTTAGACTTAAAATGATATTCATTAAAAGTTTGTTAATAGTGCTTTTTGGTCGATGGAATCGAATGCAGCCTCAAAATCGACATTAATAGCATTAGGGTTTGATGTCTTAGCTAGAAAAGCTAGAAAACGTAGAATCCCCTGTATTTCGAACGAGTATAGCAATTGCTGTGACCTTGAAACGCGAATTGCGTCGTCTTCATCACACATGAGCCAGCCTTTCTAAACCAGATAATCAGTCTTCTGTCTAACTTTTTATCTCTGAAATTGCAGTATTGAGTTTTGTGTGTGATTAATTATTGTTATATTTTTAAAACAATCATGCCATTTTTAATTATATTCCTATCTGTGCAGTCAAAACCATGTCGAAGCAAAATATGAAAGACGCGACGCGGCGGTAGGTATAGTGCGGAATATATTAAACACGGATTTGTCGAAAATCCCACAATTCCTTCATCGCCATCTAATGAAATGATTTTTATGTGATAACACACTTGCAGTCCGCTGCTTGCTTCAATGTCGTTTGAGTTGTTTGAAAGAACAACCGTTTCCTGTAATTGCTACCACATGAAGTGGACGGCTGGAGTTAAATCTCTGTGTTCTTTCAGTGTTGATGGTCTTTTTGATTCATTAATTATATCCGAAAAAACCATTTACCTTCACAGGAACTCGAACATGGACAAGCGTCTTCTTAGGCATGCACACACGCCCTTCGCCATTGAAGCCACAAGTTTAAGCTCATCCTGAAATGGCGTATAATTGTTTATCGATTTTTATGCACAAGTCAATATCTTTCGAAGCGCCTTCAACATACAATTCAATTTGTTTCTTGCTATTTCTCCAATTTATTCTACATTTATGAATCATATTGGTAGATGCTTCAATTGCAAGACTAGTGAAATAAATACTGTTTTTACATTTGCGAACTTCTCTGCGGTTTTTGTTGGCCTTAAGATAAAGCTATCGGAAAACGTCAGTGTTTCGAACTAATGATGAAATTCAAAGAAATCGCGGTAGTTACAGTTGATGAATCTCGGAGTCATTCATCCGTTTGTTTAGTTTTATGACACAATAAAATTAAAATATAAACAGCTACCTACAATTTTGTGCAAAGTTTTTATCATAAGCGCGATCATAGCATAATTACTTAACGGGGTCCCGACCCGTGAAGAGTCTTTGCCTGAGACACTGCTGCCTTCCATCCTCTGCAATCTCCGGCACGCTGCTTCGAGTTCACCGGACCAAGCACTCTGGCATCCGCCATGGCTTGGTCTTTAAAACGGAGGCTCGGTCTTCCTTGCCTTCTCGAACCTGGGAGCTGGGAGTCCAAGATCATTTTGGCTGCAGCATTATTTTTCATTCGCTCAATGTGGCCGAGCGAAGTATGTAGTAGAGGTGATTTAGCTTTTTGGCATACATCGAAACTGTGATTGGAACATCCTTACCATCGGTTGTGAATTCCGGGGTACCACAGGGTTCAGTTTTAGGCCCACTGCTGTTTTCAATATTTATTAACGACCTTCCTGAATCGGTTGTAAACTGCAAAGTGCTGATGTATGCTGATGATGTTTCAATATACCTAGCTCGACCTATAGGGTTAATGGAAGATTGTGTTGCTCGAGTTAACGAAGATCTAGGGAGAATTCATAGCTGGTCTTCATTAAATAAACTTCCATTGAAAACTGAGGCTATGATCCTCTCGAGATCTCAAGTTAATTCACTTGGTTTTCCAGCGATTGAACTAGGTGGCAAAACTATTCCGTATGTCAGTAAGGTTAAATATCTGGGCCTCTGCATTAACTCATCCCTTAGTTGCTGTGATGCAGTCTCTGACACAATTAGGAAAGTTTACGCCGGTCTTCGTACCATAAGATGTTCATCTCACCTGCTGGTTCCCAGCATGAAACTGCGTCTAGTAAAAACCTGATTGTTCCGTTCTTTATGTTCAATTGTAATGTCTATCCTTCCATGGATTATGAATGTCATCGTAAACTAAATGTTGCGTTTAATGATTGTGTGCGTTACATATATGATGTCCGCAGGTACACCAGTGTTTCACGTTTTAATTCTACTCTTCTGGGTATCAACCTAGATAAATACTACTCCTTCAGAAATCTTTTAAAGATGCATAGTATTATTCACAACAAATGTCCGGTATACTTAAGTGAAATGATACATTTTTCTCACTCACGTAGAGGAGTTTGTTTGATATTTCCACACTTTTCTCACACAATAGCAGAACGCTCCTTCATTGTGTCAGCGATTCGACTCTGGAATTCTCTTCCTGTCGAATTGCAGACAATTACTTCACTACCCATGTTCGAGAGGAGGATATTTCAACACCTATCAACCTAATTTTATCAAAGAAATATTTAAGAATACAATCTTTATATATATATCAAAAAAAAAAAAAATAATAATATCAGTTAGTTTGTAAATGTACTTTTAATAACTTTCATATAAGTTTCCTTTTCCCTAAAATGTTTTGTATTATTACTAGATACTTAATTTTAAGATTATAAATCTTGTAGTATCGTGTATTAATAAGTTCAAAAATAAATACAAATACAAATACCATAAAGCAGGACTGCTAGGATTAAGGTTCGATAGAACATGCATTTTGTCTTTCGAGTGAGGAGTTATGAACCCATTTGTTTTGCTAAACCGCAGTAGTAGCGGTTTCCTAAGGTAATTCTCCGCCGGATCTCCACTAAGGTGTCATTCGTAGAGTTGATGTTAGGTATATGGACTCCTTAACTACCTCAAAGTTATTGCTATCAACAGGGACGTTTTGTCTTTGGCGGTGGACCGATGTTTGTTTGTTTGTTGATAGCATGTACTTTATCTTGTCCTCATTTACTTCTAGACCAACCAATTTTGCCTGTTCTTCAATCGCCGTGAAAGCCTCCAACACGGCACGCTGGGAACGGCCGATGATGTCGATATCGTCCGCATACCCCAGTAGCTGGACAGAACCTGCCCTTTGCACTATTTTCTCCAGAAGAAGATTGAAGAAGTCACATGACAGTACATCTCCTTACCGAAATTCTTTACAAGTTTGGAATAATTTGGAAGAGCTACTTCCAAACTGCACATTACACCGCGTGTTTTCAACTGTCACACGACACAACTGGATCAGATTTGCCGGGATCCCGAATTCCGCCATCGCCACGTAGAGCCCCCGACAATGAATGCTATCATTATGCGGCTTTAAAGTCGATGAAAAGGTGGTGGGTATCGACTTGAAATTCATTGGTATTTTTCAGGATTTGCCTTAATGTGAAGATTTGGTCTATTGTCGATCTGCTGGGCCGGAAGTCACACTGGTACCTGCCGATTAGTGTGTTACAGAACGGCTTCAGACGTTTACACAGTACGATGGATAGCATACTTACAATAAAAAGGGTGAAATTCAATGTATTCAAAACACAATGCTGCTTTCTCTCATTAAAACGAAACTTTAACAGTCTGCCATTATCCATGGATCTTGCATCGCAAAAACTTAAGGACTTTTCACTATCGGCATGTGTGTTCACCTCAGTTGGAATTACCATATATTCTATTTTGCCAAGAACGCTGCGAAATGTCTAGACTCCCTCTACAGAAGCAAGAAATATTTTACCCCTGCATATCTGGCATCAATTTATTAGACATTAATTCGCCCCAAACTTAATTACACCGCGCTCATATCGGGTATGGTGTAGCAATAAGGGTCAAATATGTAGATTTGACCCTACTATACAGAAGTCAAAACGCCCAAAAAAACTTATTGGTGACCGTGACATCTTGAAATCGCTTCAATTTCTTAGTCAACGTCTCAATGTCTCCTGCCTTTCGTAGTTTTATCGCAACTTTCACATTTGTTTATAAAAGAAAAAGCCAGTTGCATTCCACCCATGCTAGGAATGCACATTAGTTTACTCTCAAGGCATATGTTCACGGTACGTCCGAATACAGGCTACTCGAAATCGAAACGTTTTTTCCATTGCCCCACCTGTTGTGAAGATCTGACAAACGTCCGAGATTATCAATTGTCATCAGAAGCTACTCGAAATTGCCGTTTGGATTCGGCGATACATTGTAGGTCCCTTCCACTTCCCACAAGCAAATGGTCGGAGAAGCAGGTATGGGCCGTTAATGCCTAATATATTTATATTTTTTTTATTTTAGGAGACCGAAATGCTAATGTGTAAAGATATTTAAAATCCACCCTCGGACACGCCCACTATTTAGAAAAAAAACGTACAAAACAGTTATTTTTAACAAAATATGTAGGCCAAATCCTTCTTTAGAATGCACCCAACAGAGATTTTTACCACGCCCACTTTATGGTTGATAGAAATATGGTAACCAACAGCCAAGCAGAGTGTAGCTGTAGCCTTTCCCTATATTTCCTTTGCATTCTTATAATGAATTCAAACATTCAAAATCAATGCGCATCACCGACTTCCCTAATGCCCGCGCTGTATTTCTTCTTGCAAAGGACCCGAACCCCTTTATCACGTGTTAATACGAGTATTATAACAAAAAATTGCAGAAAAATCCAATTCTCCATTCACCTTATCAATGTGTCGAGTTTCGTCCATGTGCTTCGGAACATAGAGGTACAAAGTGTTATAGGTACCTACTCATAATTCATAACTCTTTTGCAATTTTATATTATTAAATATTATTTTAAAAATTCTTCCCAAAAATGTGGTTTGCCGAAAAACTTTAGTCGTTTGTCTAAGAGCTCTGTCTGTTAACTCCCCATTCAAAAAGAATTGGAAAACCTCACCTTTAAAGAGCGTCCTCTGTCCACTGTCCTGACTGGTCAATTTAAATGGGTCATTGGTTGTCTAAGCTAATATTCTTCTTGTCCGCGTTTGAATGTCACCGTGCAATGCTTTCATCCAATTTTGTTGATCGAAAGGGTTCAGTATGCAATTTATATCTACAGCTTATCCTATCTCCTTACTCCTTTCTGCATGACACTGGATTATCTATGTATATTGTATAACTGTGTTTATCGTCCTGTTGAATAATGAAAACTCCCAGAAACTGTTACATACGATTTCGTATTATGCATGGGCGAATGTGTCCATGGCAAGCGAACCGATGCAATAAATCCCAGATGTCATACTTGTTCTTTCGTTGAGGAATATCCTTCAACGTGTATTTGAGTTAACTTGAGTTGCGAAGATATGATGAGTTGTTGTGAGGGATGGCAATTCAGTGAGCAGCATCTTTGTTGATGTAGAATAGAGTAGATTTTCGTTATTTGCAGAGAATGAAACCTTAAAGTGGGTGTGAGTGGGGAGAGGTAAGGTTGTGTAGAATGCTTATATTTTATTTTTCCATCATTCTTATAAATGTTAGGTATTCTTGCTTTGTGTAGATACTTTTGTGTCTGCTCTCTGTTTTAAAATCTCTTGAGAATACATCGCTTTGAAAGGTACACTGCTCTACATTTTGATAGTCGACGAAATTTCTGTTGTGATTCAAATAAAGCTATCAAAATATATATATCAGCTTCATTGTCATTGGAGCTTAAATTGACACAGAATGCGAAGTTTCCTGCATGAGGAAGTAAAATTTATTTTTTTAAAGGAAACTAAAATTATGCATAGATAGATATCTAAATATGTTGATTCATATAGTAAATGCATAATGTATTTGCCTTGGTCGTTTTTGGTGGCTTAAGATTTAAATATATTGGATAGGAACTACAATATGAGATATTCTGAAAAATTTAACAAGCAAATCCATAGATATGGTCTTACAATGCATACAGGATACAGCCATTGCACCAGGACATATCTTGAACAATTCATATTTTTCTACAGAACCAGCTAACCTCAAATAAGTTCCCGAACTTCCCGAAGAATACAATTTGCCACAATTCAAGTCAGAAGCAAATTTTATCTGCGAGTATCTGGAAGCGCTGCCGCCCGTAGCAGTATGTATTCGCCTTTCCTTTCCTGAGAGGTATACATAGTTGTATTTATTTAATATTATCTTTGTATATAAACTTTATAGTATTATCATTTATCACTTCGTGAATTCGACGATACGCCACCAAACGACGTAAGTTCGTCATTAAAAAAAGCTACATCTATACCAGCATATTGTAGAACCTTTGTTGCCTTCCATTGTCTTTCATTCTCGTGACTGGGAATATGAGGATGGTGTGGCTGATGTTTGATGTAGCATGACATTCTCATCGGGTAGATTTATCGTATTTTATTTGTTGGCTCTGATGAAAGTATCAGCAGAATATTTATATTTGGTTTTGCGCAAACAGCTAATTTTTTGTTCTTCTTCAAGTTCGGGACTAGGTATATGAGAAGTAAGAAGACGCTGGTAGCGTTTGTTGTTGACGGTAGGGCGGAAAGGTGAAGGAATTATTATCGGGTAGACCTATGCCATATTATTTGTTTGCTCTGATGGAAGTTTGGGGTAGGTTATGTTTTCTGGTATTTAATACATATTGGTAATTGGTATGTATATGTATGATCGTTGAATGAGAGTCGCATTATGCGGTGAGGATTCTCAAATGATTTTTTTTATAATTCATATTTGCAAGTGATAAATGGATGTTCATATTTAAAGGCAGGGGCGATGGTGGATAAAGAAAGGTGGGAGAATTGTCGTCGAGTAGATTGATGGTATATTATTTGTTGGCTTCGATGGAAGTTTAGGGTAGGTTATGGCATATTGCAATTAGACCATCACAGTCACCTGTAACTTCTTTCTTTGTATTCAATACAATTGGTGTGTGTGTTCAGATCGCAGAAGGAAAATCGTATTTCATGCTTTGTAAACTATATTTGCATGTGAAAAAATATTAATTGAAGCAGAGATAAAATAAGATCAGACAAGTTATAGGTAGTGTGTGTACGATTCATGAACAACTGAAATTGGTTATTGTTTATTAATTGGTTCATCAAATAAAAGCGGCATTCATTCATAATCGGTATTAAAAATCATATTAGGTACCTAGGTATGTACATACATATTTCGAATTTCCGAATATAAGCTGAATTTTTTCATTTGGTTTTGCACAGACAGCTTAGTTATGTTGATCAGTTTGGGGAGCTAAAAAAAACTGCTAGGAGTGTCAGCAGAAAAGCCTTACTTCGACATTGGGAATGGAAGGATTTTCAAGCTGTACGATTATCCGCATCTCTTCAAGAGCGTGCTGAATATATTGTTAAAGCACAAAATCATAATTTCGGGAGAAATTATAGATTGGAACATTCTTGTAAAGCTGTATGAAGAAGACTCAAAAGGAATTTTTCAAGTCTTCTTCAAGCTAACATAGAGTCATGTTTGCCCAAATGGCAACACAAATATTTAGCGCTAATGTACCTATCTGCTGGAATTTTGTATGCATTGAATGCAAACAGATGAGGAAAAGAAGTTTGCCGAATCAACAGCAACTTTCATACAAAAAATGCAAGTCAATCATTTCGACAACCTGAATAGCGATACACTGAAATCCAGGAATCCAAGTCGACAATCAATTTCAGATTCGACCAACACACTTAAGTCGATACGAAATGCACGTCAGTGGATAACAACGTGGGAATATACTGGAAGAACGCAAAAACCTCCTTGCTTTTCCGGCTTGGAGCAGACATTGCTAGGAATTGAGATGATGTGGATACATCTTAAGAGCACTGAGCAGAAGTTTCTCCTGACTGCGCATCTTAATACAGATCCAGCAGAGAACTTATTTTCGATGGTGCGGACAAATAGGGGATCGTATATGTAAGACAGAAAAAAAATAGGAGGGATTATCTTTTCTTTTTCTGCTGTTTTTATTATTTCAAATTACTCAAATTTGATTAATCATCCCTTATCTAATACGGATAAGAGAAATGCCTCTATTTACCCATGGCATCCCTCAAACGATAGCGATTCGCGGGATTACCCCGATCATGCGATGTTTGTTTCGAGGGTTGCCGTTTGTGGTGATCACAAAAAGAAAAGTCGCCGATGCATACCAGATGTGCCAATGGTCGTACCTGCACCTCGTTAAAGCAAACGGGTATACGTGCAAGGACGATCATCGCTCTAGCCAGGCATCGATCGGTGTTGTTTTGGTATGTGCTTATCTCCCACATTCCCTCTAAGGAGATAATTTCCTGTAACTGGTTCATAACAGGGAGATTTTGTAATCGCATGCAGCCAAACACTCCTTATCGAAACGAAGGAATTTATGACCAGGCACCTTATGGTGATTATGTGTTGATTCAAAGTCCATCCCTTATTCAAAGAGATTATTGAGTTGTTGAAGGAAAAGCCGGTCACTTAGTAAAGTACCACCAAGCTGTGCGGGTTGTTTTTAAAACGAGAGAAATTAATAAATTAAAGGTGAACTTTGTTATCGAGGAGCGAAATAAGAGTGGATTAAACTTCGATGAACGAAGAGTGAGTTTATCACTGGGTACAGGCGTTATAGTAGTTTTAACTCAGTTTATCACTGGGTACATGTTGTGTTGTAGTGTAAAGTGAGATATACACTGAGTGCATTTTGTTTTGTAGTAGTAAGATTTGTAATTATTGCATTGTTCAAGTAGGAACAATTGATCGTGTTATTTGGTAGTCCCGATTGGGGAAATAGTGCCTGTGGCGCTATGGAGTGGAGGTGCGAGATGTTGTTCGATATAATCTTGTTCTTGCCTTAATCTAATGTTGGTAGGGTTAGAGTATCCATTTGTTGGGCGTGGTTGGGGGTGCGGTTTGCTCCCTTGCCATCGAGAGCAACATAAATGGTATACTCCCGCCAACCGATTGTTTCGTCGACTCGCTGGGTGTTTCCGCCTGACATTTTGTTCTGTCATACGGAGATGTCAGGTTCGATCCCTAAAGAGACGCCTGGAGTTGGATGTAGATCGGCTTGCTACCGATGCCGTCCAACCAACCGAGCGTGGCTAGGGGTGCGGTTTCCTCCCTAAAGAGAAGCCTGGGGTTGGATGTAGATCGGCTTGCTACCGGTGCCGTCCAACCAACCGAGTGTGGTTAGGGGTACGGTTTACTGCCACGTGTGCATTTGTTGCATCTCTCGTCCACCGTTCCACTCGTTCATACTGCATTCCATGGTTGGAGTAGTCCTTTTTGCCTTTATTCGGTTAAAGCCTAAATTAAGTAGAACTATAGTACATGCGGCTGTGCTCATAATGTTCTTTCCTCTTTTCTAGGTATGCAGCCTTTTGAGACGTCCCCTCCTCGCCCCGACCGGACTACGACGGCGTCTACGACGATCCATTTAGTTATATTAAATGAAACGAATTACTAAAAAAAAATTGACGGCTATTGATATTATTTTTTTATACTTCTTTTCCTCTAAATATTTTTATACCTTTCTTACATATATAATATTATTTGTTGTCTTGAAACTTTGGGGTAGGTTAGGGCATATTGCAAGGAGGCCGTAGCATTCATCAAAGAAAAGGGGCATTCATTCATAATCCATATCAAAAATCATATTATGTACATGTACATATTGCGATTGCATTATGTTACACAATTAAATCTCCGAATATAAGCAGCATTTTTTCATTTGGTTTTTCACAAACAACTGATTTGGGCAGTTTGGGTAGCTAAATGTAATTGATTAATGTATTCTTTTTGATACTTTAATCGACACAAACTGTGCATAACTTTTATGTTTTGTATACCTACTGTTTTATGAATACGGATTTTTGCATAAAGGCTGGAGCAATATTTAAACACTGCATAAGTAGATATGCAACCGTTTAGAGACGTTAAAGCGAATTATATTGATGAAGTTTCTAAGTTGTTTGCGTTGATACACCCATCAATAGGTAGGGAACCGGAACTAGTGGTTGGCCACTTTAACTCCTTTCTTTATCTAATAAGAACAGAAATTAGAAATAATTACTTCAGTTTACATTCTTTTTTACAATATCCACGGTCAAAACATTCCACCTTCAAAATATCCTTTTTTGTGAGTCGAAGAGGTGTCCAGAGTTTTAATTTCTCCCCGGAAAATATCATCCCACAAAATTTTCTCTGCAAAAAAATCTTCCCTGATGCTACGATAGTACCTGGTTGGATCGCTTAGGTGGTAAAAGGACTTAAAACTGTGATAGTAAGGATGATTTTTAGTGATTCAGCGATTAGAAAAAATAATATCAGTGCAAGTAATGGGGGCTGACCACTAGCGCCTGATATAAAGCAAATTTCAATTTCAGGAAGACCAAGCACCAAAGTTATGGATTTGGCCGGTATTGAACCCACGACCTTCCAATCACTAAGCGAATACACTACTACTGCACCGTCATTGCCACCCGCCGCCCAATAATGAAAGGTAGAGGTACGCACCCAATTTAAAATATTGAACTTCATCAAGCGCATGGTTAGGCATCTGTAGTACAGCTATATTTCACATACATGAGAAATAGGCGGCTATACGAAATATTAATTGTTTAATGCAATTTTAATCCTGTGACCAGCAGAATTGATCGGGTCAGAGCTATTCGATTTCCGTGGGATAGCAAAGTAATGCTTAAGCTTAGGCGAAACCTAAGGATCGAGTTGGCTTCTTATATGTTCAGGATACGAAATGGCAAAACACCGCAAATCGGGAGCGTTTCTCAAGACGTCAAGACAAAAGCTTTCAAGATGTTCTACTACGGGACTTTTGTTTCTGTTGAAGAAGTTAGGAAGACAGTCAATGACTTCAATAATCGAAAAGCAGTTGGGCCGGACAAGATACCCTCTGAGTTCTGGAAAAAGATGTTGTAAATGGCTCATTATTCTCATCTCTAAACTGATGAGTGGCGATCCAATGCCTAACCCGTAGAGGGAGAGTTTTCTTCTTATTTTGTACAAAGGAAAAGCCGATACGCGAGTCTGATAACTACCGTTCAATCAAGCTGATGTCACACACCATGAAGATCGTTGAGCGGGTATTAAATAGCCGAATGCGGAAAATAATACGGCTATCTGAAGACCAGTGCTGGTTTGTCTCAGGTAGGTCAACTACAGATGCAATCTAAAGTATAAGAATCATGGTGGAAAAACATCCTGATTCTTTAAAGGATTTGCATATGGTGTTGGTTGAATTTGAAACGGCCTGTAATAGACAACCAAGGGGTAGCGCTTAGACAAAGAGGAGTTCCAGAAATCTACGTACACATGATCATGGACATGTATGAGAGTAAGATGTCGTCCCGTTGGCGTCACCGAGGAGTTCACAATCAAAGTAGGTGTACACCACCCAGCAGAAAATGTTATAAGGTATATCAGGCTAAGGGTTAAATAAGGCATCGACATAATGACAAATCTTATTAAATACCCATAGTAATTCTGAGCTAAGCCTTATAAGGTAAGGTAAAGTATAAGGTATAAGGTAAACAACTCAGACAGAACCATAGAAAAACATGAGATTATGTAACGGTACTATTTTTCTCCATAATCCAGATGAATGCCTTATCGTAAGGCATTCATAAGGAATATTTGTGCTGACGCGTCATTATTGTGCTAATAACCAACAAGATCGGAAGCAAAAGTTAGTAAAGTAAAAGTGATAATTGTAAAAAAGTAAAAGTTTAATAATACGAGTAAGTAAAACATTATATTATATTAATATTTGATTTAATTACAAAGCTTTCAATTATTTTCTTTTCAATGTAGGCTGCGTAAATCGTTTCTATTCGTCTTTCGAAGAATACGAAAGAGATGTAAGAGATGCCATCAAAAAAGTTAAAAACAGGATGGACCAACAGTGTGTATATTTTTTATGAATATCTGAATTTAACTTTACTTTATTTATTTTTTTCTTTAATTAAAACATTGTAAATATTTAAGTTTCTAGTTTTAGGTTCATTAAAAATAAAAACGCTTTATAAGGAAAAAAGGAGCACGTCTTTTGTTAAACTTATAATAAGTCTGAACCAAGACGCTATATAATGCTTAAGTTAAACTGATAATAAGAGTTAAGTAAGGTCTTATCTAATACTTATGATAAACTGCTAATACGGTTAAGCAATGTCTTTTATGTACCTTCAGTGTAACTGATAATAAGCCATAAATAATGTCTTATATAATCCTTAGTTTCAGTAGTTATATAAGCCTTAAAGGCCCCTTTTTTAATGCTTATTTCAACGAAATATAAGGTTTACAGACGATACCTTATTCCGTAGGACATGGCCTGTGCTTTAATAAGGGACAAAATAAGGAATGTTGAATGCTAAGCAACATTCCTTACAAATAACAAGCCTTATCGTCTAAGGAATGGACTACAGAAAAATAAGGATTATATAAGCCTTACGTTGTTTGCTGGGCGGGGAAGTGTCTTAAGTCCAAAATAAATATAAATCGTATAGGTAGGAACCTATTGACCCATAAGTGGTTGTGCAGAATTGCGCAATACAGACACAAAGTAACATAATTATTTCTTAATTAATTAGATTGAATATTTCTGAATCAATTAAAAAGAAATTATACAAATCGGAAAATTTTTGGACCAGATACAGGCAAAATAGTGACAGCCTTAAAAGCGATAAACTCATTGTTGGAGATAGCATCTTATCGTCATCCCATCTACAGTCAACGTAATGTTCTGTGGACAGTACCTATAGATATATACATTCAACCTATCTATCTCTTTGTATTCCTTTTTCTTGTTGCAACCATGCGGTTGAGTTTTTTTCTCGTTTATTATAATTAGTTAATAAATCGTTTAAATTTATATTGTTTTCTTTTTATTCCACAACCCTTAACAGGTTATGGGCCCAGGAAACACGAAGAAATAAAGAAAGCAAAGTATTTTTAGTCTGGTCGTAAAAAAGGAAAGAAAAAAATCAAAATGGCAGACACTGTGGAGAAATATCGAATTCCTTTATTTGATGGAACCAATTTCAACAACTGGAAGTTCAGGATGGAAACACTTTTAAATGAAATGGACTTAGTGCAATACACCGAAGAAAAGCACACAGAAATGGTAAAAATCCTTCCATCTGACGAAGCTGTAGCTGTACAATCAAAGGAAAGTCTGAAAGCTGTTCATGGTCAACGCGACAGAAAGTGTAAGTCTCAAATCATACAGCGTATTGCAGATAGTCATCTAGAGTATGCCAAAGATAAGCAAACTGCTTTTGATTTGTGGACGACCCTGTGCCAAACATTTGAGAGGAAAGGTATTGCGAGTCAGTTACTTATAAGAAAGTCACTTCTGTGCATGAAGTTCGACGCAAAAACCGATACACTCGGAAATCACTTTCTGAAGTTTGATAAAACTGTACGTAACCTGCGTTCCACAGGAGCATCGTTGGAAGAGTTGGATGTTGTCTGTCATCTTTTGTTGACAATGCCATCCGAGTTCGACAGTGTGGTCACCGCTATTGAAACCTTGTCGAGTGAAAGCCTGAGCCGTGCATTTGTTAAAAATAGGCTTCAGGACGAAGAGACAAAGCGGACAGACACGAAAAGAAGAAATAACGCTGGACATGAACTTCAACAGCATTTGCTTCGCAACCAGGACACAGTATAGCAAACAAAATAAATCACAGGTTCCCGTACAAATGCAACTGGTGTGGAAAAGTTAGACACAAGCAAGCCGATTGCAGAAAGAGAACACATGATATGAAGAACAAGCAAACTCAAAGTGCAAATGCAGTAACAAGCCCATCCAATTCATCAAATTCAGATGGTTTTTGTTTTTCTACAACATCTGAAGCTAACGCTGACACTGGTGTAAGATGGTTTCTGGACTCTGGCGCAACAGAGCACTTGATCAACAGCAGCATTCATCTGGATAACACAAGGAAACTTGATGTGCCAATCAAAATCAAAGTGGCAAAGTCCGGAGCTTTTCTACAAGCAAACACTGTTGGCGAAATTCAATTCCAGATACACGTTGATGGAAAATTCAATTCACTTACGGTGAAGGAAGTTCTTTCCGTGGCAGATCTGGAACACAACCTACTTTCGGTTCGAAAACTAGAGACGAATGGATTTCGTGTCACATTTGAGAATGGCTGTGGAACTATAACCAAAGGTAATCAAACAGTAGCGGTTGCGTACAGAAATTCTATAGAGCTATACGAGTTGGTTTTCAGCAAACCGGTATTGGTGAACTTAAGTGCAAAGCTAGAAGGATACGATTTGTGGCACAAGAGGTTAGGACATCTGAACTATGAAGACATCAAGAAGCTGCAAAATCAGTCGATCGGCATGAAAATTGATTTTTCGGACTTATCCAAAAATTTATGTCAAGTTTGTATTGAGGGCAAGCAGATTCGAAAACCTCACAACCAACGACGCAATCGAGCTGCACGTCAATTGCAGTTAGTACATAGTGATATCATCGGTCCTATTACTCCAACATCTCATGATGCGAAAAGGTATGTACTTACGTTCATCGATGACTATACGCACTTCACAGCGAGTTACATTTTGGAGGAAAAATCAGAAGTTCTGAAATATTTCAAGTGTTTTGAAGCCATGGCAACAGCTCATTTTAATCTGAAACTGAGTCGATTCAGATGCGACAACGGTAGAGAATACATCTCTAAGGAAACAAAACAGTTCTTTGAAGGAAAAGGAATCCAGTTCGAGTTTACAATAAGGTATACTCCCGAGCAAAACGGTGTTGCAGAAAGGATGAATCGCACCATTTTGGAAAAGGCGAGGTGCATGTTGCTGAATTCTAAGCTAGGGAAAACGTTTTGGCCCGAAGCGGTCCAAACAGCTGTGTATCTAGTTAATCGAAGTCCAACATCAGCACTAAATGGAAAAGTACCTGCTTCGATATGGTTTAATGAAACTCCCGATGTTGGAAAACTAAAAATATTTGGGTGCATCGCTTATTTGAATTTTCCGAAACAAATTCTTCATGGCAAGTTCGACTCGAGGTCACTCAAGTGCTATTTTGTTGGATACTGCCCAAATGGCTTCAAGCTTTGGAGCTTAGAAGATCAAAAAATACTTTTTGGAAGAGATGTAGTTTTCGACGAAACTAAATTTACTTTTGATGGCCTTAGCAGCGAACAGTGGACTCATCGCGAAGAGGAGGAGGACAATTTATCGGAACAGCATGATCTGAAGAAATCCGAAGAAGAAGGCGACAGTGACGGTGAACACCAACAGAATTGCGATCTGTTTATGACACCACAGCAGGCTGACGACTGCGACGCCGCAACATCTAGACGAAGCTCGCGAAATATCGTAAAACCACGTTATCTCGAAGATTATGCTGTTTTAGCGCTAAATGCAGAAGCGTTTGTGGAAGACGTGCCGGACAACATTGAAGAAATCGATTCGCGAGATGATAAAGACAAATGGATGCAAGCAGTCCATGAGGAAATGGACGCATTATTAAAAAATGACACCTGGGTACTATCTGATCTGCCTAAAGGCAAACGACTGTTAAACAGTAAATGGATTTTCAAGATAAAACGCGACAAAAATGGACATATTGATAGGTACAAGGCCCGACTTGTAATTAAGGGCTGTGCGCAAATGAAAGGGTATGACTATGAGGAAACGTATGCCCCTGTAGCAAGACTTACTACTCTAAGGACTCTTTTTTCAATTGCCGTAGAAAACAATCTTGTTACACATCATATGGATGTAAAGAACGCATTTCTTCATGGCGAAATTGAGGAGGAGCTGTATATGAAAGTACCAGAGGGTTTTAATAGTATGAACAATTCCGTCTGTAAACTTAATAGAGCACTTTATGGATTAAAGCAAGCTCCAAGAGCCTGGAACAAAACATTTGACAACTATGTAAAGGGATTAGGGTTCACTCAATCTGAAGTGGACAAATGCCTCTACAGCTGGAAATATGGAAACGTTTGTATATTTCTTCTATTGTATGTTGATGATATACTTCTTGCAGGAAACAGCATCACAAAAATCAATAACACCAAAAACGCGCTGAGTAACAGATTTCAAATGACGGACTTGGGTGAACTGAAATCATTTCTCGGTATCAGCATTAATAGAGTAAATGGAGAACTTCACATGAGTCAGAGGTCTTATCTAGAGAGAATGCTAAAACGTTTTAAAATGGATGATTGTAACTCCGCCATCACTCCAATGGATACGACACCAATTCCTGAAAATGAAAAGACACATCTGGATGATACAAAACCTTATAGAGAACTAGTTGGATGCTTGATGTACGCTATGCTTACCCCAAGACCGGACTTGAATTTTGCTGTAAATTACTTTAGCAGATACCAACATGAACAAACAGAAGCACGCTGGAAAGGATTGAAACGAGTATTGCGCTACATTAAAGGAACTATGGACTTCAGCCTATGCTATAAGAAAGGAAATAGCGAATATCTGTCGTGTTATGTGGATGCAGACTTTGGAAGTGGACTAGACCGAAAGTCAACTTCTGGTTTTTTTATGAACGTGTTTGGCAACACAGTAACATGGACAACTAAGAGGCAAACAGCAGTTGCTTTATCATCGACAGAAGCTGAATACATCGCTTTGGCCACGGCAGCAGCTGATCTCTTGTGGTTAAAAAATCTTTTAGCTGAATTTGGAGTAACCAGCGAGACTCCACCGAAAATGTTCGAAGATAACCAGTCGTGCATTCATCTGCTTTCAAGATGGCAACACAAACGGCTGAAACACGTTGACGTTAAATATAATTTCGTTCGCGATCTGTACGAGAAACGACAGATAACAGTTCAGTATGTGAGCTCAAAGGAACAAGTAGCTGACATTTTCACAAAACCTTTATTCAAAGCCCAATTTGTGAAGCTTCGGTCAAGACTTGGACTTCGGCGAAATATCGATGCCTAATGACGCTAATTTGAGGAGGAGTGTTGGAGATAGCATCTTATCGTCATCCCATCTACAGTCAACGTAATGTTCTGTGGACAGTACATATAGATATATACATTCAACCTATCTATCTCTTTGTATTCCTTTTTCTTGTTGCAACCATGCGGTTGAGTTTTTTTCTCGTTTATTATAATTAGTTAATAAATCGTTTAAATTAATATTGTTTTCTTTTTATTCCACAACCCTTAACACTCATAATTTCTTATTTGAATAAAAAGCCTGAAATCAGATTTTATTAGATTTTTTCATTTCAAAACTATTCATCCCTTCCTTCCATCATCCCCCTCTCAACAGTCAGCATACATGCTACTTGCCGACGCGACGATGCGAATCTCCTTGCTCATGCTCCTTCTTACAAAGAAAAATAAATACTTACATAATATCAAAAAGATTCGATAAAGAGAAACAAACCAGTTTATTTGGTTTTCTTTCTTTGTTTTCCTTTACCTGTACCTATCCTCATACCATCATCAAATTTAAGACACAAACCACACAAAAACCTTCAATCGCTATCCGTTTTTTTGCCATTTTTGTGGAAGTCGACGTTTTCAAATTCGTGTTGATGATATTACTAGAGTCTATATAAAGGGTTTTTCAATAAGAGCGCTACAAAAGTTTTTTTTAAATAAAACAAAACCGGTTTTGGATATCAATGAAATTCTTTATTCCTGTGAAAGTACGTTCGATGCCATTATGTATGGAACTCGATTTCTTTTGCATGGCCACCACGGGCACGCTTGCAGAAGTCCAGACGCTGAACCCAATTTTCGACGGTTTTCAAGCATAAATCAGCCGATACTGCTGCAATTTCACGTTCGATATTCGTACGAAGTTCATCAATCGTCGCTGGCTTGTTGGCATAGACCATAGACTGGACGTAGCCCCACAGGAAATAGTCTAACGGCGTCAAATCGCACGACCGAGGCGGCCAAGCGACTGGACCATTTCGTGAGATAACACGGTTTCCAAACTTGGTTTCCAATAAATTGATTGTGGCATTCGCTGTGTGGCTTGTGGCGCCGTCCTGTTGGAACCACATGTCATCCAAGTCCATATCATTCAATTGGGGCCAAAAATATTCGGTTATCATTGAACGGTAAATTCGCCACAACGACGTCACAGAGATGCCCAACGCTTGAGAACGACGTGTGAGAGACACATTTGGGCTTTCTTCAACTGAAGCCTCAGCGGCAGCAATATTCTCGACACTACGGGCACTTCTTTGTCTCACTGGCATGGGAACATTTTGTACTGTGCTAGTGGATTCAAATTTTTCCACTGGACGCTCAATTGTTGATCTGCTAGGACGATTATGACGACCATAAATTGGACGTTGCCCTCTTAACGTTGAGGCCACTGACTCCGAATTTCGGTAGTAAATTTTAATAATTTCGATTCGTTGTTGGCTCGTATATCTTTCCATCATGAAAAGGCAAACCTTACTGAAGAGAAATGTCAAAAGAGCGGCAAGAAATTCGGCGTCGTACAATATGTTTTCCCATTTTGTACGCAATTTACAAGTGCTGAAAAGAATTAAAATATCCCTATGCTAATAGAGGACAGCATGAGTGGCAAGCTAAAAATGAATTAAACATTGATTAAAAAAACAATTTCAGATGTAATGAGACTGGGTAAGAAAGTGAGGAAACGAACATATCTAACTTACTCGAAAATACGTAGAACATAGGTACATGTACATACAGCACTAATTTTTTATAATATATAAACTAATTATATTATTATAATGACCGACCAGTCGGGCTTCGGTCGAGAAACCGAAATGCAGTTTTGTATCGCTGATGAATTTAACTATATTAGATACGAAACTCAAATTAGGTAGCTATGTACTTTATTTTTTTTCTTTAAATTCATCTACACATTAAAACGAGTGCATGAATACCAAAACTTTTCATTCGCTATTAATTTGCGTTTGAATATTAATCGAATAGGAATAAATTGTATATCGATGGAAAGATGTTTTCCACACATTTGCACAAAAAATAAAGTGCACGATTGGGTCGTATGATAACTTTCTCGGATTGATGTCGAATCACATTTTTTCATTTCATTTCAAAAAAAATCGTAACAATGTAGATTCCATGTAGATAGCTATTTGTTATTTGAATTGATACTTTATATTCTTTTTTTTTGAGAATCAAAGTATGATAATGGAATAAGCTTAATTGTAAATTTTACTTAAATCACTATCGGCTTTTGAGATATACTCGTAGTTAGTGATTTTTCTATTGTGCTTTAATTCGAGTCTTTTGCGAAAGTCTCAAATTTACTTCAACTATTAAAAACCCCAAAAATCATCAGAATCATTAGACCCGGTTTTAATTAAAGCGATGTTTTTCAAAATTTCAGCAACTGTAGTAAAAAGAAATATAAAAAAGTTATAAAAAAATATTTCAAAAATCTGAGTATGTAGATTTCTTCTACACATTTGTATCTAGTAATACGTATTATATCAAGTTAGGGCTGCCGACCGTTCAGAGGTTAGTGTGTTGGTTTGTGACTCGTGCGGTTCACGTTCAATCCCTATGATGAACATCATACGCCACCCATACATTTTTTTTATTTTTTTTTAATTTGTTTACGCTAAAGGGGTTTTTCTGTAAATATTACAGTACCCTTATGGTGCTAAGAACACAGCGCAAGCATTTGTGTTTAACAGCGAGCAGCACCCGGCAATATCGTATTTCATTGCATGTATCTGTATTCGACTAAAAGTAATGAACTTGGCCGGGATTTGAACACAGGACCTTTCGTAAGCGAATACACTACTACTGTTGTTTTCTCCAACCTCTACGCCAAAAAGTGGACCGTCACCCAGTCTGATTGCTCTGGATGGAAAAAAATATATCAATTTTCTTTGAAATAACGTCGCTCTTTTTGAAATTTTGTTAGTTTCCAGTACTGGTAATCGAAGCTTTTGGAAAAAAAACTGAGTAAGCCATCTTCTTCAAGTGGAGGGCTGTGACCTGAGGAGCTGAACCTTTACGGTTAAGTGCTTAATACAGCAAACCCTTGAATGGATAATCAGGACGGGGAAGAAAATGTACCCTCCGCGAACCACCCCCTATCGATGCGAAATGAATATACGAATAGAAACGAATCATTCTACATTATTGGATATTTATAGCTATAATGACACCATAATATCCGTAATCAAACGCAAGCCTACCAATGCTTTGTTTAATAGATCTCAGAGGGTGAATTGCCAAAACCTCTAAAATCAATTAGGATCTGAGGGGCATTATTAAGAGAAATATGGAAGCCAGGAATGCGAGGTTAAATCGAGAAAGGAGTGTATCGAACAGAAATTGTCGTAAAGGACAACCGTGTAACTATAACGACAGCTAGTTGCAAAAAAAGTTGATAAAGCTCTCTTAAAAACATGACCAAAATTAAACAAAAAAAAACCGTCCTACCTAAATTAAGCAATAATTGATAAATAACCAATCGTGACAATTAAGCAAGGCAACGCTTGAGTGATAGATGGCTACTTTAAGGCTACTTAAGGTTTAAGACTACCATCTGAACAGGGTAAAGGATCGATTAAAGGAACTAGCTGAACCTAAAACCAGACGGTTTTGATCTATCGACTGGATAGGGAGTGCATGGAAATTGCTGGTTGGTCGACCCAACGGAAGCAGACATAACGATCAATTCAAAATCAATGAACAACTTTTCGAGGCGGCGCATGAAGTTATGAGCAAGGTTAACAGGATAATCGATGCCTTAAAAACGCCGTAGAGGAAGGGAAAGTAGAAATACTAAGACACGGCTTACTGAACAAAGTTCTTATACTGAAAGAAGGGTAAACGAAATAAGTAGGGATTGTTAAATGGCCAAGACTGGAATAGTTAGTAGCAACAAATTAAATGGAGATAAACACTATTATTGGAAACATATTTTGCTAAATGTCCTAGCAAACTGGTAAATGCTCGTGCTGCAATCAGAAGCGGGAGACAAATCGATCTGGACTATACGAAACTATTACTCTATTGACTGGCTCCATATAGAGAATACATCGGTATGCGAGGGTAGCCTCCCACGTATCGCAGCATCCGACTTCAAAAGCACTAACGAAGTAGTCATCGAACTTATTGGCGAGAATACAATCTTGGTGACAAAAAGCAAGATGTGGTGACAGAATCTATTTCCAAGACTAGCAATTTTAAATCACCAGGTGTTGATAGAATACCTAACATATAAAAAAAGAAACTCAAAGCTAAGCAAGATCAATTAGCCAAGTGTTGAAATAAAATCGTATTGCTATCCAGCTCTCCTTCACATTTCTTCACAGTTGAGCTCACCTAATTTCTTCCAAAAGGTGACCCATGCGATGATCCATTAATGTTATGTGGCACTGGTCATCAACATCATATTTTTATTTATTTTTATTTATTTATTTATTTATTTGAAATGCTTATACACTTTAAGATATAATATCTTATAAAATAGTGATAAGCTAACTTAGACAGAGATTTGAGAAAAGTAGAATTAGATATATAGCGAAAAGTCTCACAAAAAATTATAATTCATAAATGTAATTCGGATTTTTTTATATAAATCAATGATCAATAGAAAATTTAAAGTTTTAGTTACCGATTTCCGGAAAAATAATTTCTTAAGTCCTTTTTAAACTTTTTTGTGCTTGTACCTTGAGTTATTCTTAAGTTCCGCGGTAATGAATTCCACAATCGGATAGGATTTACGAAAACGACGGCATAAGCTCTTCATTAGAATTGTAACAAAAAGATTCTTGATAAGGAAATGGAACACAGAACTATGTCAAAAAAAAATCACTTAGTAAATATATTTTCATAAAAAGAGGGATTTTGCAAGGTGACTCTTTCAGTACTCTGTATCGGAGTCAATCCACTCAGTAGCATTTTGGCTAAGGTAAGATCAGAGTTCACCATACGAAAGGAAACCTTTGACCACACAATTGACCATCTCATCTATTTAGATGAAATAAAACTCAATGCCAACAAAAGATAAAAGCTTCATCGAATGATGGAAATTGTCAAAAGTTTGGAGAATTCGGCTTGGAAAAATGAAAACTGGTTGACCTAGGGAAAGGCAAAATCGATAACAGAAACGAAGGATTGATCACGACAAAATAATTTAGGATATACAACATGGGAATTCCTACAAATACCTTGGGTTTCTTCAGCTCAAAGGTATGGACCACGTCATCATCAAGAAATTGCTGACCTCACAATTCCAAAGACGTTTGAAAGCAATCGTTAAGTCAAACCTCAACGGGGGGAATAAATCTAAAGCAATTAACACCTGGGCTGTTACGCTGCTAACTAACTCTTTTGGAGTTATACAATGAGCCTTCATCCACAAAGTGCAATATAAGGAACATCACCACAAAATAGATGTTCTTGACATTGTGGACCTAAGCCAGATTCTTCACAACCAGGTTACAAATCTTCGCCAATATTTCCTTGGTAGTCATTGCCCATTTTGCATTTGAATCTCAGTCCAAACACTTTACCCAGTCCACCAAATGTGACCAGCGTTGATCAACAAATAATCATATGGATCACATAAATCTACGCAGCTCAAACTTATGGCTCACACAGGGTAATCTGTTAGCGGAAACGGAGAGTTTTGTTATGGCAATACAAGAAAGGGTAATTGAAACAAGAAATAATATCTATGGAAGACAAATGTCGACGAGGTGGAGAGAACGGAGAAACAATTGAACACATCATATCTGGATGCAGTGCTTTTACCTTATACGAATAGATAGATAGATAGATAGATAGATTCTTTATTTTTTCATCATAAAGTTTATAAATTGGTACACTTAAGAATAAGGACATGGCAATACTGCCGTCTGCCTGAGATGACATTTCATAATATGATTTAAAAATAAATGAAATAATAAAAAGCAAAAATTTTAAAATATAAAGAAAAGGAAAAAAGAAAAAAAAAAGAAAAAATGTTTAACAAAAGATATGAAGAAATATTACTATATAAAACAATGCTATCAATTTTAACGTGATTTGAAACACAAAATATTATACAATTTGGATAATTTGATTAGCTGTTTATACAAAATTTTATCAATTTTAACGTGATTTGAAACACAAAATAATACGCAATTTGGTTAGAAATAGCTGTTTATACAATATTATCAATTTTAACGTGATTTGAAACACAAAAGAGATATTATCAAATTTAGTATGATCAGCAACAAAACAATAAATAGTTAGGTATAAAATTTGGTCAAAACTGCAATAAGTGGGTAATCGACTATGTTTAATATGTGAAACTGTTACGGTAAGAAAGAGCATGTTGGCAATATTTAAAGAGGCTGAGCCAGCCCATTGCTCCATTTAAAATTTCAAAAAGTTTGTCCAAAGATATAAAACTTTCCCGAAAATGCAACCGGCGAATTTCTTGTAGAATAGGACAAGCAGCAACGAAATGGTATATATCTTCATTCACTCTTCCGTTACATAGATCACATAGCTGGGGCAAGTCTGATCGATGAGGTATAAAGTTCAAATTTAAAATTTCAACTCTTGCTCTAAAAATAATACTTATAACCGAGGCTGAAAATTCATTACTAAAGTAAGAGACTTCCGAGGGCAGTTCATGGTTTAAATGACTATAAATAGCTCTTGAAGTAGATGAAGATGCTCTGGAAAGGTTATCCAGAAACATTTGGTGATCCACCTTAGCAATCACATCAGAAAACTGAGCCTGCCAATCGGTCACATTAGTTTCTGTTAAGTTTAAACTTGTTTCGTAAGATAAAACTAGTTCGTTCCAGTTTTTAAACGGGGAAGCATTCACTCGAAGTAATTTTCTTAAGATGATTTTGTGAAGACAAGTTTCACTTCTTTTCATCACTCTAGTAATGAAGTTCGCATTTGCCTTCAAATTTTGTATATATATAGGGACTATTCCTGACTCTACATATATGGCGTAGTTGGGTGTTGAGTTAGGCAAACGAAATATCCTCTTAAAAAAGTTCCTTTGTACAGTTTCAAAAGCTTCGAAGTGTGTGTATCCGACGGGTTGGACGCCATATGCCATGCATGCATTTACTGTCGCGTTGAAAACTTTGTACTTGGACGTTAAATCAACATTTTGGTTCGAAAAAAACTTTGGCCACATTATATTAAGAGCCAATTTAGCTTCGTTGCTTTTTCCTTTGGAGTGCTTTAGATAGCTTAAATTGTAGGTCAAGAGGACACCCAAATATTTAAACTCTTGTAAAACCTCAATGTGTGTATTGTTTAGAGACCATTTTTCTTCCGCTCGCCTTCTTGATTGTCTCTTTTCAAATATAACAATCTTAGTTTTTTGGGTATTAATTTGCAAGCCCCAAGACTCGCAAAATGAACTTAGACGGTTTATTTGCAATTGAAGCGTGAAAGGATTATCAGCAAGCATGACTAGATCGTCCGCGTACAACAGGACTTTGATTATAATGTTAGCAAAATTAACTCCACCCGGAAGAAGCTCGCAGACATCATCTATGAACAGGGCAAATAATAATGGGCTGAGGATACAACCCTGAGGAACACCTGTAATTGTATCAAATCGATTTGAAAATGTGAAACCGTCCCATACCCTTGCATTTGTTGACGAAATAAGACTTGCATACACTTCGAGAAACTTTCTTGACAAACCAATGCAAGAAAGTTTGTATATTAAAGCTTGTCTATTGACTTTATCGAATGCAGCTTTAAAATCAACAAAGCAAGTGTATAGTTTCTTTTTTCTATCTATAAATTGTTGAGCAATGCTTGAAATGGCCAAGATATGATCCATGGTTGAAAAACCTGGGCGGAAACCGGCTTGAAAGATGCTCAAAAGACTGTTATCCTCAATCCATTTTGAGAGCCTTTCATATAGGATTGCAGTGAAAGTTTTTCTTATTGAATTTAAAATTGAAATACCTCTATAATTTTCCGCAGCGTTAGCATCACCTTTTTTAAAAATGGCAAAAATTACAGATTCGTTGAAACTGTTAGGGACACATCCATCATTGTACATTTTGTTATAGAAAGACACGAGGTAGTTTTTAAAATCAATAGTGCTGTTTTTATAAAACTCGACTGGTATGCCGTCTAGGCCGGGAGCCTTGCTGTTTTTCAATCTTTGGAGCGTTACTTCCAATTCGGGCAATGAGAATTCTAAATCCAGCTCGTTGACTCTAGTATCAGGTAGCGCGTAATCAAAGGTATGAAGGTCTTCATCAGCTGAGAGTAGAGTTTTAAAATGAGCTGCTAACGTCTCAGCTTCTAAAGAGAACTTCATACCCTGATTGCGCCCACCAAGATTGCGCACTGTCTCCCAAAATATCTTTGAGTTTGTGCAGTTTTCCAATTTCTTAGCCAGTTTTTTAAATAGGTGATTTTCTTAACTGAGCACATTTTTTTAAAATCATTATTAACGCGAAGATAGATGTTTTTGAAAAATTGAGAATTGGTCGTTCTAAACAGTTTTAAGTAAACGAACGAAAGTTTACGGAGATTTCTGCAATCCTTATCAAACCATACATTTTTAGCTACAAAAGTGTGTGTACTCTTCAACGCAAAAGGGGCTGCGGTCTTTATAACCCGTTCTATACTTTCACATACCACTTCAGACGAGACTGCGGATTGTTGGGGCAGAGATAGTAAGTGCCGAGAAAGGAGGCTTCTATAGAGGGTTGCATTGTTCTCCGACCACTTCAGCTTATTAAAACTAGAAGGTGTAGCTTGCTGGTTTAACTCCTTTAGCTGAATTTTAATTACAATTGGAAAATGAGCCGAGTAGTTGACTAGTGCAACTTCAAAGTCATCGATAATGTTCAGCCAGTCCCCTGAAATCGCAGCAAAGTCAATCACGGATTGTCCCTGCCCGCTAACAAAAGTGAATTCGCCACATGCATCACTAATAGAAGACCCATTCAAAACAAATAGACCGAAAACTTCAAAAAATTCTGTTAAACTCCCCCCGTTGCGGTTATAAATTTTATCCTTAGAACATCTACTCTCGGCCAGTGCAACTCGTGCTCGTATAATATTGGCGGAAGAATTTTGATATTCACCAATCCTAGCATTTAAATCACCGACGATTAACACATGGTCAAGAGAAGTGTTATTCATAAATTCCACTAGTTCATCGAAGTCGCTAAGCCAATGATTGCAATTTAAATAAATAGGAATAATATAATAGTTTAGGTTGTTGCTAACCATATGAAAAATAATTTTAGATTCAATAATTTTAAAATTAATAAGATTACCCCATAAAGATTTTTTAATCCCATATAGAATACCCCCACTGGCTCTTCCATGCAAATTAGATCTTATCGCGGGTGTAAACATTACTTTAAAGTCTTTGAAATATTTTAGAAATTCATTTTGATTCTTTTCTTCAATAAAAGTTTCTATAAGAATTATAACATCAAATTGGTGTAAATATTTAAAAAAATCGGAATGTAAAAGCTTACTTTTGAGACCAGTTATATTATACGAGCATATATTTAATTTTTGAAAAATAGTTGTGTTATGGCAGACGACAGAATTTACCTATTGTGTTTTATCCCTAACATGGTGTGAACTCTGATTTCCAAATGGCGCTCGCTGCGGTTGGAGGCCAAAAGCGGAAGAAGAGCTTGCAACCACGGCCAACCTCGCTCCCTCGCTGCAGTCAAAGTACTCGTAACCACTGTCACCAAATAGTTCACTAATGAGTGACATGTCCGCTGCTGATTTGACCACTAAACCTCGTGAAATTTGATAAACAAAAAGTTGATTGTTGATTTGCAATTTGTTGTCTCCTTTAACGAAAATTCGGGCGTTTGGATTTATCTGCCGCAGATTGTTTTTTATTTCTATTAGTGTTTTTCTTTTTCTTCTTGATAAAAGTGATTGCTCGCGAAATATACTTATTCCGGAGCCTTTGAGCGTGTGCGCGGAGGTAATAAGTTTATCGGTGATCGCCGCTGTTGGAAGTTCGATGATGACAGTTGCTCTTTCAGTGTTGTTGTTGCGTATTTGTCTATATATATACATATACGAATATATGCAGAGACATAAAAATGTCGCCAAACTAATCCACCAGCAGTTGGCACTCGACAATGGCCTCCTTGCAGAGCACCTACCATACTACAAATATCAACCAGTCCCTGTGCTTGAAAGCTCAACCAAATAACTCTACTGGGATTATATTTTAGCAACTAACCGCCATACACCAACTAAAAGGCTCGATATCATCCTATTTCATAACACAGAAAACAAGATAGAGAATATCGATGTAGCAGTAGCACTTAATCGAAGCCTGCAGTCAAACTACTCCAAAAAGATTTACAAATATGCACTACGATTATAATATCTGCTACTGGGGTGGTTCCCAAAACACATATGCTCTAAGAAGTTTAAAGTTGGGATTCTCCTTCAGAAATACAAAAGTCAGTTTTTTTAAGATACTTCTAGCATCGACGGCGAATTTATGAATCTATAAACACCAATCACATGCCAATCAGTAACCCGCAAGGGCGTAGAACTTGGGCTACGCTCCACCGGAGCATAATCCCATAGTATTTAATACCCGGGATACGTAATCTCCGGCTAAGGCCGAAATGTAGGAAGCTCAATAATAATTGATAATTTTATCAAAAAACAATTATTTTTGAAAAACGCCCCTTGAAAGTGAGCATGGCAAACAACTTTATACAAACGAATTGTTCAAAATGACTTTATCTACAAGATGCAAAGAACTGCACTATAATTTCCAACTAGGGGTCGCCCCATGGTCGAAATTCGACCAATTTATTCTATAAGTTGAAAAAAAACAAAGTCGACTGTTATACATTGCATTCTCTGATTTCACATGATATAAAAATGTTCCGGCATTTTCAAGTACCTATCTAACTTTAAGCATTTTCAAGTTACTTCAAGCATCTCCAAGTAATTTCAAGTATGTTCAAGCATTATCAAGTAACTTCAAGTTCTCAAGCATTTTCAAGTAACTTAAAGTAACTTCAAGCATTTTCAGGTAACTTCGAGTATTTTCAAGCATTTTCAAGTAACTTCAAGTAACTTCAAGCATTTTCAAGTACCTTCAAGCATTTTGAAGTAACTTCAAGCATGTACAAGTAACTTCAAGTATGTTCAAGCATTATCAAATGCATAACAGACACAACAATGTTGTTGTTGGTAACTTCAAGTAACTTCAAGTATTTTCAAGCATTTTCAAGTAACTTCAAGCGTTTTCAAATAACTTCAAGCATTTTCAAGTAACTTCAAGCATGTCCAAGTAACTTCAAGCATGTCCAAGTAACTTCAAGTATGTTCAAGCATTATCAAATGCATATCATGCACAGCAAAGTTGTTGTTGGTAACTTCAAGTAACTTGAAGTATTTTCAAGCATTTTCAAGTAACTCAATGATATAAAAATTTTCCGTTCCGATTGGCGGATTATTGCCTCACACAGCAATGTTGTTGTTGTTGTAATTTCATCCGATTCGCTTCATTTTACCTGCTGTAATTCATAGTGTGTGTTATATATGTAAATAATTTTTGTATTGTGCACTTCTATGTATTGCCCCCTACCCAAATATATATCGTGTTGGCATATCTATGTGACGTATAATAGCAAAAATGGGTGGAAACACTTTATGGGCAACTCCGTATTAATATATAGTTCAAGTAACTTCAAGCATTTTCAAGTAACTTTAAGAAATTTCAAGTAACTTCATGATATAAAATTGTTCCGTTCCGATTGGCAGATTATTGCCTCACACAGCAATGTTGTTGTTGTTGTAATTTCATCCAATTCGCTTAATTTTACCTGCTGTAATTCATAATGTGAGTTATATGGCTCACTGCCTGCAATAATGGCACAACTAATTTTTTTCACTTTCGAGATGTAAGCGTTTTAAAATTATGCATTTTTTCAATTTGGATTTCTGTTCTTATAAATTATGATATCCTGACACGGATTTGCCATTTTGATGTTAAAAACATTACTTACCTATAACTTTTTTGAAGAATTTAAAAGTGGGCGTCAACCGCCCTTTTTTTGGAAAGTATCACTATTGCATAAGGCAAAGTATATTGAATTTCAAAAAGTAGATGAAATTCCACAATTATATACCAAAAACCGTGATTAGATAATAATTAAAAAAGTCAAGAAGCACTTAAATCGCCCTAGTTTTCTAATTATAATGTTTATTTATTAAGCCAAAAAAACTCCTTTCTTAATCTTATAAACTCAAAAATAATAAATTAATTAATTTCTTATTCCTATAAACTCAAAAATATCATTTCATTTTATTTTCAAAGTAGTTAGTTTTACAGCCCTTAAATCAGTCTTTCATTTTTGTAGTTTTAAAGTTGAGGATATTAAATTTAAATTTAATTTAAAAATTTATTTTGGAACTACTGCTTTTCAGGAGCTACTTTAAGGCTATTTTAAAAATAGCTGTAGCTGCTTTCATCAGATCGTCATATTTTTTTTTGGAATGTTTAAAGAATCCGTATAAGCTTTTTTTATTTCAAAATCTTTAAGATCTGCAAGTGGAGATGTTCGCGTACGACGTTTATTTATGTTAACCATTTTGTATTCTTCTTCCTTGAAGGACATTTTATAAAAGAAATGATCAGGGTGTTGGTTCCCGATCTTAAATATTGCCATATCATTGAATTTAAAAGTTTCACTATCAGTATTTTTTGTAAAATTCGCACAGGTTTGATCAGTCATCTCTTTTAAATCTAAAAAATCTGTGTGGCTCATTTCCGTGACCTTGAAAGGATGGCCAGTTTTTTTTTGAAGTTTTCACCAAAGTTACATATTGGTCTGGTGTATAAATTGGGCCTGATGTAAGAGAGCGCTTAATGTTTTTTTCAATAAGTGACTGAACATTTTCCCCCTCATTTTGGGTGTGTCCTGTGATGAGATATTTGTGGCTTATGGATCTAATTTTGTAATTTTTTACAGCATTAAGGTAAGCTGCTATTAGAAATCTATTGTTTTGCTGACCTCCACAGCTGTCAGAATAGAAAACAATGTCTAGTTAAAAAGTTCAGCCTTATTTTTTAAATATTGGAGAAGGCAAGCAAGATCCGATTTCAATTGCTCCTCTCTTGCCTTCACCTTCATGCCACATGAAACATTGGACATCACCCTGGCTCTTAGGTAAAATATCACACACCGTAAAGTTGTAGGTACACAACTTTGACTTGTAATAAAACTATGAAACTTCTCCCTTAGGAGTTGGTAGGGTAGCCTGCAAGTCAAAGCATGATACTTTGAAAGAATCGGAAACTTTTGCCTTGTCACTTTCTTTTTCGGACCTACACAGTTTTTTTTTCTTGTAAGTGTGATAGATAATTGGCTTCAAGCTTTATTTTTTCCTCCTCACTCGCATTTTCAAAGCCTACACGTACACACCTTTGATATTGGCCGAGCCGAGGTTGAATTCGTGGTTGAAAATGTTTCTGTACATAGATTGCGTTGCAAAAGGTTCACCATTTTTTTTCACAATGGCTCTTGTAAACTTTCCAAAGATCAATAATTGTCTTACCATCTTCAATATAATCTTTCTCACTGTGTGCCCCGGTGTAGTGGCTCTCAATTTTGGGAATAGAGTTAATATGTGCCCGGACTTTCGCTTTAATATTTTCGTCTACACTTCTCTGCTTCCCATGTTTGCCCCTCATTTCGGCGAACTCGCCACTCATACTCTTTTCGACAACACTTCGGATACATCTGTAAGTGATTCCAAGTGAAGAAGTAAAAAACTTTTTGCAGACTCGGGCTCTTTTTTCCGCTTCGCCGAAATAGAATGCATGATTATTAATCCTTCTTTTTTTACCCGAAACTGCAACAAAATTTGAGTGTATATCCTACATTCTCTGTTGTAATACGTCTGCCAGGCTCCAATATTTTGGAAAATACCGCAGTCTATCTGCTTCCGAAAATTTAAGTATACATTTATACTATCAGTTTTCAAAGCAGGGTTGTTTCATCTTTCTTTCTTCTACTATCTTCCCCTTCGCACTTTTATATTTCATACCTGTGGTTCTAAGTTTCTAAGTTTGATTCCTTTTCCAATTGTCTGGGTTAGTTTTCCCCTTTACTTTGGGGCTGTCCAGCGATTTCTCCGCATCGTCACTTTCTGATGATTGGCTTGAACTTGAAGTGCAATAATCAGGATCCTTCTGAGAATCATGCGAAAAAAAATCTGTCGAAGATGATGAAGAGCTATCTTCTGAATCGTTTTGCACAAAAGCGGATGTAGCTTGCACTCCGCTTGTAGATGGAGCTTCCTCATCAAGTTGTTGGTCAGCTGATCTTAAAAAAAGAACAAAACGATTAAGAAACAATTAAAAAAAAACATTATTTTGATAAACCTACCTTGCGCAATTAACGAAGGTTTTGAGGGCGATGTCTTTTCTCAATTGCTGTCCTTAGAATCTTTTTGCAAACTTTTTAAAAATAAAGTAATTAAGAATATTTTCAACATTGTTGATTTTATTATGAAAAGCTATACATACTTTATTCCTAACAATGAGAGCAAGTACTCCCTCGAGAGTCTCGTTTAAATTTGTTTCTATTCATCTGGTGTTTTCAATAAATATTTTACTAGTATTCTGAGAAAAAATGACACAAATCATTATTTCATAATGTTTTCATAATGCATTTATAAGTGCAACAGTGGCACAACTCGAAATGTGTCATTCTTTCCTGGTGTAAATATTGACTACGTTCCCATAAGCAGCGTAATAGCGGCACATCTCGAGTTATGCCATTATTGCTCTAAAAGCTGACTAATTTACTTACCCCGATCCTGGCACAATTGTTATGTGCCACTTTTGCCTAAACAAAGAGATGCAAACACACTCACGATCAAGCGAATACTTAGAGAAGTGCCGGTAGAAATGTAATGGGTTTAATTTTAATCATCACAGTTCAAATGTGCATTTTTTTTGAGTTGTGCCATTCTTGCAGGCAGTGAGCGATATGTGGATAATTTTTGTATTGTGCACCTCTATGTATTGCCCCCTACCCAAACATAATTATATAGTGTTAGCATATATATGTGACGTATAATAGCAAAAAAGGGGGGACACACGTTATAGGCAACTCCGTATTAATAGGTTAGGTTAGGTTGAAGTGGCTGTTAGCAAAAAGCCAACCCACTTAGACCAATGAGGTCCGTTGTGATGCCACATGGATCGGGTTTTTCGACCCCTACTCGCTAAAACCATTTGGAGCTTCTAATGAAGCGCGATAGACTTCTAACATCTGTATTAGCTAAGTCACTGAGTTCGTTGACGAAGAAGGCTCCTAGGTAGAGATTTCTTTTATGGGAGAGTGCAGGACATGTGCAGAGGAGATGAGACGTAGTCTCCTCCTCCTCCTCATCCCTGCAGCTTCTGCAGAAGTCGTTTGAGTAAACGCCAAGCCTTGATGCGTGCCTGCCTATTAGACAGTGTCCTGTGATGACACCTATGACAGAGCCAATGTGCAGTCTGTTGAGTGAGATCAAACTCAAAGAGCGTCGCAGATCCAGCTTTGGCCAGATCTCCTTAGTCGCTAGACATGTATCACTACCTGTCCACCTGAGGTTTGTACTCTCGACTGCGGATAGCTTGATCATAAGTTTGCAAGTAGCAATAGGCATACCTAAAAAACCTTTCTCAGGTAGAAGAGGTAATGTGGTTCCGTTTTTGGCGAGTTCGTCTGCCCTACAATTCCCTGGGATGTCTCTATGCCCCGGCACCCAACAAAGGTGAATATTGAACTGCTCTGCCATCTCTTGCAGAGATGAACGGCAGTCTAAGGCTACGATGGAATTGTGAGAGACTGAGTCCAGGGATTTTAGCGCGGCTTGACTATCCGAGAAAATGCAGATATCCTTAGCGGATATCACATTTCTCTTCAGCCACGACAGGACTTCCTTAATCGCCATGATTTCCGCCTGGAACACGCTACAATGATCAGGAAGACGGAAGGAGAGACTGATATTTAGTCTTTCTGAGTAAACACCCCCACCTACCCCCTCGCTAGTTTTTGATCCGTCGGTGTAAAAGTGGATCGATTTAACTTCCGTGCAACCAGCATCCTCCCAGAATGATCTGGTGGGGATAGTGATTTGGAACTTCTTTTCGAACTGTAGTTGGGGTGTGGTGTAGTCGATGTTTCTAGGTACGGACCCAAGTGAGTCCAAAATGATAGAGTGGCCAATGTTCGAATTGATCCACTGTGAGGTGGCTTTTAGGCGGACAGCGGAGCAGGCAGCCATCTGCCTGCTAAAAATATCCAGGGGTGTCAGATGCAGTAAGATGTCTAGTGCGGCGGAGGGGGTCGTACGGAGTGCTCCGCTGATACACAGACAAGCTGTACGTTGCACCTTGCTTAGCTTATCTCGGTTTACCGCTTTATCAAGAGCAGTCCACCAGACAACCGCCCCGTATGTCAGAATCGGTCTCACTACCGAAACGTATAGCCAGTGAGATATGCGGGGCTGAAGGCCCCACTTATTACCGATGGCTTTTTTGCAAGAGAAAAGTGCTACTGTCGCTTTTTTTACTCTTTCTTGTAAGTTGGGTTTCCAGCTTAACTTCCTATCGAGGATAAGACCCAGGAATTTGGCTTCATCGGAAAATGTTAAGCTCGTACCGTTAATGGAAGGAGGATCGATGTGAGGGATTTTATATTTCCTGGAGAAGAGGACAAGTTCGGTTTTATGAGGGTTAACCCCCAACCCACATCTTCTTGCCCAACTTGTCAGCTTATTGAGAGCATTTTGAAGTAGCTCTTTTAGGGTGTTGAGGTATTTCCCTGAGACGGCAATAGCAACGTCATCCGCATAGGCAATCGCCCTGCAACCCTCCCCCTCCAGGCATGTCAGTAGTTTATTCACCACCAAGTTCCACAGAAGGGGGGAAAGGACACCACCTTGTGGCGTACCCCTACTGACAGACCTCCTAGCGGATGAATCGCCCAGTTTCGAATTGATAATCCTGCTTGAGAGCAAAAGATTGATCAGTTCCCCAAGCGAGCCATTCACATTCAGTTCTGTCAGTGCATTTGCGATTGCAGATGTGTTTACGTTGTTGAAAGCGCCTTCTATGTCTAGGAAAGCAACCATAGTGTATTCCTTGTGGTAGAGGGAGTATTCAATAGTGCGTACCAAGGAGTGAAGGGCGGTTTCCACCGATTTACCCTTATTGTACGCGTGTTGGGCCGCAGACAGCAGTTGCGGGTTTATGTTCATACGAAGATGGATATCAATCAGACGCTCCAGTGTTTTGAGGAGGAAAGATGATAGACTGATAGGTCTGAGGTCTTTGGGATTAACATGGGAGTATTTGCCTACTTTGGGTATGAAAACCACTTTTACTTCTCTCCAAGCCTGAGGAATGTGGATCAGCTTTAAGCAACTTGTCAGAATCATCTCCAGAGTTGGAAGGATGATATCCGAAGTCATCTGAAGTTCGGCTGGTATTATGCCGTCAGGTCCTGCAGACTTGAAGGGCTTGAAGCTTTGTAGCGCCCAAAGAAGCTTGTCCCTAGTTATCAGACTCTGACACTGAGAATTTGTTACCTGTGAAAACATAGGTGACCTGTTTAGGTTGCTATGATCGGTAATATTAGAGCTACCTGGGAAATGTGTATCAAGTAGCAGATTGAGCGATTCCTCGCTAGATGTAGTCCACGAGCCATCTGCTTTCTTTAGGCAGCTGGGCATAGTTGGATTTGAAGCAAGGATTTTTCTTAGCCTTGATGCCTCCGAGGATTCTTCTATTTTGCCACAGAAGAGTCTCCACGATGATCTTTTGGCTCTCCTAAGTTCTTTTTTATATATTTTGAGGGAAGTCTTATAGGAGTCCCAGTCAGTGTTGGATCTTGAGCTTTTGGCGCGATTGAAAAGTCTCCTGCAATCATTTCTCAGTGGTCCTAATACAGGTAACCACCAGTGAGGCTTCTTTTTCCCCCTGGGTAGTATGAGGGGGCAGGAAGCAGCCATCGCTAGATTAAAAGCCCTGGTGAGCTTATTAACCTTGTCGTCAAGCTCGCTAGGATTGCAAGGGGGACTTAATAGTTCAGAGGTAATATGTACACGCATAATATCCCTGTATTTGGGCCAGTCTGTTTTCCGAGGGTTTCGGAATGCTGATTGGCGAGGGGTGTCCGCGTTGTTAAGATTGAAAGTGAGATATCGGTGGTCGGAGAAAGAATGGTCAGCCGAAACTTTCCAACTCGATATCGTTTTGAGGATGCTTACGGAGACAAGAGTAATGTCTAAGACTTCTTGCCGATTTTTAGTTATGAAGGTGGGTTCATTACCCGTGTTGCACACAATGAGGTTAGTTCTTAAAATATATTCATAAAGCGACTCACCCCTATTGTTAATATCAGTGCTGCCCCATGCAATGTGATGCGCGTTAGCGTCGCATCCGACGATGAGTGCAGCTTTTCGCCTCTCTGCTTCCGCGATAAAGCTCTCCAGGTTACCACCAGGGAGAGGTCCCATGTTGTCGTGGGAAAGATACGCTGATGCCAACCAGTATATACCACCAGCAGTCTCTAGTTTGACAGCCGTCGTATCTCGATCGCTGAAATTAGGGAGCAAATATGCATTAAGAGTACTCTTCACCAATATGCACGATCTAGGTTTACCTTTGTCGGACACATATAGTGGGTAGTATCCAGGGGTCTTAAGTCCACGAACCAGGTTGTTGACAACCCAGGGCTCTTGGACCAAGACTAAGTCTTCTCCAGTTTTTGTTAACCGGAGAATAAGGGCGGCCGAAGCCTTAATGGAGTGTTGGAGGTTAATCTGTATGATCTGCAGCATTGTTGCTACAATCTTGCAGAGAAACCCCCACCACTGTGTTGTTGAGGTCCTCCAATTCAGAGGACGAGCTGAGAAGCTCATCCTCACTCAGAAGATCCTTGCTGGACATGTCTTCCAATACAGAGGACGAACTCAGGAGCTCGTCTTCCCTCAGAAGATCCTTGTCAGGAATTTCGTCCATCTCCATGACCGACAGAGAGTCGATCACAGGGATTGAAGACGTGGTAGGTTCTGTAGAGGGCTCGGGAATGTCAACCTCTAAGGGGGGGAAGGCGACAGGTGCGCTAACACCCGACACAACAGTTTCCGAGGGATGATGAGGTCGCTTGTCAGCGTCTACATCGTCCTTCTTGTAAACTCTCAGCGTGATGTCGTTCCATCCGAACCGAATCACGCCCGCAGTCGCCGCCAGAAGAGCAAGGGATTCCTGATTGATGACAATGACAGCACATCGGTAGGAACCCCTTTGTTCCTCCAGTTTAGCGACCTTCCAATCATGAGTCGGAAGGGATGGATTGCTGATTTTGATCAGATGGAGAATTCTTTCAGGGGATGAAGGGCTCACTGGGATCCAGGCACGCGATCTAGGTCGGCAGGGGATATCCTCTCTCGCAACAACCACCAGCTTGGCCCCTGGCCATAGCTCACCAAGCTTATTGATCTCGAGCTTGTAAAGATCCAGTGATCGTTGATCATCGCAGGCGATGAGTTTTACGCGGCCCTGATGCCAACCGCCATCGTGAATTATTGGCGGTGGTCCGGGGATGTCCTTATAAAAGTCGGCGAAGTTTTCGAGTAGGGTGAGCATGATGAGATCCCACCGTTCAAGTGAGATCCTGCCGTCGGCGTCACTGCGGTCGATGACTGCAACCACAATTCCTTTTTTGAGGACATCGCTGAAAGACTTGTGAGGTTTAACGATGGACGCGTTAGGAGGAATGCTGGTGTTGTGCATCCTCAGGCGCTTGGAGGCCGAAGCGACCTCCTCCACCGATCTCTGTCGCTTTGACGCAATGTCTCCGCTGGTCTTGTCGTCACCTGAAATGATGTTTTGTGCCCAGGCTAGTCTGCTGATCTGTGCAGGGGATCTATCTATCTCAGGGATAGCGCCGATGGAGCCAATTATACGATTGGCATTGCGTCTGTTTTTGTAATGCAACTTGGAGGGGTTGCGGTGAGGAGCTCCTCTACTGCAAGACGCGCCAGTGGAAGCCGGACCATGTTGCACAGTCCCACTAACACTAGGAAGGTGTTTATGTTTGGTAGCATCCGTGCGTATACTGCCAGTGGAAGGACCATGAATTTCCACAGTCTTGCCCCTGACAAGTGTAGCAGGGGTGATACCAGGGGGCAGCTTAGGAGCACTGCCTGGGGGGGTGCTGCCAGCAGAGGTGGGACCATTATGCACAGTCCTGCTTCTGCTGGAAAGATTTTTGTTTTGCTCGCAAGTACTGACGGAGGAACCACGATTATCCACAGTTCCGCTATCAGCTGCCATATGAGCATATCCGGTAGACAGCTTCGTCGCCGTACTACCGTCCGGTTTTAAAGGGATACCGGCCTTAATATTTTGTTTTTGTTTTTGTTGTTTTTTGTTCATTATTATGTTCCCACGAGTAGCGGAGAAAGAAAGGTCCGTCTGTACAGAGATCCGCATTGTACAGATAAGGCTAGCTGATCCGGAGGTCGCCAGGTATCCGGATACTCCGTTCGCGACTGAGCTATTTATTTAACTGGGCCCTCAGCCAGGCTGACCATCGGCACGGGTCGAGTGACACCTTAAGTCCAGCCCAGTGGATAAAGGAGGGGAGATTGAGAGGAAATGAGAGTGAGAGGAACAAGAAAGGAGAGTGAGAGGGAGCTAGGGGAGGGAAAGGATGGGGGTAGGGGGAGTGGGATCGGACGGAATGTCCTATGGGCAGTTCTTAGTAGATGCTGATTCAACGGCCAGCCTGCCATGGGTGACCCTTCTGACGACGGAGGTCGTCGACATTGTAGCCCGTTGAATCCGCATCCTTAAGCCTCCACACCGGCACCATTCAGAAGGAATGGTACTCTCGACAAGGTGACTGACCCTTCGTGGAGGATTAATATATGATGATGAATTTTTTTTTTAAAGAAGGCGTGTAATGAGCATTTCGGGCCGCTAGAGAGTAATATGCCAAATTTCAGCATCGTACCTCAAACTTTGACTCTTCGATATAATGTTTTTTTTTTTTAAATTGTGGGCGGATTTTAAAAATCTTTAAAGTTGAGCATTAATGGCTCCTAGAGAGTATATATTTCAAATTTCAGCTTCCTAGCTTAAACTTTGACTCTTTGACCAAACTGTTTTTTTTTATTGTTTTCAGGTGTCAGTGGGCGGATTTTGAAAATTCTTTTTCTTTATTATTTCGGCCACCAGAGAGTATATGTTTCAAATTTCAGCTTTCTTGCTCGAGTTCTATGGCCTAATTTTTGGCGACGGACATGGCTAGATTGGCAATATTAAGGTATGTTGCAAACTACGAGTCAAAATTAATTAAACTTCGAATAGGGCATAAAAAGGCACAAGGACAAACACTCGACAGAGTTGGAATTTTATTAAGCCAACCAGATTTTACGGATGGTCAATTATCTCGGTCGCATTACTGCTGCCACACTGGTCCACCGGTGCCGTCACAAATACGGCCGAATTTTAACCCTCGGCATTATGCCGTTGCCCAATATCACATGGCAATTGGTTCAGTTAACTGAGGTGGAACATCCCTCATATATGTGTCCAAAGATTCAAGAATAGTCTGGAGTTCAATTGTACCTATGTTATCTCATTATACTTTCCTTAATAAACCTTAACTTGGTTGACAGCAACGTCTATGTTCGATTGAACGAGTCACTCTACCCTTCCTACATGACAGCTGGCACTGGTATCCGAACGAAACTGCTGTTTAAGTGGCCTTTAGTTTTGTTCCAAAGCCGCCACATTACCACATTACCTATCCTTACCTTGGGGATTAGCTACCCCAGTGTTCAATTAATTGTATGTGCATTAATTTGTCAGTAACCTCAAATGAACTAGGTACATTTTTAAAACGCACTCATGTTAGCAAAATCATTTGTAAAGTATACCCAGACCCAAACTGCCATTTATATCGCATCCGTAGGGGGGAAGGAAACAACTGAACAACATTTAGGTATTTTATTTTTTTACTTAGTTTTAAAAGCATCCCTCTTCAATTCCTAAATATTTTGTTTTTTTTCCACAAAAAGGCATGCATATGAATATGTCTGGGCTTAGAGGTAACTTTTATGAAATACTGTTTTAAATAACTTAGGGTTTAACCTATTGTAACAAGCCACTTTTTCATTCCGTATAAACCCAAAATAAACTACTATAACGACTTCAGTCATAATCCGCTGAAAGTTCCTTGTGGGTACAACATTTCAGCCGTTAATATGCTAGTGGTTTTTGTATGCTAAACCGACTTTGGGTCAAGAAAGCACTATTTACGTCGCACGTACTCTCACTCCAGCTGAACATAAATGAACATAAATTGTGGTATTACATATATCGTAAAAAAGGCACACACACAACACCAACAACAAATATTAAAACAAGATGAGGAGTAGAAAAGAATAATGTCGACTGACTATACTCTGAAGATGTTTCCTGGTAGCTGGCAATCCAAAGATAAAAGAAAATTCACCAGCTGAAATAAACACTGAATGATATGGGATTTCTTTTTTCTCTTACATTTTTTGTATACCAAGTTGCTGTTGTTGTTGTTATTGTTGTTGTTGTTGTTGGTTGATTTACAATTTTTTTTGAACTTTGATGGCTGCGATAGAACGCGATTTCTTGTCATTCCAAGGCCGACAGTTTCAGTCAAATTGGAAGACGAAAAGATTTCTTTGAAACCCCATTGTTAGGACTTGTTTTTTGTTGGGCGGCTGGTATGGTATTCACTGTGCTAACACATGTCCCTGTGTATATGTATTCGTATAGGAATACAAGTTCCCTTTTATTTGCGGAGGATGGTTTGGCAATCAGCAATTTACTTTGATTGCGATTTACTTTCTTTGTGCGCGCGATACGAGTATCTTAATGAATACAAGAGTTCTTTTTTTATTAACTGTGAAGGAATAGGACATGTTTTTTGGTTGATAATCATAGACTTTGAATCATATGCTGACGTTTGATCTTGAGCGTCGAATAATAAAATAGGTAGATATGCATTAACGTTTTTCCGTCCACGTGCAGGAGCAAGTCGGGCGAGCAATGAGCGTTCCGTACCATTATGGCCAAATTTCAACACATTCCAATAATATCAATGCAGTTCTGGTAAACATCGAAAAAGTTAATCAAATACATACAACAAAGACAACGTCACTGGATAAGGTTACTACTCTTCATATTTTGACAAGAAGGCAACCTTCAAATTCATCTCCATTGTCGATAAAACGATCTGTTTTAAATGTGTCAGTGGAGGATTTGAAAAAAAAGAAAGCCTATAGTCAATTCTGGCATCATAAGCAACCATCAACAAAGTATCAATTAAACTCGTTCGACCGTTTTGGTGTGATTGAGCAATGCACATCCAAACACTCACACTAACAATATTAAAAGGATAACTAGTCATAGTAAAAAATACGTTTGAAGAAAGCTTTAACACTCGGTTTTCCACAATTAGTGAAAATAGTGGCCTCAATAAAATATGTATAGGGCAACTCCAATTTGATTCCATTGTGTTTGAGTTCCTTAACATCTTGTGATACCACACCGGTTTTTTCAGGTAGTCCCCTCCGAAGATACAAATTGTGGAGAAAACTATACATGGCCTATATGCAAAATACCATCTACGCAAATTTGTGGCGATTAAGTTTTTAATTGAAATTTGCTTAGCTTAAGTCAGTTCTCGCTTGAAGTAGGTACCTACAGCATTTCATTTCATTCCGAAACAAGAACTACTTCTTTTAAATTCATTTTTATTAATTATTAGCTTATATCAACTTAAATACTAGACAAAAATGATTAAATCTAACTTAAAATTAACAGGATACTTATTCTAGATTATTGATCCTTATGCGGACGCCCTAAACTTAACTCTATCTTATAATTATTGCCTTTCGGCCTAAAAACTATTTTACGAACTAATCTTACATAATTATGTTTTCATCGAGAAAATTGTTAAGAAAACTCGGAATCTTTATCAAATTTTATATTTTTATATAAAAAAAACAAATTACAAACTACCTACTCTACTTACTTAAACTACTTAGCATATTCTAACTATAATTAGGATTCTGAGCACTCGTTGCCTGGCGCAACAAGTGGTCAAAATCCCAATTGCTTTCCGAGCGCCTGGCAGTCGTCAACGTGCACACGCGCCGCCGTGAGCCGACTGAAGCCTTACAGCGTCAGTCAACTCCCGGAAGCAGCACCACACGTTGGCGAGCCCGGCCTCTCCCAAAAACGCCCTAGCTGACTTAATCTAACTTATAAGCTAAGAGGATGTTACCTAGAGTAACGCACCGTCCTGGGAGGGCATGTTGACCCCTCCCCCCTCAACAAGCCACCAAAATTCGGCGAATTGCTTTTCCGTGTCGAATCTATCCCTCTCCGATATTGCGGTACTAAAACGGAGGAGCTCATGAGCATTGGCGACGTCCCCGTCATGGAGGAGCCGCTTATCTCTCGCGCTGCGGTAGCGATGGTATAAGACCGGGATACCATCCCTCGTCTGTACCAGCCCTTTTGAATCAATATGGATAAATGCCTCTGGCGGAATAAAGCCAGACCGGAGCGTACTCTCTATGTACATTTCATTGGGGTAGTAAGCCCCAAATATCAGACTATTGTCGCTGGCCATCGCCCTTGCAACGTGCCTTCGAGTGACCTTAATGAGGAAATTGTCAATCCTATTCAACTGAGCCCCATCGTATAGGACCTTGTTGGGATAGTATTTTATATAGTTGGATTCGGGCGTTCGGAACAACCGGAGACAGGTCCTAAGACATTGTCTCTCCAAAACCCGAATCTTTTCCATATAGCTGGGCGCTATATTGAACCACAATGGACAACCATAAGCGATAATTGGCCTTATAAGGGCCACGTAGCAAATGACCTTCACTTTGGAGTCAAGTTGACTGCTATGAAACAGTCTCCTTGTCAAAGCATAAGCCTTCTTGGCCCCAGCAAGACAAGCAACTATATGTCTATCGAAATACAGATACTGGTCAAGCCAGATACCTAGATATCTAACTACGCTTCTCACCGCCAATGGCTGCCCATTTTGTCCAATAATGGCCAATTTTTTCCAGTTTTTTCTGGTATCCCTAGAGGCCCCAGCCAATGGAGTTCTGAACAAGATTGTTTCCGTCTTCTGAAAGTTGATTTTCAACTTCCAGTCGTCGCAATATCGCTTAATTTGATCGAAGTCACGCTGCAAAAGGATATTAATGACCTCGATTTTCGGACCTGATCTGTATGCCACCAAATCGTCGGCATACGCTATAGCATGTCTGAGTGAACCCACCAGATCACTCGTGTAAATGTTAAACAGGATCGGAGAATTGACCGCCCCCTGCTGTAAACCGTTTTTAATTTCAAAGACTCTGCTCGAAGTCACGTTGCCACATTTGACAACGAACTTCTTTCCCATAAGCATATTATAAATTATATATAGCAAAGGTTTGTGCATCCCCCGCCTGGTCAACTTGTAGAAAAGTCCCTCTAACCATACGGTGTCGAAAGCCTGCTCAAAATCAACCAGACAAGCACCCGTGCATTGGTTTTTGCATTTATTCCACTGAATGTCGGAAACCAGTTTCGACGCGGCATGAATAGTGTCATGCCTCGCCCTGAAACCAAACTGGTTGTCCGGGATTATGTTATTGTCCTCGACCCACTTTAACAGGGCTCTATTGACAACCTTTTCAAAGACCTTGCTAATATTCGGAAGTAAGCTAATTGACCGGAGATTGGCAGGGTTCGTCCTATCTTTACATTTTTTCGGGATAGGGTGTACCACAGCTACCTTCCAATGCGCCGGATAATGTGCATTATTCAGCGCATTGTTAAACAGCGTGGTGAAAATATCTACAGCCTCCAAAGGCAGGTGTCTCAATACGACGTTTGGGACACCATCCATGCCCGCCGACTTTTTATTCTTTAGCGACTCGAAGATGCACAGAAGATCATCCTTCGACACGAACAAGTGCGATGCATCTCGGCCATTGGCGACAACTGCATTAGCATGGTTTTCATCAGTGAACACGGTGAATCCGTTATTCTCAGATCGCCAATTCTCAAGTTCGGTGCGGAGATAGAAGTGGCTCACCAGAGCCCTATTCTCAATGTCGTGGTTACGGCGAACAGGATTGTTCACCGTATACACGGCCTCGAAACAAGCGCCCAGCAAATCCACTTTCTCCTGTGGGTCCTCGACCACGAAAAAATCGTCGTTTGAAGCGACACTTTCTGGACTTATTCCAGCAGTCAGTATTGTCTGTCTGTTCTCTGCTGTCTGGGAGATTCGAACACAAGGAATATCATTGTGATCTTTCCTCCTGAACAACTTATTTATCTGTGGGAACATATTCGGACTACAGGTTTTAATAGCCCGAATTTTATTGCCCCAATACAGACTTACAGATTTTCTGTAATTTTCTTTTATCAGCTGTTTCAGGATTCGGATCTCTGACTTCAGCATCCTTACCTCCGGGTCGTCGCGATCAGTAAATTGCCTGTACAGCCGTTTAAGCCTCGAGAGCAGTCTACTTTTCTGTCGGTATAGTGCGTCGATTGTAGGGTTTCTGTACTTTTCTGTCTGGTCGTCGTCGGAACGTCCTACCCGAGGAATAGTTCGTTTGATGGCGTCGTTCATTTGCAATAAATGCCGATCAATGTCATCATTTGTCATGTTACTGTTTGTCGGTGGGTCGATCCCACTCGAACGTATATCTCGCTTTAAAAATCTGGAGAAGCGCGACCATTGTGCCCTCCGATAATCGAATGAACACACTGCTTCGTACTCCTCCAGCAGCGTTTGCTCGTTCGGGATCCGTATTGCGGCGGCGAGTCCGTAGTGGTCACTATCGTACTCAAACGCACGCAAACAGTTCCGCGTGTATTGGTCTATATTTGTCAGTTGAAGTCTTGCGTCCGTTAAGGCCAAGTCCAGGAAAGCACCGCTTCTTGGGAAGGAAGGGATATCCGTCGCGTACAACTCGAGTTTGTACTCAATCATATTGAGGCGCCACCAGTCGTGGAACTGGTTGCCCCTGGGATTTGTAGTAACATTTCCCCATGCCGCATGTTTAGCATTAATATCTCCGGCCAAGAAGTAATAATTCTCCTCCGAGTTCAGCTGCAGACTACGAAAAAGTGTCTCGAGCTCTGTCATAAATTGGTTGGGTGGAGGTGCTGCAGGTGCGTAAAGCGACACCACATACACTCTCCTCCGGCTATGGAGAGGAATGCATATGATGCATGCTTCCAACAACTGGAACCTACGCACGTCCCCGCTATATATAACCCTATGGCGCAGGCCTTTTCGAATTAAGATTCCAACCCCACCTCCTTGAGTGGAGAGAGGCCGGTCTCTTCTTACTACATGATAATTTTTGTATCCCAATTTGTGCTTCTGATTTAGCTTAGTTTCGCTAACCAAAAGCACATCCGGGTTTTCGGTTTTTAACAAATTGGTAAGTGACGTTCTTTTCTCGATCCTGACTAGTGAATTAACATTCACAGCAAGGATCTTTAAGTTTCCCTCATCCAGCGTAGCCATTTGATTTATGGCACACCAGACCCTACAAACAACTCCGAATAGATAAAGTCAATTCGGGCCGCTTGTTCATTTAATTGTTTCTGGAACTTATCGATCTTTCCGTGCAGAGACAGAAGGATCGATTTCAAGTCCAGATCCACTTCTGGTGCCTTTTGGGCTACCTTTGGTTGATTTAATGTTATTTGGGCTTGACCCGGTCCAGCTGCCATTTGGGCAAAGGACACGTTGGGTGCCACAAAATTAGAGAACGAACGACTCTTCTGACGCCTATCATCTTCAGATTGCTGTTTGCGGGCCTGGACTCTTTTTTTCAACTCCTGGTACTTTGGGCAACCCCTGAAGTTGGCGGGATGCCCAGAGTTCCTGCAGAGCACACAAGAGAGGACACTCCGGTCTTCAACTCTATCCTTACCCAGAGGACATTCACCATGTTTGTGGTCCATATCGCACTTCACGCATCTGAACTGCATGTTGCAGTTAGCTGCGGCGTGCCCGAACCTTTGGCACCGCATACATTGAAGTATGCGATCCGACCTTTTTATTTTCTCCCATCTTACAGCGTGGTAGTACAGGAAGCGGATATTTCGCAGCCTGTCAATTTTGCTGTCGGGAGTAAGCTGCACTAAGAAGAATGGTAAGTAACGGTTACCACCTCTTGCCACAGCCGAAGAAAACGGCTTGACCCCCACGAACTTGAGGTCGTCGCTTTCAAAAAGTTTGAGCTCTTTTTCTAGCTCCTCCGTTTTTATTGAGGGATCAATTCCCTTCAACACAACGGTTTTAAGTTTTTGCTCCCTTGGGGTGTACGTAAAGTACTCGGTCTTAACCTCTCCCAAGGCGGCACGAACCCTATGGTGCTCCTCTATTTTTTCACATAAAATTATGTGTTTGTTGGCTGAAAGCCTTTTAACATGGAAATTTTTCGTGATAAGTTTACATAACCTAATGCTATCTACTATTTCAAAATTACTCACATTTATTGGTGGAATTTTTACCTTAGGTTGTGTCTTTTGTTGCTGCTGTTGCTGCTTTGATTGTTCTTGTTGTTGTTGCTGTTGTTGCTGTTGTTGTTGTTGGTGTTGTTGTTGCTGATGTTGTCGTTGTCGTTGTTGTTGCTTCTCCTGAAGTTGTTGCTGAACTTGCTGCTTGAGCACAGCTTGTTGTTGCTGTTGCTGCAGCTTCTTTCTGCGCAACTGGTCGCGCTTCTCCAGTAGCTCTTTTATAAGCTTGTCCAGCTGCGCCTCTTCATCGTCCTCTTTTTCTTCGTCCATTTGAACGACTTCCTCGTCATCGACCGGTAAGTCCTTGAAGGAGTTTCCCTCCCCGACGTACCGGTCCACTCCCCCGTCATACTCATAAGAGCTGGAGTTTGCTCCGTCATCATCCGTTGCAGCCACCGATGATGCCACACTATCGCCTGCCAAGTTTAACCTTCTCTTGGCTGAAAGATTCGGCTTCGGTTTCAACTTTCGTCGCCGTTTTTCCACCGTCCTATACTCCTCGCTTACAGCTTCTGCTGGCGTTGTAGCGAGAGCTGCTACTGTAGCTGCATTTCCAGCTACAATTTTAGGTGCTGCTATTGGAGTTGTAGTTGTTGTTGATGTTGTTGTTGCTGGTGGTGAGGACACCCGCCTGGGCAACGCGAAACCCGCTGTTGTTACGCCTGGGCTTGATTTATTTTTTGTGCCACTTAAAGCTGCCCTTGTCATACAAACTGAGGCTGTTTTTGTGGCTGGTGTTGTTGCTGATGCTGTTGTTGCTGCTATTGCTGCTTTTGTTACTGCTGTTGTTGCTGCTGTTTTTTTTGCCGGCTCACGTGTTCGCACCACACGTCGCAACGGCACACCCACACCCGTAAGCGGGACCTCCGATTGTTCGGGGTCCATCGCCTGATATGCGCGGCACTTTGTTTTATTTTTTGTTTGTCTTTTTGACTTTATCACTTTATTTCCGAGAAAAAAAAAATAAAAATTAAAGACTTTGGCCGAGAATCGAACCCGAGTCTCCGGCGTCAGAGTCGGACGCTTAGCTTACTAAGCCAACTTTGGAATAAAAATCTGTTCACTAAATCGCTACTTATCACGGTTACACTTTCCTTTTTTTTTCCGCTGAACACTAACTAGCCGCCCTATCTCGATAAGAGTTGCGGAACGACTGAAACAAGAACTACAGTCAAGGTTTGATGGCGTCACTAGGAACATCGAATTTTGAATTGCGCGATTTATGTACACGACACATTCCCTCCCAAACATATTAGATATCCGGTTAGCGGATACCTTTAATTACCTACACGGTGCAACAAGTTAAAACATTTCGTGTTCCCACACATTTATTGAGAGTCAGCAAATTCTCTCACGTAGTAGACGCTAACCTGAATATCCGTCTGTTCATTCGGAGATTGCACTGATGAAGCGGTTAGGGAAATTATCTTGGAAAATGTCATTTGAAGGGGAGTTCGAACTTAGCTGTGAAAGTGTGCAGACGTTTATATCGTTACTAAATAAAGGGAATAAAAATAAAAGAAAAGTAATTTGTTTTTAAAAACGCAATCCTCGGTCAGGATTAATTAAGTGGCGCAGTCGGTAAGATAACTCTTTTACGGGTTATCTAGTGGTACTGACCAAGAAAAAAAAAATATTGTGAAAAGTGCATTAACTCGAATTAAAATCGATCACGATTACGAAAAAATAAAAGTGAATGCAACATACAAAACTGAGTGTTGATGATTACAAGAAAACAAGCGAGATTTGACGAACAGAGGAAAAACATAGAGGAAATTAGCATGGAAGCAGCAAACGTCGAACTCCAACAACAACTGAGAATGAGGGAACAGCAATTAGAACAACTAACTAATGCTTTCCAACATCTCCAGGCAAGAGAAACAACACGATCGGATCGTGAGAGGATTCTTCGTGAAGTAGCCCATATGAGCACTTTCACCGGAAAAGCCGAAGTGACAATAAACAGTTTCCTTAAGAACGTGGAATATTATCTAAACGATTTCCCAAATGAAGACACCAAGAAATTCATAATACGGACAGTATACAATGAAAAGATCCAGGGAGAGGCAAAGGAGGTCATCATTAACGTACGGAATCCAGAGAACTGGGAAGCCATCAAGAAGCAGCTAAAACTGAGGTATCGACCAGATGTGGAGCCGTCTGACATCTACAAAAATATTCACACCATCAATGTTAATACCGTAAGTGAGCAATTGATAGAAATACAAAAAATTCAATTTAAAAGTGATGAACTTATAAATTTTTATAAAGGTGATAACGCCATAGATTTAAGTAACGTAGACTCCCTATTAGTCAATATGTTAAAAGAAATATTCCAAGGTACACTATTAGAAAAAATCTATGAGGAGAAAGAACTTGATACAATTTTTGAAATAATGTTAAAAAGAAAGTACGAAGATACTTGCATAAGGGAAGAATATAAAAAAACTAAATGTAAAATGGGGAACAATAACCACCATGGATATGTAGGGCAATCTAGAAATATAGTTACGTATTCGGGCCAAAATCGCCGAGAACAGAATACAAATACCAACCCTAGAAATTTTGCTATGCATTCGGGCCAAAATCGCCAGAAACAGAATGTTAATAACAACTATAGAAATTTCACTACACATTCGGGCCAAAATCGCCAGGAACAGAACGTGGGCAATAACTATAATAATAATCAAGGAACGAATAATAACTATCGAAACCCTGTTCAGTATAATAATAGATACTCCGGACAGTATCGACAGTTTAATAATAATTCAGGTAGAAATAGACATTCAGGACAATTCAGCCTACAACAAAACCATGAACCAATGGACATAGGAAATATAGAAAGAGATAATTAAATACAATATCAGCTCTGTGTCGTGGAGTGCTTAACCCTTGTCCGGGCAAATAATATTACTTACACCAACGGACTTATGTGTCCGATAGACACATTGCTGAAACTATTGGATGAAATATAAATGATACACTTTTTTATACATTTTTAACAGAGGTAATTTAATTTTTGCTTTATTTTGTAATTTTTTCCGAAAAATAAATACAAAAATTTAGAGAAAGTGGTGCTACAGCAAATGAAACTATTTATTTTGGCAAATTGAGCATATTTACGACCTTGCTCTGTGCTGATTGAACATGTTTTTCCTGCAGATATCACAAATTTGCTTCTGCGTCCTTGAAATTGAAGAAGGGCATATGTAGCATCTTCTTTTTTTTCGTGCTGGGGTCTCCTCTGAAGCTGGACTTGGTTGTGGTAAAAAATGAGACATCGCTTGTAAAGAGGATTTCGTCAAACCAATAGAATTTCTTCGTTAAATATGTGGCCTTATAAGAGCTTCAGCAACACTGACAAGAAACAATCGTCTTTTTTCGTTCTTTTTTTCATTCCACTTAGGGTATAAGTTTGTCCAGATTATATATGCAGCTACAAAACTGACATCCAGTAAATTTGTAAAGTAAGCGAAAGGCCATCGCTTTGTTCGTCGTTTGGATATGTACGCGTCAACCAACTGGTCAAGCGAATCTACCCCCCCCCCCCTTTGTTTTATTATAGCTCAATATTATTTCAGGCTTTCGAGAATCTCCAATGCTTATCTCTGGCTTGTTATGAGTCGTTGATAGAACTAAAACACATTTATTCTTTTTTTGCACATACGAAACAAGTGTAGCTTTTTTAGAGAATCCAAATATCGATGAATGTTCCTCTCTTTTACGATTCGAAAGAAATTCTTTAGGCACAAATCTTTTATTCTTCCTTACTGTTCCGATTATAGTCAAACCATTCGTTAGCATTTTGTAAGCTAAATCTAAGTCAGTAAAATAATTGTCAAATGTAACATTTCTGTGAGATCCATAGAAAGGTTCTGTTATTGATGCTACTACTTGTGCAGCTAGGCCTTTGGCGACAGTATTTCCCTCTTTACCAACGTATGGAATGCCATTCAGAGGATAAAAGGTTTCTGAATCGCAGGCCCACCAAATTTTCATCCCATATTTGTCTGGTTTAGCAGGCATATATTGTTTGAATGGACAAGCTGCTCATCCAGCGTTATATTTTCGCCTGGACTATACATTTTCTTCAAATTATTATTAATTTTATTGAAAATATCTCTTATAGGTGCTAATTTATCTTTTTGACGTCGATGGGATCTACTTGTTTTGGCATCAAACCTTATGAACCTTAATAAAAATTTAAAGCGCTTCAAACCCATCGTTGCCCTGAAAATTGGAGGACCGTACACATGATTCCATAAGACATCATAATTGGTCATATTTTGCTTGAGATGACCAGCAGTGAGCAGCAAAACAAAAAATGCATACATCTCAATGCTATCAGTGCTCTTCCAACTTGATTCCACTAAGACTCGAGAAGCTTCTTGGTTTGTAAATTGAACAATTTCCTTTACAATGTCAGCATCCAAATATAAATAAAAAGCGTCCACTGGGTCATAAACCTGTTTTCCTGGTGGGAGATTTACTTTGTGCAACGCCTTGACACTTCTTATTATATTATGTGCCCGAACCCGACCAGAAGGAAAGGAGGTATTTGACCAACTTACTTTGTCTTTCGAAGTGTACATCATACTTTGCTGCTGTTCTTGTGATCTATCCTCAATTTCCGAATCCTCTTCCATATCTTCATCGAGATTGGCGATTTGTTCATCTTCAGCTTCACTTGCAAGAGAAGTGTTATCCAATTCCGAGTTAGATTCGGAGTCGGAGCCAACGTCTTCAACATTATCATCATCGGATAAATTTTCTAAAATATCATGTAATTCTTTTTTAGATAATGGTTTACTGTTCGACATATTTGAGAATTTCTGAAACATAAAAAAGTGATGATAAAGCATCCACACATCCAATGCTTTGCAAAATAAATTATTACCTGTCAAGATTCAAGTATCAACAGTTTAAAAAACTGTAACTACATATAGATAGTGAATATTATAATTTTTTTGATTTCTCAATCCAAAATCACTCAAAACGAAAACTTTCTATGAAAGAATGACAGTAAATTTATGATAAAAGAGTTTTATCTTTGAAATAGCAAAGAAAGTGAAAAACAATGCAAAGCCTACTCTCATATATGTATCGGTATTTGGTTGGTTGTATCGAGTGTGTCTTTTGGACACTGAAGCCCGTTTACGTCCCAAAAATGTGTTTTTATTTATTTATTTTTTTCTATATAATCATATTTATTTTTTTTACCGGAAAAACGTTCAATACATCAGCAAAGGAGAAGTCACAAATCGACATGTCTAAATGTGATATAGTTTTTGAAATATCACCAAAAAACATCAGCAGTGTGTCCATTAGACACACCTTGCCCGGACAAGGGTTAAAGCAAGCAACTATCACGAGCAGAAATTGCCGGCACAAAAAGTGCTCTCACAGGCTCATCATTTAGTGCAGGTGTTAGTAAGGACAAAACAATTAAAAATACAATATTTATGTACCTACAAAATACTAACACAGACACAAAATAATGCAAACAATTTAAGACATTAAAGCATTATTGCGCAAAATATTTTTTAGCTTAATTTTACTAACATGCAAGTCAATTACATGATCATTTAGATTATAGATTCTTCTCATGCGACTAATAGGCTCATGCGTCCCATAATTCGTTCTATGATGAGGGCTAAACAATAATTCAACACTGCGCAAATTATGGGCACCACCACGAAAATTAAAGCCAATAGACGACAGCAAGTCAGGTGCATCTATTTGACCGGATATAAGCTGCTGTAAAAAAATGATATCGCTATTAAGCCTTCGTTGAGAAAGGGGTAAGATTTGAAGAAGCTTGATACGTTGACTGTAGGGAAGAAGGTTAAATGGATCATCTCATGGAAGTCCTCTAAGTGCAAATCGAATAAATTTACGTAGAATGGCCTCTATTCGATTTGAATGAATGTTGTAGAACGGTGTCCAAACTTGAGAGGCATACTCTAGAATCGGACGGACAAAACAATTGTACAATGACATAGAAACGTAAGGGTCATTAAATTCTTTTGCCCACCTTTTTACGAAGCCCAGCATAGAATTAGATTTATTAATAATAGAATTAATATGCTTAGCAAAAACCAGTTTGGGGTCGAAATAAACCCTAAGATCCTTAAAATTATCAACATTACAAAGAATATGTTGAGACAGAGAATATTGAAAGGTGGAAGGGATAGTCTCTCTAGAGAATGTCATATGTTGACATTTAGTTGGGTTCAGGGATAAACCATTTTTATCACACCAATTTGTGAAGCTATTAATGTCAGATTGAAGAAACATTCTGTCTTGCTGACTAGTGATAGATTTATATATTTTCATATCATCAGCGTAGATCAGGATATTACTGTGATTTATACATGCCTTAACATCATTAATGGCAAGTATAAATAAAATTGGTCCGAGGTGACATCCTTGGGGAACTCCAGACTGAGCTGTGAAAGACACAGATTGCGATCCTCTAAATTTCACTTGATAAACCCTTGTTCTAAGGTATGAATTAACCCATTTTATGAAACATGGTGGGAAGCCAAAAGCCCTAAGCTTAAATTCGATTATTTCATGGGACAGCTGGTCGAAAGCCTTAGAGAAGTCAGTGTATATGCAATCCATTTCGCCATTATTCTCCAAGGCATTAGAACAATCATGCAAGAAACTTAATAGATTAGTGACAGTGGATCTGTTTCTTACAAATCCATGCTGTTCATTACAAATTATATTGCGACAAAGAAATATTACCTTTTCACAAACAATTTGTTCAAAAAGCTTAGGGATACACGAAAGCTTTGAAATGGGCCTATAATTAGTGATATCACCACGTTCGCCTTTTTTAAATACAGGTTTGATAAAAGCACTTTTCCATAGATTAGGGAATTTACCAGTACTGATGGACAATTCAAACAGATACTTAAGATATGGAGCAATTGCATGACTGCATTTTTTAAGAACAATCGGTGAAATGCCATCAGGACCTGATGAATAGTCATTCTTCAGAGAAGGAATACATTTTAAAATTGTTTCCAAATCGAATGAGATACTAGTAAAACTTATTTGGGAACAGCTAGTTAGATAACTAAAATATTGATCATCAATGTGAAGACGGGTCTCCCTAAATGACTTACTGAAATGATCTGCAAACATATTGCTTGCGTCTAGCGAATCAGCAGTTGTAGAACTATTGTAAGTAAGCTTCGATGGATAACCATCGGTTTTTTTCTTGGAATTGACAAAACCCCAGAAAAGTTTGGGGTTCAATTTTAAAGAGCATTCCATTTTACTTATATAGTCAATATACTCGTATAAGTTGCAGGATAAAGATTTGAATTCATTGAATAATGTGAAATAGAGTTCAAGATCTGAGTGGCAGAGACTTTTTAAATAGTTGTTCCAAGCCCTATTACGTCTGTTTCGTATCGATTTGAGCTCTTTAGTGTACCAGGGATGGGACGCTTTCAGATACCTAGAGGATTTCACAGGAATCACTTTTTTCATGCAGTTATCCATCAAAGAATAAAAAGAACCTACTGCATCTTCAATATTAGATAAGGCAGTAAGGTTAAAATTAAAGCTGTTAATTTCATCAGAAAGCCTTTGAAAATTTGCTTTCCGAAAGTCAAAAGATTGCGAACGGTCATACGAATTACTGTTTTCGTACAGATGTGCCCCCAGTTCAATAAATACATCCAAGGGTGGATGATTGTCATCTATGTTAGTTATACTGAGATGGGATTCCAGAACCACAGTACTAACAGAGTCAGAAGAGAAAACAAGATCGAGAGTTCGATTTCTGAAATTTTTTATACAGCTTGTTGGCTGTAAGTCAAAAGACAAAATTTTGTCAATTAAAGCGAGCTCTTGTTGGGCAGAGTCAAAGGATGGAATGAAATGAGAATCATCCTCAGAAGGTACCCATCCAATATGTGGCAGATTGAAGTCGCCTATAAGTGTCTAAAATTCCGGCATTAAGCCATGTTTCCGTCAAGGAGAAGATATCGTGAGAGAGGGCTTGGGAGTTTAAATATACTTCAGCGGTTTTTGTGCGGAGTCCCCTTACATTTTGATAGTAGAGGGACAGCCTACTTGGTTTTTTTTAACACGGACGGACAATCTTTCCTGCGACTTTTTGTCGAACGGGGTGTAAATTCTTTAACTAATGTATTATGAGGCCATGCAGTGCTATTGCACAGCTTTTCAAAATATACTGAAGGGGCAACAATCTTGAAAGACGCAACAAACCCATCAGCCTTGCTGATTTTGGTGCATTTGATTGAGTCATCTTTTGGAATCAGGTTTCTCGAGACCAAATGGTTCAGGACATCGTCTGAAGAAGTGTTGGGTTTTAGTCGAGAAAGTATGAAAGTAACACCGAGTTTTTTTGCAACTAGCCTCGGAAGATTTACCCACCATAAAAATAACCATTAACAAAGTAAAATATTTAGCACTAATAGACACAGGGTCATCTTTTAGCATTATGGACGCCAAAATTAAAGAGTTCAAAACCGATAAAATAAAGCCGATTCATTTTACCACAGTTAATGGTAAAGACGAAATTAGATTAGAAGCACATTCTTCAGCACCCGAAGAACTAAATCTTCCTAAAGGAGCACTCATCAGGTGGAAGGTAATAAATTTACATAATATTAAATACCATTTCATAATTGGAATAGATATTCTAAATGGACTAAACACCCTTATAGATTTAGAATCCAAAACCATGAGTCTAAACGATCAGAAAATACAATTAGTAGGTAATCCATATACATATAACGAAATACATACACTAGAAAAGGTTGACAAAAATATTTTATCGCTATTAAAGCTAGACCATTTAAACAATGAGGAATATGAAGCCATAAATAAATTAATTAAAAGATTTAATAAATTATTCTTCCGGGACGGGGATAGACTGACTTGCACACCAGTAGTAGAACACGAAATCAAAACAACAACGGATCAGCAAATAAATTCTAAACTTTATAGGTATCCCCCTAAACATGAGAGTGAAGTTAGGAGACAAATAGCCGAAATGGAGGGACAAGGTATCATAAGAAAAAGCCATTCGAAGTATTGCGGTCCACTAATAGTAATCCCGAAAAAAAATGATAATTCCGGAACTCAAAAGTACCGACTAGTCATTGACTATCGGAAACTAAACGAGATTACTATTGATGATAAATTTCCACTTCCTAATATAGATTCTATATTAGATAAGTTGGGAAGATCTCAATATTTCACAACGATAGACCTGGCAAAGGGCTATCACCAAATATTAGTCAAATAAGAGGACAGGAAAAAGACGCCATTTGTGACACCACATGGGTTGTATGAATTCGTAAGAATGCCGTTCGGTCTGAAGAATGCCCCAGCGACATTCCAGAGACTTATGAACGAAATTTTCAGGGATTACATTAATAAAACTTGTGTGATCTATTTGGACGACATACTAATATTTAGTACAACTCTCCATGAACATATCACCGCAATAACAGACATTTTTAAAGTATTAGAATCAAAAGGTTTAAAATTGCAAATAGACAAGTGTAACTTTCTAAAAAAAGAGACAGACTTTTTAGGACATGTACTGACTAGAGACGGACTGAAACCCAATCCTAATAAGATAGAGGTGATCGAACAGCTAGAATTGCCAAAATCACAGAAACAAATAAAAAGCTTCTTAGGGCTAACAGGATTTTATAGGAAGTTTATAAAAGACTACGCAAAGGTAGCTCTTCCAATCACCAAATACCTTAAGAAGAATGCTAAAATTAATGTTAACGTCCCACTATATGTAGAAGCATTCGAAAAGATGAAAACTTTGATTACTACCCATTCAATCCTGAGGTTTCCAGATTTCGGAAAACAATTCCAACTAACAACAGATGCATCCAATTATGCATTAGGTGCAATCCTTTCACAGGAAGGGCACCCAGTTTGTTTCGCATCCAGGACTCTCAATAAACATGAATGCAACTATTCAGCTACTGATAAGGAGTTCTTAGCAATTATGTGGGCAGTAAACTATTTCCGTCCATATTTATACGGTAATAGATTTAAAATATTCACAGATTACCAGCCGATCAAATATTTACATTCTAAATATAAAGGTAAAGACATCTCCCCAAGGCATCAACGCTGGCTCCTTAAATTAGGTGAATACAACTTCGAAATAGATTATATAAAAGGAAAAGAAAATAGGGTAGCCGACTTTTTATGTAGAATTCAGACTAACAAGGACACTAATTCTAATGAGGGAGAAAAGACTTTCCTAAATAATACAGACGATAACGACTCAGACGACCAGGACGATGAAAACGAGAACGAAGAATATGACGCATTAACAATGGCTACAATGCATTCAGCTGAGGAAGAATTACTAAACCACATTCCTATTAAAGAAGAAATAGTTAACAAATACAAAACTCAAATAATCTTAACTAATAATAAAACTGAAGAGGTAGAAATAATACGCGATAAACGTATAATTTATTTTGCAGAATATGATTTCGAAAATCTAGAAGTCATACTTAAAAGATTTATAAAGAAAGGAATAACAGGAATATACTCCGAATTAAATGACCATCAGTATAATGTAGTTCAGGAAAAATTAATCCAACTATTCTCAAATGACAATAAAATAAAGTTTATAAAGTGTTCCTATAGGGCACAAGATATTAGAACAGAAACAGAAGCCGTAAAGCAAATTTCATTTTACCACGTGAAAGAGAGTATGCACTCCGGTATTCAAGAAACGTTTAACGGCATGAAAAACAAAATATATTTCCCAAAATTACTCGAACTAATCCAAATTGTTATTAATCAATGCGAAGTCTGCCAACAAGTAAAGTATGATGGTAAACCAATACGACCAACATTAAATCTTACTGAAACAGCTACAGAGCTAAATGAATTCATACATATAGATACATTCGTCATTCTTAAATGCAGTTTTCTTACTATAATAGACAAATTCTCCAAATTCGGGTTTGCGTACTATTTAACGGACAAAAATCACATAACTCTAGTAGAAGAATTAGAGTCATTTTACCAAAGCAGGAAAACCAAAAAATATAATTGCAGATAATGAATTCAACTCAATACAAATAAAGGAATTTCTTCAAAATGAAAATGTCAACATTAATTTTACAAAACCGAATTCACACACCGGCAACGCAGACATCGAAAGATTCCATAGCACCCTATTAGAAAAGTGTAGAATTTTAAAATTAAATACAACAAATATTTCCGTTGAAAGATTAGTGCAGCAAGCAATTCGTAATTACAATGAAAGAATTCACTCAACAATTAAAACCGGTCCAAGCGTAGTACAGTTTCACAAAGACTTTGATAGAATTAGGAATAAATTAAAAAGCGAAAAAAAGAAGTTTATTGAAAAAGCAAATAAAAAGAGGGAAATTTATAACGAAACAAGATCTACCGGGTTTATAAAAAAATATAAAGCAGTCAGGCATAAGCATCAACCTAGATTTTGGAAGAGTAAGCTTTCTAATATACATTTAACCAATATTAAACGCCAACCTAAATTTGCAGCTATTCATGACGGCATTACTACTAATACTATTGGCAATACCAACTAACGGGCTGGGCAAAATCCTCACACTTTAGTCCTTCACGTGGGCGCCCGCCTGAAAATGGCTAACCGGTCAAACGGTTAGTATCAGCCAAGGATTTACGCTAATCGTCTCAATCGTTTGTCGTGATCCATTAGTGTGAGGTAGGAGTAAACCTTTAAATTCAACCTAATTCCAGTGGTGGAGCGAGCATATAGCAAACCGTACCCAAGGATGAAAGGCTGGGGGTAAAACCAGTCGCGCACGAGCTCCCTCCGACGCCCAGGCAAGGTCGGTTGTATTAAGTGCCTTATCTCGGTAAGTCGGCTCTGCCAGGATGGACTCTCTTTTCCGGACGTACTCGTGGGACCCTAATAACAAAATGAACAAAAACCAAAACATAAAAGAAACAGAAACAGAAAATATAAAAAAAAATAATGCAAAAAAAATACAAAAAAACAAAAAAGGAAGAATCCCTCTTAGGGACCTCTTCCGAGGAGGAGCTATTAGCCTCCAGCCAGGAGACAGTAGTTGACCCCTCAAGCCTAAGGAGCACCAGCCATAGTATTCCTTCAGGCGATCAACCTACCACTTCCAACTCTACAGTTATGGCCGAGGATACCAGCCATAGTATCCAAAAGCCACTCAATATAACTGAAAAACCCACAACTGGGAGCACCAGCCATAGTGCACCCAAACTCAAGAAGTCCTCTGGCTCTCTCTTGAAGTCACGTTACAACAGGGCTGTCTACATTCTTGCAAAGATTGCGAAGAATGAAGAGACTGGCGCGACTCTAGAGAGGGATAAAGAGGACAAAATAAAGTACCAAAAGGTGGTGGACGAGTACGTCAACTACCAAAATAACCCTAGGCAAAATCGTCAAAAGAAAGAGAGTGTGAAGAGAAACAGGTCCCAAGATGAGACCTCTCACACCTCTAAAAGATCCAAGATCGCCCCTAGATTAAATAACTTCCAGGGGCCATCCACTTCACAGGCTACCAGAACCTTCACTGAGGTGGTGAGGGACCATCTTCAGGTCGCCATTATAGACGAGTTGTCAAAAAACGGCAAAACAGTGTCGGACCGTTGGTGTAGCATCGAAGCCAAACTATCAGAGATGGTTGTGGAACACGTGCTCTCCGGAGTTGACAACCAATTACCCAGTTTCGACTGCGCGGAAATGGTACGAGGATATCGGGTGATTAAATGCGTGGACCAGTACTCTAAAGATTTTCTTGGCTCATGCATCGACAAGATCGCCGAAGCTTGGGAGGGCTTAAAGCTTAAGCTCATCCCTGCCAAGGATATCTCCACGAGACCTAGGGCCCGTATTTGGCTACCGGTTATGAAGATAGACTCTGCTTAAGTGCCTCAAGCTTCAAAATCCGACCATTCCTATGGACGATTGGGCTGTCATAAAGACAGAAGAACCCAAGAAAAACAGCTTATCCTACCTGCTGCTAATCAACGAGGAGTGCCTAGGGGCTGATTACAAGCTGAGTTTTGGCATACGGCTCGCCAAACTCAAGATCTTCCGATCGACAGTACCCGAGGATGACATAGACGATGTCGCCGCTGCCAATATGGTGGTGGAGGAACTGGCGATCGCTTCCAACACCCAATCTTAACATGCTGAAAGTCATCCAGTCGAATCTCCAGCACTCGAAATGTGCATCGGAGAATCTTCTGGTCTTCCTCAGAGAGGAAGACATTGACATCGGCATCATTCAAGAGCCCTGGGTCAGGAGGACTACCATACTGGGCCTCTCAGACAGCAACTACAACCTTTTTTACAAAAAAGACGTCGGTAAGCCAAGAACATGCATTTTAGCTAAAAAATACATTAACGCTTTCTTATGTCCCAACTTCAGCTCGGGTGATCTAACCGTCGTTAAGCTTGAACTCACCCAGGGCCAAACCACATTCATATCATCCGCTTATATGGCGCACGATAAACCATCCCCGCCAGAAGAAGTGCAGCAACTCACAGCAGAGATACAAGCGAGACAAGGCAGTCTGCTCATAGGCTGTGACGCTAACGCTCGACATCATCTTTGGGGCAGCAAAGAAATAAATGAACGAGGTGAGTCTTTATTTGATTTTCTTTTAACTACAGATCTATGTGTATGTAATATAGGTAACACCCCTACCTTTATATTTCCAAGTACGGAAACTCATAACGGCTGGAAAGAAGTGTTAGACATTACACTGAAAACAAACAATGACATCTTCAGGGTTGAGAATTGGAGAGTCTCCAACCTAAAGTCCTTCTCGGACCACGAGTGGATACTCTTCAATCTGAGTATCAAGATAGATACTCCTACTCCGTACAGAAATCCAAAAAGAATTGACTGGAAGAAATTCGGTCAAATATTGAATTCTAAACTCCCTAATCTACCACACCTGAAAATTGAATCAGGTGCAGAACTGGACACAATTGCGTTTGCACTAGGCAAAGCTATGAACACAGCTTTTAAGGCATCGTGTCCCGTTAAATATAGCAAAAAAACCTTACCGCCGTGGTGGAATGACGACCTAACCATCCTCAGAAGGCTGACTAGGGACATTTTCAACATCTGCTATAGGCATAAGTTTTGGCAAACCTACAAGGATTGCCTAAAGTTCTATAAAAAATCTATCAGATCAGCTAAGACACAAGCATGGTCTGAATACTGCCAATCCATCTATTCTCTTAAGGAATCTGCAAGACTCAGTAAGATTCTATCCAAAGGACACTCCAGTCCATCTTTTATCAAGAGAACGGACGGAACCTGGACGGAATCCACTGACGAATCCTTGGAGCTTCTACTTAACACACACTTTCCTGGTTGCACTGACTACTGCGTACTTCCGCCCCAAATGAGGGGAGAGCTCCCCTCTCACCAGGAGGAGATTGAGCGCATTGATGGCATTCTCCCCATCATGCTTCAAAAACATGACGAGATAGTTGTGCCCCTACTAGTTGAAATTTACAGAAGCAGTATCCTACTAAATCACATACCTCAGTCGTGGAAGTATATCCGAGTAGTTTTCATACCGAAAGTTGGTAAAAGAGGTCACGGATCCGCGAACGACTTCCGTCCTATTAGCCTAACCTCTTTCATACTCAAAACTCTAGAACGCGTACTTGACCTTCACATAAGAACAGGCCTTGAAAGGTCTCCCTTATGCAGCTCACAGCACGCATACCTCAAGGGCAGGTCGACGAAGACCGCTCTTCATGAAGTAGTGCGTACAGTCGAAAGGTCACTCTTCCATCACCAATACACCTTAGCCACCTTCTTAGATATAGAGGGCGCGTTTAACAACGTCCACACTGAATCGATCCAGGAATCGCTTCTAGAACTAGGCGTAGAGGACTTTGTCACTTCTTGGATCATTTCCATGCTCAAAACGAGGATCATTCAAGCAAAACTAGGCAATACCCTTCTAACCAAATCAGTAAGTAGAGGAACACCTCAAGGTGGGGTGATCTCTCCTCTCTTATGGATTATAGTTCTCAACAAAATCCTGTCAAGTCTCGACAGGGAGGGTATCAAAGTCGTTGCGTATGCGGATGACGTGGTTGTTCTAGTATCAGGAATGTTTCCGACCGTGATAAGTGAAATCATGGAAAGAGCACTGGGTAAGATTAGCGGGTGGGCTACAAGTTGTGGCCTAAGCGTTAACCCAAGTAAAACTGAACTGATGCTTTTCACCACCAAAACCAAAATACCAACCTTCTCACTTCCCCGCTTAAATAACCAAAATCTTCGTTTATCCACCAGCGCAAAATACCTTGGAGTCACGCTTGACCCCAAACTCAACTGGAAGTCCAACATCGAACACCGAGTGCGGAAGGCAAGCGTTGCTTTCTACGCCTGTAGCAAAACTTTCGGCAAGAAGTGGGGGCTTCAACCAAAGATGGTTCGTTGGATGTACACAGCGGTGGTACGTCCCATCCTCACCTACGGATCCCTGGTATGGTGGCCCGCTTTAAGTAAAGCCTACAACGTCACTAAATTAAGCAGAATCCAAAGAACAGCTGGAATTGGAATCACTGGAACCCTTCGATCAAGCCCGACCGAGGCGCTCAATGTGATTCTCAACTTTCTGCCAGTGGATCTGTATATCAAAAACATTACAGCGTGTAGTGCTGTTAGATTGAAGGAATCTAAATGTTGGTCGGAAAGGCCATATGGCCATACCAGCATCCTTCTTTCACTTCCCGAAGGCATAGGTCTAATAGGTACAGACTACATTACACCCAAACTCAACTTCCATAAAAGCTTCTCTGTGAGATTCCCCTCTAGATCAGAATGGAAAGAAAATGCGGTCGTAATTGAATTCGATATACCTATATTCACAGATGGTTCCAAGATGAACTGTGGAGTACGAGCTGGCATTTTCTCTACAGAGCTAGATATTTCTAAAACCCTTCGCCTTCCCAACGCAGCCAGCGTCTTTCAAGCAGAAGTATTTGCAATTAAGGAGGCGTGTAGACTGCTTCTCAACATATTGACACACAAAAAAAAAATAGGCATCTTCGTCGACATTAAGGCTGTTAGTTCAACTAAGTCTACGTCCAAGCTTGTGGTGGAATGCAGGGATACGCTGAATAAGGCTTGTCATCGGCTAGATATCTCTCTCGTCTGGGTTCCCGGCCATAGGAGCATTGATGGAAATGAGAGAGCCGATGAACTCGCCAGACGTGGCTCTGCTCTGTGCGTATCACATGCGGAGGAAGTTTTCCCTCCGCTCGGATATGTAAAGAGAGAAATCCTCCTGCACTTCATCTCAGGGGCCGTGACTAGATGGACGAATCGTTCGGACTGTGTCATTTCAAGAAAGATTTGGCCAACCTACGATGATGCCAGAACAAACAACCTCTTAGCCAGAACGCGTGTTGATGTCGCCAGACTAACGGCAATCAGTACGGGCCATTGGCCTTTAGGCACTCACGCAGCCAAGCTTGGCATCCCTCACAACACCCACTGCCGCAGCTGCTCTGACACAGAAAAGAGTGAAACAGTGTTCCATCTTCTCTGTGAGTGTCCGGCTTTAGCCAAAACCAGACGCAGCGCACTAGGTCATCCGTTTTACAATGACCTCTCGGCCATTCATACCATCCACTTCAACAACATCATCAAATTCCTCAACTCCACAGGATGGTTTTGAGCCCCCTTAATAATATCCATCTCGCCCCTTAATTTTAGGTTCCGTTATTTGTAGTATCAAAACGGCGCTCATTGCGCTACTTGTGTTTTCCCTCGTCAGATGACGGGAATTACAGCCACTTAAACCAACCAACCAACCAACTAACGGACTACTAAGTATTGAAGAAATAAAAGAGCAGACTGGATTCACAGAAATAAAAATTAACGAAGCAGACATAGTCACCAAAACCGACATAATAATTCATTTAATTAAACCACAAGAAATAACAGACATACTAAACGACATTAGGAAAAACATCGAAAACCTTGACGTGGGACACAAAGAACTACTTAAACTAGAACTTAAACATTTGACAAATAAAGTAAAAACCATTATTCCCAGAGAAAGCCGACAGAAGAGAGGATTAGTGAACATTGTAGGTAGTGCATCCAAATGGTTGTTTCGCACCATGGATGAAGAAGATAGAGAACATATTGAAAATCATTTAAGGAATGTAGAAATTAATAACCACAATGCCATAACCAACTTAAATCAGCAAATTTTTATTAACAATAACGTCAGCAAATCTCTTAAGCAAATAAAGGATATAATAGAAAAAGATAGAACGATAATACTAGGACAGTTAAACAATGTAGCAAGTAAAACAATAAATCAGAATCTATTTTATGACCAGTTGTTTAAAGTTCAAATAATAAAAGAAAAAATTGAGCATATCCAAGATAATTTAGCCTCAGCAAGGTATGGGATATTACATCCGAATATACTTACAGATGAAGAAATAGAAAAGTATAATATAGATTTAAACAAAATGAAATATATAAAATTAGGCATAACCAAATTCGAAGAAAATGTATTCATATTTGCAATCAAAATTCCAAAAGAAATAGAAAAAATACAACTAAGAATTAGTGTTCCAATTCCAAACAAAAATAGAAAAGAAATACGAGAGAAATACTCGTAGATTATCCAAATGAGATAACAAAAACAATAACTTGACATATCAATATAAAGAGCTAAGATCATTAAACGAATTAAGCTTAAGTAAACATTGTACTATTCAACGTAATTGTAAACTTATAAAGAATAATAATACCGAAATCCTGACAATAGACGATGAAACTATTGTAATTAAAAATGCAAATCAATTAAAAATAAACCAAAATTGTGATGAAAGAAATTTAAATATAACTGGAAATGTATTAATCCATTTTAACAATTGTGAAATAAAAATTTTAGATCATTATTTTTCAAACGTCAAAGAGATTTTCCAAGAAAGATTCTAACCCCAGAAATGAAAATTTTAAGAATTTTAGCGACAAGATAACATTAGATGATATTGTGCTAGAGAACGAAAGTAATATTAATAAAATAGAAGAATTGCAATATCATAGGAATGTATCCTACGGAATAAATTTGAGCTTAATTATTATCATCTTCATTATAATATTGATCCTTTTTATATTTTGTAAAAAGCAACAATCTATTAAAGTAAATAATAAAATTCAGGAGAATTTCAATCTAAAGGGGGGAGAAGTTATGTACACGACACTTTCCCTCCCAAACATATTAGATATCCGGTTAGCGGATACCTTTAATTACCTACACGGTGCAACAAGTTAAAACATATCGTGTTCCCACACATTTATTGAGAGTCAGCTGTCTTTCGTTATTTTATCGTTATTTCCAACAAAAGTGCTCAAACGGAATAGCCAGTTGCATTCCCCCCCGTGAACATTTCAACCGCAATACCCGCCATGCAAGGAGTGCTCATCAGTTCACCCTCAAGCCTGTATTCGGACGTACAGTGAAGTTTAAAGAATCTTTCCTCAGCCGTACAACACGAATGTGGAATACTCCCCCACACTCTATTTTTCTTTCACATTATAACCTACAAACATTTAAAGCCAACGTGCATCGGCATCTCTCCTTTTCTTCGTATCCTAATTTCCTTAAAGCCCGCACTGTGTGGCCAAAACATGATAAAAGTACTAAAAAACAACCCTTTAGTGCGTATACATTATAAAAAAAAAATTAGCTGACCCGTTGTTCGAGTGCAGAAAGGCACAACCCAATATCAGAGAAGGAAGTCTGGTAATCGTCCACGAAGACAATGTGCTCCCCCTAAAAATAGGTGCTAGCAAGGATAACCAAGTCTATCAATGGCGATGATGGAAAGGTTCGTGTAGTCCAATTGAAGATCAGTTCCCATCACAAAGAGCGCATTTTTACCAGAATAAGATGATTGACAGTTTCCAACGCATCAATGTAGCCGGAATGTTTGCGCCATAAATTTGATTTTTTTTCAAAGAACAATATGTAAATATGTCCATTGTCCCAATCGATTGTTATCCATTCCCCATATTCACCACACATCCACAACCGACCTTTTCTTTGAACCAAAGTAAGACCTAAATTTATTCGACAAGTGAACTTCCAAGTAAGGTATAACATAAAAATTGGTGCTTTATTTTACAATACTTTTTTGAACCCATGCCGACGCACTCTTCAGACTGATTTTCGTATGAATTGTCGTCTTCGTTTCTTAAAATTACTCAGAATCAATCAGTTGGAGATTTGTACACATTCCAGTGATGTGAACATATTTTTTGTTGTTCAATTTTCGTTTGAAATTTCAAGAAATATTTACATAGCTATATATTATTTTGGCGCCCATGGAACTTGTGTATAATAAAAAATGTAAATTCATAACCTGGTTGCGGGACCCAACTTTTCCAAATCAATGTTTTTTTTTGCCGCCGCAATGCTGCTCGTAATTTCAACCTTGAAGTGTCTGTAGAGTCTTATGAGGTTTAAATGGCCCATCTATAAGATTTATTTCTGATCTTATAAAGATACTACAACTCTACTTAGAAGAGCTGCGAAGCTTCATTATAACTATAAGTGTTTTGTGTGAGTCGCTAAAATGAGAGAAACGTATGTAATAATATTATTTTTTCGCGCGATTATTTATTTTGGAGCAAGTGGTATTTGTATCAGAAATTGTTGTCAAAAAGAGATAAAGGTATGTTATAAATGATGAAGTCGAGGACGCAAATGTAAAAAAAAATAAAATGCATATCTTTCTAAATACATTTTTTTCTTGCAATGAAGCTAAAAATTGGATTGCGACTGAAAATTTATTTAAAGTAAACACTTTACTTTGAAAAAATCAAAGCACCTTAGAAATAATATCTAAGGATTGCCATTAGTACTCTTATTGTACCCTGTTTCAAGGGAATTATATAATTTTGAATCATTATAATATGTAAAAATACCATAGCATTGCTCGTAGACTCCTAAAAATTACTATGTTTTTGATCAGCATGGATTGTAATGTCGATCTAGCCATGCCCGTCCGTCCGTCAGTCTCAAAAAATAAATTTATTGAAAAATTTGAAATTCGAAATATGGTCGCGAGTTCAAATGCCGGCCGAGTTTATTACTTTTAGTCGAATATATGAAAAACTAAATCTCCCAAGCATCTTAGACACCACCCGTTTAGAAAACCCTTACAACTGCACCCAAACACTTCTGTCCTATCTCTCTACTCTTTCTAATATTAAGTAGCACCGAAAAGCATGCATTGAAATACGATATTGCCAGGTGCTGCTTGCTGTTAAACAAAAATGCTTGCGCTGTGTTCTTAGCACTATGAGGGTACCTACTGTAACATTACAGAAAAACCCATTTAGCGTAAGAAAATTATAAAAAAAAAATAACGCTTGTTATGAAAAAGAAGCATAGAGGCTCAGATAATGATTACTCTCTATGGCAACCAGACCCGCTACACGATTTAAGATTATTCACCTGCGGACTCTGTACACCGCAGGTGCTAACTCAACTGGTCAGTCTGTCGATTGAGCGATATAAGGCAGATATTACCGCAATTCAAGAAATACCATGGACAGGATCAGGAGTGATTAAAAGGAAAAATTGCGACATTTATTACAGCTGAAATAAAATATCGAATTGGATAGGTTGCGGATTTTTCTTTAGAAATCGGCTAAGGACAAAAGTTATAGATTTCAAGCCTATGATCGCCTGGCTATGATCCACATCGAAGCTAAATTTCAAAGCATTGACCTAATATGTGCACACGTCCATACCGACGAGTCTGAAGATTCCATCAAGGAGGGGTTTTACAACATGATGCTTTCCTTCATTCCAGCAACCAGCTGAATGTTCACTAGTATGATCCAATGACTGCTTTCAGTGCCGAGTTCGCACCCCAATGGATTTCTTTTGTTACGAAGCAATACGCTTTGTTCAAAAATATTTAAGATGAACAAACTTGTGAGATTGTCATAGAAATCTTAGTTTGCCTGGCTATTGCCTGTGGTAACGTAATAAAACGCGCACAGTAAAGTCAATCTGTTCGTCTAAGTGAGCCGTCGCACCCGGTAACCTACCATTTTTTTTTTTTTTGACTTTGAAATTCATTTTTTATTCATTGTTAGATAACTACTTACATACTAGACAAAAATGATTAAACCTAATTTAAAATTAACAGGATACTTATTCTTATTTATTGGTCCTTATGCGGACGCTCTAAACTTAACTATAACCTTATAATTATTGTATTGCCTTTCGGCCTAAAAACTATTTTACGAACTAATCTTACATATATATTCCTCGAGAAAATTTACTAAAACTCGGTGTCATTATTGAGATTTTATATAAAACAAATTACAAACTACCTATTCTACTTACTTAAACTACTTAACGTATTCTAACTATAATTAGGATTCTGAGCACTCGTTGCCTTGCGCAACAAGTGGTCAAAATCCCAATTACTTTCCGAGCGCCTGGCAGTCGTCAACGTGCACACGCGCCGCCGTGAGCCGACTGAAGCCTTACAGCGTCAGTCAACTCCCGGAAGCACCACCACACGTTGGCGAGCCCGGCCTCTCCCAAAAACGCCCTAGCTGACTTAATCTAACTTATAAGCTAAGAGGATGTTACCTAGAGTAACGCACCGTCCTGGGAGGGCATGTTGACCCCTCCCCCCTCAACAAGCCACCAAAATTCGGCGAATTGCTTTTCCGTGTCGAATCTATCCCTCTCCGATATTGCGGTACTAAAACGGAGGAGCTCATGAGCATTGGCGACGTCCCCGTCATGGAGGAGCCGCTTATCTCTCGCGCTGCGGTAGCGATGGTATAAGACCGGGATACCATCCCTCGTCTGTACCAGCCCTTTTGAATCAATATGGATAAATGCCTCTGGCGGGATAAAGCCAGACCGGAGCGTACTCTCTATGTACATTTCATTGGGGTAGTAAGCCCCAAATATCAGACTATTGTCGCTGGCCATCGCCCTTGCAACGTGCCTTCGAGTGACCTTAATGAGGAAATTGTCAATCCTATTCAACTGAGCCCCATCGTATAGGACCTTGTTGGGATAGTATTTTATATAGTTGGATTCAGGCGTTCGGAACAACCGGAGACAGGTCCTAAGACATTGTCTCTCCAAAACCCGAATCTTTTCCATATAGCTGGGCGCTATATTAAACCACAATGGACAACCATAAGCGATAATCGGCCTTATAAGGGCCACGTAGCAAATGACCTTCACTCTGGAGTCAAGTTGACTGCTATGAAACAGTCTCCTTGTCAAAGCATAAGCCTTCTTGGCCCCAGCAAGACAAGCAACTATATGTCTATCGAAATACAGATACTGGTCAAGCCAGATACCTAGATATCTAACTACGCTTCTCACCGCCAATGGCTGCCCATTTTGTCCAATAATGGCCAATTTCTTCCAGTTTTTTCTGGTATCCCTAGAGGCCCCAGCCAATGGAGTTCTGAACAAGATTGTTTCCGTCTTCTGAAAGTTAATTTTCAACTTCCAGTCGTCGCAATATCGCTTAATTTGATCGAAGTCACGCTGCAAAAGGATATTAATGACCTCGATTTTAGGACCTGATCTGTATACCACCAAATCGTCGGCATACGCTATAGCATGTCTGAGTGAACCCACCAGATCACTCGTGTAAATGTTAAACAGGATCGGAGAATTGACCGCCCCCTGCTGTAAACCGTTTTTAATTTCAAAGACTCTGCTCGAAGTCACATAAGCATATTATAAATTACATATAGCAAAGGTTTGTGCATCCCCCGCCTGGTCAACTTGTAGAAAAGTCCCTCTAACCATACGGTGTCGAAAGCCTTCTCAAAATCAACCAGACAAGCACCCGTGCATTGGCTCTTGCTTTTATTCCACTGAATGTCGGAAACCAATTTCGACGCGGCATGAATAGTGTCATGCCTCGCCCTGAAACCAAACTGGTTGTCCGGAATTATGTTATTGTCCTCGACCCACTTTAACAGGGCTCTATTGACAACTTTTTCAAAGACCTTGCTGATATTCGGAAGCAAGCTAATTGACCGGAGATTGGCAGGGTTCGTCCTATCTTTACCTTTTTTCGGGATAGGGTGTACCACAGCTACCTTCCAATGCGCCGGATAATGTGCATTATTTAGCGCATTGTTAAACAGCGTGGTGAAAATATCTACAGCCTCCAAAGGCAGGTGTCTCAATACGACGTTTGGGAAACCATCCATCCCCGCCGACTTTTTATTCTTAAGTGACTCGAAGATGCACAGAAGATCATCCTTCGACACGAACAAGTGCGATGCATCTCGGCCATTGGCGACAACTGCATTAGCATGGTTTTCATCAGTGAACACGGTGAATCCGTTATTCTCAGATCGCCAATTCTCAAGTTCGGTGCGCAGATAGAAGTGGCTCACCAGAGCCCTATTCTCAATGTCGTGGTTACGGCGAACAGGATTGTTCACCGTATACACGGCCTCGAAACAAGCGCCCAGCAAATCCACTTTCTCCTGTGGGTCCTCGACCACGAAAAAATCGTCGTTTGAAGCGACACTTTCTGGACTTATTCCAGCAGTCAGTACTGTCTGTCTGTTCTTTGCTGTCTGGGAGATTCGAACACAAGGAATATCATTGTGATCTTTCCTCCTGAACAACTTATTTATCTGTGGGAACATATTCGGACTACAGGTTTTAATAGCCCGAATTTTATTGCCCCAATACAGACTTACAGATTTTCTGTAATTTTCTTTTATCAGCTGTTTCAGGATTCGGATCTCTGACTTCAGCATCCTTACCTCTGGGTCGTCGCGATCAGTAAATTGCCTGTACAGCCGTTTAAGCCTCGAGAGCAGTCTACTTTTCTGCCGGTATAGTGCGTCGATTGTAGGGTTTCTGTACTTTTCTGTCTGGTCGTCGTCGGAACGTCCTACCCGAGGAATAGTTCGTTCCATAGTTCGTTTGATGGCGTCGTTCATTTGCAATAAATGCCGATCAATGTCATCATTTGTCATGTTACTGTTTGTCGGTGGGTCGATCCCACTCGAACGTATATCTCGCTTTAAAAATCTGGAGAAGCGCGACCATTGTGCCCTCCGATAATCGAATGAACACACTGCTTCGTACTCCTCCAGCAGCGTTTGCTCGTTCGGGATCCGTATTGCGGCGGCGAGTCCGTAGTGGTCACTATCGTACTCAAACGCACGCAAACAGTTCCGCGTGTTTTGATCTATGTTCGACAGTTGAAGTCTTGCGTCCGTTAAGGCCAAGTCCAGGAAAGCACCGCTTCTTGGAAAAGAAGGGATATCCGTCGCGTACAACTCGAGGTTGTACTCAATCATATTGAGGCGCCACCAGTCGTGAAACTGGTTGCCCCTGGGATTTGCAGTAACATTTCCCCATGCCGCATGTTTGGCATTAATATCTCCGGCCAAGAAGTAATAATTCTCCTCCGAGTTCAGCTGCAGACCACGAAAAAGTGTCTCGAGCTCTGTCATAAATTGGTTTGGTGGAGGTGCAGCAGGTGCGTAAAGCGACACCACATACATTCTCCTCCGGCTATGGAGAGGAATGCATATAATGCATGCCTCCAACAACTGGAACCTACGCACGTCCCCGCTATATATAACCCTATGGCGCAGGCCTTTTCGAATTAAGATTCCAACCCCACCTCCTTGAGTGGAGTGAGGCCGGTCTCTTCTTATTACATGATAGTCTTTGTATCCCAATTTGTGCTTCTGATTTAGCTTAGTTTCGCTAACCAAAAGCACATCCGGGTTTTCGGTTTTCAACAAATTGGCAAGTGACGTTCTTTTCGCGATCCTGACTAGTGAATTAACATTCACAGCAAGGATCTTTAAGTTTCCCTCATCCAGCGCAGCCATTAGATTTATGGCACACCAGACCCCACAAACAGCTCCGAATAGATAAAGTCAATTCGGGCCGCTTGTTCATTTAATTGTTTCTGGAACTTATCGATCTTTCCGTGCAGAGACAGAAGGATCGATTTTAAGTCCAGATCCACCTCTGGTGCCTTTTGGGCCACCTTTGGTTGGTTTGATGTCATGTGGGCTTGACCCGGTTCAGCTGCCATTTGGGCAAAGGACACGTTGGGTGCCACAAAATTTGCGAACGAGCGACTCCTCTGACGCCTATCATCTTCAGACTGCCGCTTGCGGGCCTGGACTCGTTTTTTCAACTCCTGGTACTTTGGACAACCCCTGAAGTTGGCGGGATGCCCAGAGTTCCTGCAGAGCACACAGGAGAGTACACTCCGGTCTTCGACTCTCTCCTTACCCAGAGAGCATTCACCATGTATGTGGTCCCTATCGCACTTGACACATCTAAACTGCATGTTGCAGTTAGCTGCGGCGTGCCCGAACCTTTGGCAGCGCATACATTGAAGTATGCGATCTGACCGTTTTATTTTTCCCCATCTCACAGCATGGTAGTATAGGAAGCGGATATTTCGCAGCCGGTCAACTTTGCTGTCGGGAGTAAGCTGTACCAGGAAGAATGGTAAGTGACGGTTACCACCCCTTGCCACAGCCGAGGAAAACGGCTTGACCCCCACGAACTTCAGGTCGTCGCTTTCAAAGGTCTTAAGCTCTCTTTCTAGCTCCTCCGTTTTAATTGAGGGATCAATTCCCTTTAGTACTACGGTTTTTAGCTTTTTCTCCCTTGGGGTGTACGTAAAGTACTCGGTCTTTACCTCTCCCAAGGCGTCACGCACTCTCTGGTACTCTTCTACATCATCACAAAATATGACATGCTTATTGGCAGAAAGCCTCTTAACATGGAAGTTTTTGGTTATTAACCTACATAACCTAATACTATCACTAATGTCAAAGTTACTCACATTTATTGGCGGTATTCGTTCTTTCCTCTTTTGTTTTATTTGCACCTGCGTCTGCTGCTTATTCTGCGCTTGTTGTTGTTGTTGCTGTTGTTCGTGTTGTTGCTGTTTTTGTTGTCGTTGTTGCTGCTTCTCCTGCAGTTGTTGTTGCACCTGTTCTTTAAGAACTTTTTGTTGTTCTTGCTGCTGCAACTTTTTTTGCCGCAGCTGCTCGCGCTTCTCCAAAAGCTCTTTAATCAACTTGTCGAGCTGCGCCTCCTCATCATCTTCCTCTTCCTCTTCGTCGCACATATGAACGATCCCGTCAGTGTCGACCGGTAAATCACGAAAAGAGTTTCCTTCGCCGACATACCTGGCCGCTTTTCCCTCAGGCTCATATGAACTGCAGTTTTCTGAGTCGGACTCGGTGCGAGCCACATTCGAACCCTCTAATTTTGACGGCCTCTTAACAGACAGATTCGCCATTGGTATTAATTTTCTTCGTCTCTTTTCCACTTTTTTAAATTCAGCCTCAACTACTGCCACTGCTGACGTAGAGGGACTTTTTGCGGCTGCCACTGTTGTAGCTGTTTTTGCCGCCGTATAAGCTACGGTTGTTTTTGTTGCACTTGTTGCTGCCTTTTGCTGCAACACTTTTGTTGGCAAAGGCAGACCCGTTGCCATTCTAGCTGGTATTGCTGTCTTTACTGTTGCTGCTGTTGTTATTGTTGTTGGTGATAGTACTGCATTTGCCGGCTCACGTGTTTTCACCACGCGAAGCAGCGGCACACCCACACCCGTACGCGTGACCACCGATTTGCCGGGGTCCATCGTCTGACCACTTTACGGCACTTTTTTTTCTTTTTTTTTTTTCTGTCTCTATCAGTATATTATAATTATTCCAAATAAAATTTAAAAAATATTTATTTTGGGCTGGAATTGAACCCACACTTCTCGCCACACTCGAATAGAAAAATTACTTTCTTTATTTCACTTTTAAATCTCTTATATTGAAGGCAACTATGCTGACCATTACACCACCGACGCCGTTGCAGAGTGACATACAACAGCCCCGGTAACCTACCATCTTTCTAAGAATATTCACATTAAAAAAAAAAAAAAATATTCCTCAAGCTAAGATCGTTGGCCCTACTCTAAAGTGCCTGGGTAAATTAACTATGCCAATCTACCAGTCACTTCGCTTATGCATTCACCAAAGGCTAATACCACTAAAGTACAATCTAATGGAAATTCATCCGACACTACCACTTCCACTTCGATACTTCTAAATCACACAAAAACTCTTTATGAATAAGAAACAGCTTAGTGAATAATTTGTGCCCCAAGCCCATAATAATCACGGCAATAAATATCCTTCGCAGATACAGGCAGCCAGCACAAGGATTAGCCTTGTAAGAGGCCATCTAATTAATATAGCCCAAAGCTATTATTCTCCATAAAAATAAAACTACATACAACGCCTTGCGAGCTGCGAGGTGCAGGAAGGCCTTTATAGCGCTGGGTTTCATCTCCAGCTGACCAGACTTCATTCACTTCATTTCTCAATTACACTCTAGTTCTGAATTTGAGAAATAATTTCTAACTCTAAGAGGGGATGGGCGTGAGTGGTTAACGGTTCTGCATACTCATAAATTTGCCGGAAATTAATTAAATTTTTATTTCAATTCGATTTTGCGTTGCGCGCAGTTTTCCATTCCTTTCGTTTTATCTACCTACACCCGCTGCCTGAATAAAATTTGATATTCATGGATAAATTCAATCTACTCCTTGTGTTGGACTGCCATATTTTGTTTTATTATTATTATTTTTTGTCTGTAAACACGGTCACTAATTATCCTTGCAAAAGTTCATCATAATTTTCTTTTGTTTTGTTCCCAAATCAGAGCGTACACTACAGCCGCACACGATATAGTTGGCGGAAGCGGAAGTGCTTTGTTCGCAGTCGTTGAGAAATACCGATGAAAACAGAGTACGTCATCATCAGAGTTGATTCATAAAAACAAACTTTTCTACAATCCTCTGTGGAGCGAAACGTTCCTCATCCAATTCCTCGCTAGTAGCAACATCACACAGCAGCGTGAAGAAGTCTTTTTACTAATGCTGTTATTACTCGTATTACTTTTTGTGCACTTGAGTGTGCAGGATTTACTGCTGTGAAGAGAGAGTATTTGAATGCATTTCATGACTGGTATTTATAGAAAATTAAACTTGAGCAGTTTTAAGTAATTTCAGAGATGCTCAGGTTAAAGCGAAGATGGAATCCCGTTGAATGACATATAAGAGGTGCTCTAAGCGAAATTATAAAAACCAATTAACGAAAGTGATGGTAAACGACAATTTAAATGTGAGTAGATAAAAAGGATTCTTGGTTGAGTGGATTTTCGATGATGATTTCGGGTGAATTGCGAGATGGAAATGTGATGCTGTTTATAGCAAAAATGCAATCAACTGAAATAAACCAATTGGATATACATTTGGAAAGATGAATGTAGAAATTTCTTCAATTCGAGAAAAATTCTATTTTAGTAGAATCATGTGAGAATATTACTCCTATCACACTGTTCCAGTCACCATTTCCAGTTCGTTGCCGTACTATGCAATCGTATCAGGCGTTAGGTGTCATCTTCGGAATAAGAAAGTTCATAGATATCCTAATTCGACTCAACAATGAATATGTTCCAATTCGCAAATACCGTATACAACGTTATTCTATAGCAAGTCCTAATAATAGAAAATGGACTGGACCTCGAATCGATTATCGAAAAGTTGGTACCTACTATCTAATTTTTTTTTTTATTTTTTATATAAAAATATTTAACTATCAGATCTGTGTGTTGGAGTGCAACCAGTTATCATGAACAGAAATTAACGGCACATAACGCACTCCCGCCAGATGGGTCCAGCTTTCCAGACCAAGCGCTCTGGCATCCGACATGGCTTGGTCTTTAAAACGGAGGTTCGGTATTCCTTACCTTCCCGAACCTGGGGGCTGGATTCGAAGATCCTATATTGGCTGGAGCATTATTTTCCATTCGCTCAATGTGGCCATGCCAATGTAATCGACGTGATTTAACTTTTTGTACTACATACACATCTTGGTACAGCCCATAGAGTTCGCGGTTGTATCTTTTCCTCCTTTTGCCCTCCTCGCACACAGGAAAAAAATTTATTTGGCCAAACCGAAGTAGCAACGGTTTCTTAACGTACATAATTCTCCGTCGGATCTCCACTAAGGTGTCATTTGTGTGGTTGATTTTTACTCCAAGGTAGGTGAACTCCTTAGCTACCTCGAAGTTATTGCTATCAACAGTGGCCAAAATCCGGTACAAATTCGGAATAATTTGGAAGAGCTGCTTCTAAACGGGACATTGCACCGCGTATTATCAAGTGTCACGCGACAGAATTGGATCAGTTTTGCCGGGATTCCTAATTCGACCATCGACACGTAGAGCTCCTGACGATCAATGCTATCATATGCGGCTTTAAAGTCGATGAAAAGGTTGTGGATCTCGACTTGAAATTCATTGGTCTTTTCCAGGATTTGCTTAGTGTGCAGATTTTGTCTATTGCCGATCTGCCGGGGCGGAAGCCACACTGGTACGTGCCGATTATTGTGGTGCAGGACGACTTAAGACGTTCACACAGTACATTCGATAGGATCGTATTAGATTAGTGCAGGTATAAATTAATCTAAATGCAAAAAGATACATAGTCAGTAAACAATAACACCAAAAGCACAAAGGAAAGAGATAATTAAGCCAGTAAGGCATTTTTAAGCAAAATATTTTTAAGCTTTAACTAACATGCAAGTCAATTACATGATCGTTTAAATGATAAATAATACTCTTGCGGCTAAAAGGCTCATTCCTTCCATAATTCATTCAATTATGCGGGCTTAATAATAAGTCAATACTACGAAGGTTATAGGCCAACGAAAACGGAAATTAAAATTAATAGAAGACAGCAAATCAGGCGCATCTATATGGCCGGGTATGCTGCCATAAAAAAAAAACATTGCGCTATTGAGCCTTCTTTGACATAGAAGAGGTCGTCAGATTCTATGGACCACCTTTTTACAACGCCCGGGCATAGAAATAAACTTTTAACAACAAACTTGATATGCCTTGGAAGTCGAGTTTGGGATCAAAATAAACCCGAAGGTCCTTAAAACTATCAACATGACAAAAAGTTTGCTGAGATTGGGAATATTGAAAAGTGGAGGGGATACACCTTAGGGAAAATGCCATATTCTGGCATTTGGCTGGGTTAAGGACTAAACTGGTGTACTAAAAACACCAACTGAAGAAGCTATTAATGTCGGTTTAAAGAAGATTTTTGTTTTCTTGGTTATTAACAGATTTAATCGTCAGCGTTTATCAAAATACTGTCAAAATAATATCGAAAGCCTTCGAATTCGTAAGCAAAAAGGTACCCACCAATTACAGTATTCTTAACATAAGGCAAATATTTTACTATAAGAATCTGAACAAAATATTAAAAGCACTTTGTGTAAACAAAGTGATTGGCGTACCTAGTCTGTTATTTTAATTCGGTTATGCTGAGCTGTTTAAGTATAACCAAACACTTCTGTAGTAATAATTCTTTCACTTAGCCTATTTTTCTAGTTGAGCAGGTTTTCGTTGAGAATACTTTAAATGAAAACTGTTAAAAATGCCGTGTGATAAGTTTTTTGTTTCAGTTAACCGATTTTTCCAATAAAGCGTAGTTCAGGATTTGACTGTAGTACCTTGTATCTTCTTTTCCATTAAAAAAAAAACACTTCATTCAGTCTTAAATAATATATTCGATGAAACAAAATAACATTAAAAAATAATTGTAAAACAAAACTTATTTTAAATAGAAGTAGTTTCTGGTAGTCAACAGTTTCAAGCCACATGTGCTGTGCATTTTCTTAAAATGAATATTTTCACTTTTCTTTTAAATATTGAAAGTATGCACACAATATATACATTTAGTATAAAAATACGCAAAATTATGCGCTTATGTTTTTCTAAAATAAACTTTATGATTCTCAACAAAATAATCAATTTCCCTTGCTTCTAAAGTTTTTCAAAAAAAAAAAAATATGCATTTGTAGGAAAAACCTAGTCATAAATATTGCATAAAGCTGTTAAAATATATTTTATGCATTGTCTGGTCGGGACTCGAAAGCGCGACCTGCCAATCACTTAGTGAATACACCACCATTGCCACACGCAAAATTGTTTTTTTTTTTTAAATTGTGGTCGTGTCAGTGGGCCCAAAAGACAATGTCCCAATTTCAGCTTTCCATCTCAAAAAACAAATTTATCGAAAAATTATAATTTGAGTTTGTGGTTCAAATTTCAGCTTTCTTGCTTCAATTTTAAGACCTTATTTTTTCGACAGGCGGTAATTCTCGTCTCAGTAAACAAGCAATTCATAGTCTAGTGAACAAATCAGTCAGAATATTCGCTGCTTGATGTTGCCGTGCCAGTGAGACTATATTCTGCCCGCAGTGTGGAGAATATTGCTGCCGTAGATCCGTGCGTCGCAAAAAAAAACAAATTCAGTCAATTTCACGGCGTTCTCAAGAATTGGGCCTTTCCCAGACCACATTATGGCGAATTTTGTGTAAAGATCTTGGCGTACACCCTCAAAAGATCAATCTGACTCAAGAACTAAAGCCACTTGATCATATGAAGATACGTGCGTTTTCGAATTGGGCTCTGAACATGATTGAAGAAAATGAAGAATTTCATCGCAAAATCATTTTCAGCGATGAAGCGCATTTTTGATTAAAACGTCAATAAGCAAAATATTCTTAACTGTACAGGTGAGAACCCTCATGTGCTTCATGAAACAGCACTTCATCTGCAAAAATTCACAGTTTGGTGCCGTTTTCATGCCGGTGGCGTCATTGGGCCGTTTTTTCCGTCGATGAAAATAACCGTCAAGTTATGGTAAATGGTATTCGCTACAGAGACATGTTGGAACGTTATTTCTTTAAGCAATTCCATGACATGTGGTTCCAACAAGTGTGCCACAAGCCACACAGCGTGCTGCAGCGGGTGCAACAATCGAGTTATTGACGTCTCAGTTCGGTGAACGTTTTATCTCTAAAAACGGACCCGTTAGAGGAGCTCAGGGAAATAGCGTCCGTATCAGTCAAAACCTATGTATTTTTAAAAATTAAATTTATTTATTTGTTGATACATTTTTAAATATTTTATATAAAACTTAAAAAAAAATCAGTTCGGAAACTATTTTTTTTTTTTTGTAATTTTCTGGAAAGACAATTTAAAGCTATTATTTTTATAAATAGTTGTAAGTTATCATCTTCAGTATAGTCAACTTAAAAAAAAATAAAAACGTTCAGAATGTCGCATTAACAAATCTTAAAATTACATTACCTACCTGACTATAGAAAAAAAGAAATCAATTTTTTTGAAGAAAAACATAAGTTTGAAAAAAAAAACCTAATTGGCTACAAAAGCCTATCAGAATATAAGGTACCAAGGCAAGCCAAATCGTGTGTCTTCTAATGTAACTGTTTGGAATTTGCATCTATTACATTATTAAAATCAAAAATATTTATTTTTCATTAGAGAGATACATTTTTATACCAGTGTATATCAACTGTTAAGCCTACAAAAAAAAACTCTTTCAAAACTATGTACACAATTAGCGGAAAGAAAATCATTCGATTTATGTACATATTTTTTCTATGCCACTAACGGCTGCACTATTGTTATACATTTTTTCATTGCTATATGCTATGCATTGTACTCTTTTTTAGTCATTCAACTTTTAGAATTCAAACATTAAACATATTGGCTATTGTCGTCAGCTTTTATTTGAAACTTGCTTTTAATAAAGTTTATAACGTGGTTTGAAATTTTTCGCTTTTTTATTTCGTCAAATCTTGCGTTATACCAACTCAAATAATTCAAAAAACCTTGAATTATCGAACAGTAACCTTACTTAGCTTGTATTTAGCTTTTTCCAATGATGTTTGTAACGGCCTTGATTTCTTTCAGAGTCTGACCAATATACCATTCAAATGTCAACCCGTTCAGAAGTTACGAGTACGTTATTAATTGTTGTTTGCACTATTATTTCTGTCTTATGAATTAATAAAAAGAATTAAAAAACTGAAAAAATAGACTAAACTAACAACACTAGGTACACTCTCCTCATATATGTGTACATGTAAGAGAACGTTTGTATCTAAGCCATGGGCAAATATTATTTCAGAAACACATTTGGCAACATTTTGGCATTGATCAAATGAGATAGTTTAATCCATTCCGGCCGATGGCAAGACTAGTCAAAACAGTTTTAATTTTTGTCTCCCCTCGCTTAGTGAAAGAAGCCGTTCCGCCAGCCACAACAATAAATAAAATGACTCATATTATTCCAAACTACCTACAGAAATGAAACTATAACCTCCATTAACTTTCCGACTGCATTCGTCAATGAGAGACATAAGGTTAGAACCACAATTGTTTGTGCACAACCAGCTGAACATAGCGCTGGTGCAAAAAAAGTCTTAATTTGTCATTTTGAAGTCGGCAAATTAAATCCATTAACGACTGACAAACCAACCCTATTCGCAAGTTGTCTTGCCCAACAAATCTATTTCGTATTTAATTTAAAACCTCTCCACAACGTCATTGCATCCAAAATTGTCCTCACTTCTAATCACTTTAAATAAAATTTACCACCGGAAATTATTTCTCCCCAGTTCACCTTTCATTCTCATAAAACGCCGGTCATTTAGTGACAAATGCTAACCAACCGCCCTAGCACAAAATGTTCTTCTATTAACCCACTCAAATGGTGCTAGTGGGCCTCCCCAACAAACCTTCATCAAATGCTAGACCCGAACTTCTAAATTACCGTCGATAAAATGTTAAACGAAGCAGGCATTCGAAATGCTCCATCACGCTCGCCCACCGATACTGACCGTCTGGCATGCTGTGTGCGTAACCGCTCAAAGGTCGTGAATATCAAATTAGTGATATCAAATTTAACGTTGACATTGTCACCAGTTTTCTCACCAGCTGTTGCCGAATACGAAACCACCACCATCCACCTAAACGTAGCCCCATGCCCCACGTTCAGGCTAGTTAGAACGCATACCCAGTGGAAAAAAGGCTAAGAGCAATGGACCCGTTAAGAAGTTATATCTGGTCTGTAAAATAATTCTGAACCACCCATCTCGTAAAGTGGGTGAAAAGTTCAAACAAATCTAACCCGCTGAAAATAGGAGATGAAAAGCGATTCTGTCGTCCTTTTAATGATCGATTTGTGAAAGCGTGACAGAAAGAGACCAGAGCATGTATGCTTGGAACGTTGTCGGGTAAAAACTCGCTTTAAATGCTATAAATCTCTACGAGAAATAATAGTTTCGGTGCTTTGCAAGTTCTGCTTTCGAAAATCAGTAGGAAGCACTGATTCTCATCGGCATTGAATCGGGTCTGGTGTGAGTTAGCGTCCAAAAAAATAACAGGTTCGTTGTTGGAGTATACGATTTGAATTGCATTCAATCACAGATTATTGCTGTTAATTGATGGGCAGAATGGACGCAAGTGGTAAAGCTTGTTTTGGAAAAAAGCAATAAGTCCAATCTGTTACGAGTGTCAATTGATTTTATCGTAAGTTAAAAACTGCGTGTTTTGACGGCAGGTAGCAAAAGAATGAGAACATAAAGATTAAGTTAATGTCAAATGTTTCTGTTATGTATTAATTTTATATGTATTGGCTTATTGCGGAGGTCATCAGCTTTAATTGCCTGAGTTACGCATATAATATTAAAGCAAGAATATTTTCTAAAGGTAATACATTTTGTGACAATGCGTGATTCGATTACAAGATCCGAGGAAGCCTTCACGTCAAAGAAACACATCTCAAAAAAAAATAAGGGTGAAGGCTCAGTTGATACTGACATGTTCAGAGGAGAGATCCTACGAACCCCGTCAAAAAGGCAATATCAATCAAAGTACCTATACGATACAAACGCAAAAGAGAGGAAGGCCTTAATCTTTTTGGATTACACAATTGCAACAACAATAGGATTCGATTGGCCTCAGGGACGAAGAGATTCGAAATCGGGAGGCCTGATACTGTTTGACATCAAACTGGCAAACCCCACAGGCGGACCAGTAGGGATGAAAATTGTATTCAGTACGTAATGGTTCGTAACACATCATCTCAATGTGCGTATTGGGTTGTTCGATAACATATGGAAGTCACTCACTCTTTCACTGATGCGGTAATTCGGACCAGGCTTATAAGCTACTTGATCATACAAATGCAAAACCCCAGCAGTTGATTGGCTTCAGTGATGAAGTAATTTGAAATCGGGAGGCTTGCAGAAACCCCTTGAGGTCACACCGGCGAACAACACAGGCGCACAACACAGGGAATGCAGTGAAGTGGGAGGATTATGAAACCGATTAGACCAGATAACACCATCCCACCGACTGTAAAACCACCACGTCGCTTACCATCAACTATAATAGAACCCGTTAAAACAGCACTCAGAGAACTAGAAAAAAAGGGTATTATAGAAAGAGTGCACAGCTCCAAGGGATGGGTTAGTAATTTAAGTAGAAAAACCAAATAAACAAATTAGAGTTTGCTTAGATCCACGAGATTTAAATAAAGCTCTTAAACCAGAAAAATTCTTAATTCCGAAATTCGAAGAAATTAAAGAGAAACTTAGCAGCATGAAATTCTTTTCGGTTTTAGATTTAAAACATGGTTTTTGGCAAGTCGAATTGGATGCCACTTCATGCGAATATTGCACGTTTAGTTCACCTTTTGGATTTTTTTAAAATCCAAATGCTTCCTTTCCTATCAGAATTTAAGTACAGTACCGGGAACATTAATTTGTCTACATGGACGATTTGATTATTTGTGGTAAAGATGAAAAGGAACACGATTAAAATTTAAGTTTAGTATTCGAAAGAGCTCGCGAAATAGGAGTTAAATTTAATGAAATAAAATGTCAATACAAGTTGAAAAGCGTGCCATATATCGGTCATATATTTTCTGAGAATGGGGTAGCTCCAGATTCAGATAGGGTGAAAGCTATTTTAAATTTAGAAAGACCGACAAATAAAAAGGAGTCACAAAGAGTATTGGGTATGATCAATTACGTCCGTAGCTTTATACCAAACCTGTCTCAGGTTCCGAATTGCTTGCGGGATCTGTTGAAAAATAAAAATGAATTCACCTGGTGTGATTCTCACACCGAAACACTTAACGAAATTAAAAGTTTAATCGCTAAGGCACCAATTTTAAAAATGTTTGACGGATCAAAGGCAATTGCTCTGCAGTGTGATGCATCAAAGTATGGTATAGGCTGTTGCTTGATGCAATCAGGGGCACCTATAAATTTTGCATCTCGATCTTTATGTCAAGCAGAAGTCGGATATGCTTAGATCGAAAAAGAGCTTCTGGCCATTACTTTAGCATGCACTAAATTCCAACACTATATATATGGCAGGCCAGTAACTTTTCAGACAGACCATAAGTCTTTGGTTAATATTTGTAAAAAGGATTTAGATAAAATATATTGCACTAGGTTACAACGCATGAAACTTAAATTATTGAAATATAACTTAAATGTTGTATACGTCCCAGGGAAACATTTGCATATCGCAGACCTACTGTCGCGGTCATATTTAAAAAACGAAATAGATGTAGGTAGAAGAAGAAAATTTTAATGAAGTTATTCACTCCTTAAATATAAGCCATTTTCGAAGGGAACAATTAAAAACCGAAACAGAAGGTGATGAAGTTCTAACAAAACTAAAACTAGCTTTAAAAAAAAAATGGCCTAGTATCATAAACAAAGTAGAAAACGATCTCAGAATATTTTACAAATTGAAAAATGATTTATTTATAGAGGAGGATATCATTTTCTATAATAATAAAACAGTTGTACCACGAGCATTGCAAAAAGTATACCGAAATAGTTTGCATGAGGACCAATTAGGTACACAGAAATGGAGAAAGAGAGCCCAGAATCTTCTATTTTGACGCACAATAAACAAAGATATAGAAGAGTTAATCAAAAATTGCCAAATTTTCCAAAAATTTAGAAGTTCGGAGCCTAATGAGCCTATAATTCAGCACACTATTCCAAAGTTACCGTTTTAAAGTTGGGCATTGACATTTTGGATTTTTCGAATCACCCTTATCTCGTTCTAGTTGATTATTATTCCAAGTGGTTAGAGATTGTGGAACTTAAGAAGAAGCCAAGATTTGAAATAATCAAGCATTTAAAACAAATATTTTCTACACATGGAATACCACAAGAGGTGATAGCTGATAATTCTCCCTTTAATTGGGCTGCCTGTTTATCATTTGGAAAGGAAAATGGGATAAAATTTACTTTTAGCAGTCCTTACTACCCAAAGTCAAATGGACTTGCAGAAAAATATGTCGGAATAGCAAAGAATTTGTTAACAAAAAGTCATGCGTCTAAGCAAGATGTTACAAATGCACTTCTTGAATATCGAAATACTCCTTTAACTTGGTTGAATTACTCTCCAGCTGAACTTCTATTTAATAGGCGCGTGCGTACTAGGTTACCTATACATGATAACTTACTTACTCCAAATATCCCAATTAATGCTGAAGATTCCATAAACAAATCAAAAAAAGAATTTGCAAAAGCACTACAACCAAATATCATATTCAAAAAAAGATTTTTCCGTAAATGATTTCGTATTGATGCAAAAACCTGATAAAAAATATCACGCGGGGCAAAATGCATATAAATGTCCTGAGCTCAGATCATATTGTCAAATTAAGCGATGAGGGAAGGTATAGGCGGAACAAAAAACATATTCGAAAAAGATATTATAATTCTAGGATGCAACTTGAAAGCAACAAAACACGTTTCTCTGATCGCAAGATTCACAACACCCGTAGCCAGGTAAGACATTAAAATAATATTAATAAACACTTAATCAGGTATAATATTACGCCTGTCTTGTACTTTAAACTTACACATGTATCAATGAATGAATAACAAGTTTCTTATACGCCAGAAATAACATCAACGTATTTATGTTACTCAGTTAAATTAAAAATAAGGTTTAAAAATAACATAATTTTAAAGTAACTTGAATTTATAAAGTTTATTTAGCAAGTAGAGTTTCTTACCACAGTTTATATTGTTTATGTATCATTATATAAAGCTTGTAGTTACAATCGTGTAACGGGTAGCTTAACTGATTGCAAGATCAAGCAAAGGCTTGCACATTGTATTCAAAAGAGAATAGACGTGAAATAAAAGAGATCATTTTGAAATAACATCAAATATCATGCGTTTCACTTATAGAACGAACTAGATTTGGAATCTTAATTAATCTATATTTGTACCAAGAATTTAATTTTTTTTTAAATCTTAAAATAATCAATAACAAAAAAAAGTCGCAACTCATTGAGGAAAACTCAAAAAACAGCATACAAAATTATTTCAACTTATGACCAGGACTAGGTAACAAATTAAAGCTATTGACATCGAAATGGAATTTAAATGGAAAAAGTTCGTCGATGCTAAGTATCATTTCACTGAGTAGGTCCCAAAACAAAAGACTTTAATGTGAATACCTTCCAACCTGAGATGAAATGAAAAAAACTTCAACAACTCGCATTTGTGTTCGAAAAGCAAGCCTCAGTTTAGTGTGCTTGAATGCATATCGCAAGGAAACACAATGTTTCAATCACGTCAGCACTAAAACTTAGGTTCGCGAGCACAAATTTGGGGGGAAAAATACAATTACAGAAAAAAAAAAAAAAAAAAAAAAACAAAGTTGTTTGAGGCCCCATACAGCACGAATTTGTAGCTGTCTGCTTTTGTTGAGTGATTTTGTTTGCCTTTCCAAATCAAACACATGTGTGTGCGAGTGAATGTCCCAGATACCTATTTCTAACAATTGAAGCAAATCTTTGTAAGTTGCACTCAAAGGAGACTGAGATGCTATGGGAAGTAAAATCATGATTCAAGGACTTCCTCTCACTTCGCTTTGTTTTCGCTTACTGTGACAGCATTTTCCTCTGTGTGCACAGTGAGGGCAAAAAAATTAAATGTCTTTCAGTAATCGTATGTCGTTCTATTTGTTCATTTGCTACCGAAGCAATAACTCTATTTCTTGATTAAATTTATTTTCAACGTCTGCCACTTTAACCACAAAACGTGCAATCAAACTGATCGGGATACCTCCACGGATAACTTTGTAATTAATCACGCTCATCTTGTAGGTGCATATTGGTTCGATTGACATTGTATATGGTGTAAAATTGTACGTAGAGTCCCCTACTGTAGAAGTCCAGACAAAGGATCACATCTAGTCGAAAACAGACACCACTTCCAAATATCATCTCAATCTAATATTTTAATCCACTTAAAGTTATGCCCGTGATCCTGTGTCTTATTAAAGTGTCAGTTTAATAATTTCACGATGACTTTAACTAAAGGCAGAGGTAGCCGAAAAAAAGTTCTTATGTCATTACATCACTACTGTGCTGGAAAGTCGTCCGTACCAGGCTGTACAAAACTTTGGCTGCACAAATACTCTTTATTTGTTCGTTGAAAAACTTTTGTTACATGATTTATGTAAGTGTTTTTCTACCCACATCCGAGAATCCTCATAATAGTCTATCCTTTGTCGCCTCGGCCAAGGAATCTTTCTCATCATTCAGCAACCAACACCACCACAAGCAAACCATAGCACTTATTCTACTTACAATTGAGGGTGGAATATGTAAGCGGGGGTCTGAAAAAGTTTAAGCCCAGATGCAATTCTGATTATCCATAAAAGGAGTCGACCGCACGCTTGCTAACTTATCTCATGATGTAGTTTTGCACAAGTCGCCTTCTTCATTTGAAGGTTTATGTCCTTGTGTGATAACTGACAAGTAGTCATGGATACTTCAAACGTGTTGCAACTCTTCCGCTCCTCTTACCATTGCCCGTTATTTTATGATATATGTATATAAATATTATGTATCGTCCTCCTTTCATAACCATTTCCTTGCTGCTGGTGACGGTGGTGTTGGTGGTTATGTTCTTTTACAACTTACATACTACTTGCAATGATAATTATTATTTTAAGCTTGTGTTACTCAGCTGATGAAATTCTGAGGAAACCCCCTTCGCGTACCATCATAGGTATTGCCCAGTGAATGCACACATTATTAGCAGTAAAGGCATCTGCATTGGTTGAGTTCCTGGAAATGTGATAAGCGGTTCTTAGACGCTAGCATCGAATCAACTCAAACGAGTTCCATTGAGTGGTACATGATGGGAATTCTCTTTCTATGTTAGCGACTTCGTCTCGATGCAGTGGTCATTTTGAGAGATTTATCCCTCTTTGAGGGATTTTGTGCGATTTCTATTTTAGCTATTAAAAAAAAAATTGTTTATCGTCTCAAGTATTATAAAAATTTTAAAAACGCTAAGTCCAACTTGTTCAGTCCAAATATATCTTAATGGATTTATTGTCAAAAAAATACAGGCTTTTGCAAATCAGAGTTTTGCAAAATTTTATAAAGCAAGAATATTTAACTACTGATATTGACGTAAGCGACAATTCGTTCCACTTTATCTAAGTGATATTTATTTAGTGCCGTCTTGTAAGTCACATAGTCCACTCTGAGAGAAGGCGAATGATTTATTGTTATTGGAAATGCTTCGAGATTTAAAGGTATAAAAAAGAAAAAAAGAAACGTATCAGTGTTGAGTTGCAAATTCGGTTCCCTAAAATTGCTCTCAGTTTTAAAAACGCAAACAGGTCAAAAGACTAACGAAATCTAGGTAATTTTTTTTAAAAATTTGATGAACCAACTATTTGCCTGGAATGGAAGAAAAATATCGGATTTGTTAAATTTGGATGTATAACAATTCTTGAAAACAGTTAATGATATAAAGAATCATAAAACAAGCGAAAGAATTTTTCAAAATCAAAATAATTTAGCTCAGACATAGCTATATGATTTTGCCACAATCTAATACTGATACTGAGTGAATATTTTCAGTAATAAATTAGTATAAAATAGATACCTAGTACAAAAAAAAACTAGATTGATTGCGAAGCACTCACCGCAGCAGCAATAATCAAATCTTCATTTTCATTACAGCAAAAAGGGATAAAGTACATCGAAAAGGGATTTTTTACGAACAATCTGGAATATTCCACTATAAGCTTCTCACAACACTGCCTCCATGTAGCCATGGAGATTATGAGCTCTTGCTTATATCCTGCCACTGTTATCTTACAGCGAATAACTTTTGACTTTGATGAGAATGGTGAAAGACAGTGGTGTAGACAATAGGTTTACGAATTGTGGTAGTGGGTGTTTCTAAGAATTGGCGTTTAAAATGTAGATATTTGCAGACCGCAAAGTATCGGAAAGAGATGCATGCACTAGGGTTGGTTGTCTTCAAAATGACGAGCGATATTCTTGTTGATATAGTATATAAGTAATCATATGTATTATTATTTCAATAACATAGATTATAATATTCTGTATGAAGGTCTCGCACCTAAGAACCAACAAATTTTAATAGATGAGGTATCTGAAAACGAAGTACATACCTATTGTGGGTAAAATATTCTTTTAGTGTGGCATAAATCTGGTTATTTCGATTGAAAACTTGTGGTGGAAATATTGACAAAACAACAATACTCAAGAGACATTACAACGATGGCTTAGAGAGTAAAGCGATATCTCGATCGCCAATCACATTTATTCCGCGTTTTTGAATTTTTTCGAGTAAATATGTGACACCAGTCGAGATAATATTACATTTTCAATATAGAATATCACACATAATGTCACATTTTCGGAAGTATCTCCAATAAAAAGTATAAATTACACATCATGTTGACTCTAAATTATGTTGATATATTAACCCATTTTCGGCCACGAAATTTCAAACTTATTCTTTTTATGTGAAATTTATAGTCTAGGGTAATATGGCACTGGAAAAAACGAATCCGTTGTTCAATTTCAGCTAGCTTGTCTGCGGATCTCAGAAACTGGTGTTCGCAAGCGCGAACACTGGCTGCTATTTGACATTTTTTTGTTTTCCATAAAAACTCAAATTATGAATGAAAATGGATGTTTTAAGTTAAAAAAATAATGATTTAATATTTTAGTAAACAGTCAATTTTATTAAGAAAATTTAAATTAAGAATGTAGGTATTATAAAAGAAATAAAAACATAGTACAAGAATTATTTTTCATGATATTTTTTAAAGCAACTTGGATGCAAATGGACATTGCATTTTTGACACATCCATTTTATTGGCTTACCACAGCCTTTTAACTGGCAACGTCGAGGTTTTCCCTGTGGTTATATAACAGGAATATGTTCACCATTAACTCGTGGCATATTGCAAGGCTGATACTCTTCTGAAGATGATCCTTGTGATGATGTTTCTTCTGATGTCAGCAAAAGTTGTCCGCTTATGGTGACACGCATCTTTTTTTGTGAAATTGGGTTTTCATTTTTAAATTTTGCAACAAAACAATGCAACTTCCATGCGTTGACTACAGAAGAACTTAAGATGGATAAAAATAATGGCCAATACCATTTCTTTGACCGTATGTTTATGCGATAGTTTTGAACTGCATTGTCATGCAACTCGACACCGCCCATGCCATTGTTATAGTTGGTAAAAACTAATGGTTGCAGATAATTTGTGTACATCTTTGTCTCCTTTTTCCATCGTTTAACTATGCATATTGGCTCTATTTGGTCGAAGTTAGTGCAAATAGTCACTTCTTTGTTGTCAGCCCACAGACAGACCAACAAACTGTTTGTATTATCAACCTGATAGTCAGTCTCACCACGCTGTAATTGTTTGCCTGTTTTTAAAGGTGCTTTTGCGATTCGATTGTTACGAACAGTTCCAGTAGCGGAGAAATGTTTTTCACTTAACAGACACATCAAATAGTAAGAAGTAAAAAAATTGTCAAAGTAAACCTTGTGTTGATTTGGGTGTTCAACTTTTTCCAGTAACCTCATAACAACTTCAGCGCCCAAACCAATTTGACGGTCATAATTATCACTGGCACCAGAATATGGTATGCAGCTAAACAAATAACCGAATGCAGAGCACAGGCACCATATTTTATAACCAAAACGATTGGTTTGCCTCGTATGTACATTTTGCATGAGTGGCGCCCAAAATAGGGAACCACTTGCTCGTCGATCAACAAATTCTCGCTCCAAACACCAAACTGGATGAACTTTTTGTTAGCTATTTCAAACAATGGTCGCACCAATGAAAAATATGAATGAAAAAATATGCAATTTATTGAAAATTAAACATCTCACCTTGCTCATCTTATCGTTTTTGTATAGATTTATATTGTTGTTAAAATGTATGCTACGTTTTATGTCTTTAAACGTTTTGCGTGACATGCTCTGTTTAACGATTGCATTACCAAGGCAAGGATCATTAGACCAGTAATCATCAATTGATGGCAATGTGTTATATCCTGATAAAATCAGAATACCTAAGAACCGTCTTAAACTAATTTCATCTAACAGAGTGTTAATCGATTTCTGTTGTGCATACTGGTTTGACTCTTTGATGATTAATTCAAACATTTCACTGTCAAAAAATTTTTCAAACAATTCCATCGGCAACAAATTTTTAATTTCATCAAATAACGTCTGTTGAACAGCGGCTAAAGTATCGGTAACTGGGGGTAACTGTTTGCGATTCGTTCTCTTCGATCATTTCGGTTCACCAAAAGCATTTAGCGTCTTGAAGGTTTTTTTTAGCTCGTTTTGGTGGAGGTGCTGTTGATGAAGATGGTTGTTCATCACTTGCCTCATATGGTATAACTTCAGCTGTATCATTTTCATTTCGTGATGTTATTTCGAATGTACCAGCTAATTCTTGCAAAGCAGTTTGCTAAATATTATAAATAGTAAAGAAACATGATTTAAAATACCATGGGTAATGCATTTGTTTTCCAATAGACTTACAATGTCATTCATTGGAATATCATCTTCATCAATAAATTCTTCATCTGTCACATCATCAACATTGTCTGGTGGTACAACACAAATACTTTCCACTGAGTCGTCAGCATCAATCATATCTATGATTTCACTAACTGTTAAGGCTTTTCGTGCCATTTTACAAGTTTTTCTAAATTATTAGTATGAAACGCACACACTTTACTTGTTTTATAATTTTTTTCAGTTTTACCAAAAGGTCCTCACTCTTGAACATAACTAGCAGAAGTGCTAAACGTTCATACCACCCTTTCCCTTTTTATTTACCAGAGAGAATACCTATACTAACAAAGAGTGCTAGCGACTGGCAACGCCGCCGACATCGAGAACAACGAGATAGCGTAAAAGGAAAGGGATGGACACTGTCTTTCGTTTTACATCTGCGCAGCAGATGTTTTTAATGGATTTCACAACGCCATCATTAGAATCTGGTCAGCAGATACATCATGTCATTAAAACATCTTGTCATTAGAAACATCTGGTAGCACATACATCTTGTCATTAGAAACAACAGCTTGTCAGTAGATTCTAAAACAGCATTTTTAACTTGTTAAATTAAAAGAATTATCCTACCAAATAAAATGTTTAAGAAAAAGGAGTCAGCGATTTCAACAAAATAAAACAGGATTTAATCTTTACTTATTCCTCGAAGCAATAAAGAGAGACAACTTTCCTCGTCTATACAAATATACTACGAGCGAAAATGTCAAATAGCAGCCAGTGTTCGCGCTTGCGAACAGCGAACTTTACCCTTTTCTGCATAAAACGTTGGCTATGTATACAAAGTGGCTTGTGGTTTTTAAAATCACTTGAAATGTTTGCACAAAAACGTTATCATTATTTTCTTTTTTTTTATTATTTTTATAATAATATTTTCTTTTTAAAAAAAACCTCTTAAAAAGGGGGTTTAATTACACTCCATCATACTTAAAGAAGGGGCTTAAGACCCCCATTTAAAATTTGGTTTTCTAAAATTAAGATAACATGTAAAATTATTGCATACTTACATTTTGTATTTAAAACTTAAAAAGCATAAAAAAACAACATTAAAAAAAAACTATTTTACTGTTCGCAAGTGCGAACAGCGGCCGAAAATGGGTTAATAACATTTTAAATTATAATTTCTTAAAATATAAGCCATATTTTGTCAGCTATTTTAAAATAATTATGTTTTTATACTCTCCTGAAAAATTTGTCAATATGGAGTTACACAGTTTTCTGGTTTCACCGACAATATGAGCATTATACTCAAGTTTGTGGCGAATAAACGCCTTGTACATTTTGGCCAGATCAGTAGGCGTAAAAAATTGCTTACATCGCTTAACAGATCAGTACAGATATTTCGCAGCGTTCTTGGCGACATCGAATATGTGGGTATTTCCACCCACGCCAAAAAAAAACACATATATTTACATACCCGCGCACGGTCCCCGGGACCGAAAGTTCTAGATGAGTGCGTTTTTCATATTTTTTTACGAAAATCGTAGTCAAAATAAAAAATTGTGTTAAAAGTAATAAGACAAGTATGGGGAAAATATTTGCCTCTGAAAATGGCCACTTTTTCTGAAGATATCCTAATTCAAATTTGAAAAAATGTATATTTTGCAAAAAAATTAAAAAAAATTCAAAAATCTTAATGAATACAACATTAGACAACAATTATCCACAGACGTGTCACAACAGCATTCCGCAATAATATCTTCCAAACAGAAACAACCGATTGATGCCGTGTACTGACACAAGCAATTACGGCAGAAACCCTCACGCCAAGTTGAATTGAAGTTCGCGACGAATTATGAAGCTACCGAACAGCTCATTGTGCTAACATTTTCCTTTATTGAAAAAAATACGAAAATGTAAATTGTCGGTCTTACAGACCCAACGCTCGGGTATAATGAAGGCTAACACGTGTACCGAGAATGGAAGGTCTTTGGTTTCAGCGATCCAGGAGCCGTTCATGGATAATGGCAGATTGCTAGGTTTCGCTTTAATGACGCAAGGCAGCATTTCGTTTCGGAAGCATGAAATTACATCCTATTGTACCCTACTTTTGTCAAGAACGGAATTTAAAAAGCTTTTCATACCTTGCCGTCCCAGTTCCACAACCGAATAAATCCGATTAGATGTTATAGTACTTTAACTAACGAGCTCCCGACCCGTGAAGAGTCTCTGCCTGCAGCCGTCCATCATCTGCGATCCCGGGCACGCTGCTTCCAGTTCTACAGGTTCGGTCTTCCTTGCCTTCTCGAATCTGGGGTTGTAGTCAAAGATCCTGTTGGCTGGAGCATTATACTAGCATACACCAGTAGCTCTCTCCTTGCCGGAATCCGGATATTAGATGTTACAGAGAGGAGATCAATCATAATAATGAGAAATTGGGTCAGGGTCAAAACTGAGGCTCGGAGTACCAGGCATTTTTGGGTGAGTAGCAGAGTTGAAAGTAGTTTATAATAGATTGAAGATAATCATCGATTCGAAATGCAAGCATTTTTCACAATCTAGACCAATGATCTTACTTTCACCACCATGGTGCAAGAATTGGTTCCACTTTTCTGTTAGATAAATGATCAAATCACCAGTTACTCGTTGCTGCGAAAACTGTTTTGTTTGTCAGAAGTTTTCGGGATTCGAGGTATTTCATAAACTGACGGTTAATCAGAGGATTCGCCTTTTTGGACAGGCTGGACAAATGCTGTTTTCCATCCTCTCCGAAAGAGCCCTGAAGTATAGGCTCGTAGTAAAATACCTCTTCTGAACGATAGGGGAAATACCATCTGCACCAGCGCAGCGGGTTTGTGCTTGTCAAAATCTGAGGTACTCTTGTCACTGTACGAGTGCAAAAGTCATCGGGTGGCATTGGTGCGATGGTAGTGTATTCACTGACTGATTTTTAATTGAATTCACATAAATAGAGATCTCCCTAACCAATTTCGGCGCCACCCGTGGAGAGGAAAAATACCAAGCACCAAAACTTCTTTCGAATCTCGAAAGCACAATATCGAAATACAAAAATCTAGAAAAAAAAAATCTGGAATGAATATATTAATTTTTGAGACAATGGTTACAATTCGCGCGATTTTTTTTTTCTAGATTTTTGTATTTCAATATTGTGCTTTCGAGATTTTTTTTTCGAAATTTTTTCAATTCTAGATTTTTGTTTTCGACATTTTTACTTTCGAGATTTTTGTTTTCTGGATTATTGCTTTCGAGATTTCGTGGTAAACTCATATAAATTGCTAAAAATAAATTGTTATATTTTGTTATAGTAAACTGGGGCACATTCGGCATCGTCATTTTCACCAAGAACGCCAGGGTATAAACCGATGGTTTGTTTTTTAAACGCACCCTTCTATGCACCCGCAAGATGCTTTGTAGTTTGACAATCCTAGTCAGTGTGCAAAAAAAGTTACAAGTGCTTGTGTGTTTTTGGGCTGCTGGCTGTAAATTTCTACTGAAGGTGGGTAAGCAATTTTTTTATGTTATTTTTGAGTTAATCAAAGTGATATTTTGTAAAAAGTAAGATTAAACATTAGTTTTGAAGGTAAAAAACCCAAATCTATCCGAGTCTTATTAGTGTTTGTGAAATAATTTGAAAGAGAACATTTTAGACTTCGGTCACATTCGGCGTTTGTTTATGGGCCACATTCGGCGTTTGTTTATAATAAAAATTCTAGGCAGAAATGTTATAAAGCTATTTATTATTTATTTTAATGTATAGATTTGGTTGGAAACTATGTATAAGAAAAATACTGACAGAGTCAAAATAAATGTGACATAAAAAATGCTATTTCGGTTGTAGAATGTGGTCGAGAAAATGTAGCTTCAGCTTCTCGAAAGTACGGTGTAAAACGCACGACCTTACGGTCCAGATTAAAGAAATGCGATCCTCTAAAACTATGCACAGATTATGTGCATACTATGTATAAGAAAAATACTGACAGAGTCAAAATAAATGTGACATAAAAAATGCTATTTCGGTTGTAGAATGTGGTCGAGAAAATGTAGCTTCAGCTTCTCGAAAGTACGGTGTAAAACGCACGACCTTACGGTCCAGATTAAAGAAATAAATATCTAAAAAGCTTTTAACTTATGGTGCCGAATGTACCCCAGTTTACCATAAGTGCAATTATACAAAAACCTCATAAATAACTCAATTTCACATTTGCCCATCAGTCATAATAGACAAATTCGTACATTATAGATGGGAAATAACTTCACAAAATTTACGGTGGAGTAATTTCTCAACGTCAGTGGGCAATAACTTCACAAACAAAAGTGAAGTTGTTTCCCACTCGAGGTGAAGTTATTGCCCGTGAAGATATTTCCCGGCATCGATCGTGTGGATCTCGTGGATCGCACTCACCCCACTTGATTTACCTCTTATTGAAGACCTGTTTGTTAACATGAGGTGGAAAAATTAATATTAATTTTTACCTATCAGTTTTAAATTTAACCGGCCTTAACGTAAAGGTTGTTTTAAAATGCCATCCCTAGCGGCGGCTGAATTGTTATGGTACACTAAGTTACTGTTGCCTTGGTATAAAAATAATGAAGCAGGTAGTAGTTTGACATATGTAAGAAATGGCAAGATAGGAATTAATAATTAATATTAAATGTAAAAGTTTAAAGTACATTATAAACCACCTGAAATGTTTGGGTGACTAACATTGACCAACCGGTGGTATTGCATTTAAGAAGATATGTCGCAATTTCTTCTGATGGGCGTTTACACTGCATAAACGACTGATTTTCAAACTCCTGCGTTCGATTTCTTAGAAATATATACGTACAAACGGAAGTGAATTGCTAACGAAATTTAAGTTTTTTTTAAATTTAGTAGCAGAATTGAGTGACCAATACTAAATACGAAGAAATGGCTTTGAAAAATTCAAGAGTGTTAAGAGACCAATTGAGTTGGAATTCAAAGCAATCTAGTGGTCCAATATTACATTAATGACAGCACATACACAGCTATGTTTGGCCCGCAACCCTGTATGAGATAATAATATTTTATTATTTATACCGAAATAATGTTAAATCTGACAGGAAACGATTTTATCAAAAAAAAATGCTCAAAAGGCAAATCAGATGGGGTCGAAGGACTCGATTTTATTTGGAACGAACAATTACTTTTGAGCAGACTTCCATTGCTAAGAAAACTGACTACTAAATATACAGCGGAAAGATAACAATTGGGATTCTACTTAATATAGTGGGCTGCAGACTGAATATTCTCCTACAGCTCAACACATCGAAAACATAAACATTCTGCATGACGGAGAAATGGCTACCATGACCACAATAATCGTGTCAAATTCTTTTAGGAATAAAAATTGAAAAAAAAATATACTACAAAAAGACTATGGTAGTAGACACTATTGGTCATTTGTTAAAGTCATTTACAATTGGGTCTCAGCTGTTAAGATTAAACCTATCTGCTTGCTCTACACTTCCCGATTGTCCTTTATCTGCCCTGTAGTCAAGCGCGTAGTTTACTTCATGGGAAAAATGCACTTTTTGTTTTAATTCGCTTACGCTAAAAGGGCTTTGTATATGTATATGCTGTGTTTAACACTATAAGGGTATTGTTAAACACAGCGCATGCATTTTTTGTTGAACAGTAAGCAACACCTTAGCAATGAAGTATTGTATTGCATGATTTTAGGTGCTACTTACTATTCGAAAGAATAGGAGGATAGGAAAGAAGTTTTCGTGCTTGGTATTTTTTCCCTCCACTGGTGGCGCCTAAATTGCTTAGGGAGATCTCTATTTATGTGAATTTAATTAAAAATCATAGCCCTGGCCGGGATTCGAACGCACGACCTGCCAATCAGTCTATTCACTGACTTCGCACCAATGCCACCCGATGACTTTTGCACTCGTACAGTGACAAGAGTACCTCAGATTTTGACAAGCACAAACCCGCTGCGCTGGTGCAGATGGTATTTCCCCTATCGTTTAGAAGAGATATTTTTCTACGGGCCTATACTTCAGGGCTCTTTAAGAGAGGATGGCAAACAGCATTTGTCCAGCCTGTCCAAAAAGGCGAATCCTCTTCTCCTTCCTCCTACCGACCAACTTACACTTTCCAAGGTCATGGAGACGCTGATTAACCGTCAGTTTATGAAATACCTCGAATCCCGAAAACTTCTGACAAACAAAACAGTTTTCGCAGCAACGAGTAACTGGTGATTTGATCATTTATCTAACAGAAAAGTGGAACCAATTCTTGCACCATGGTGGTGAAAGTAAGATCAGTCTAGATTGTGAAAAATGCTGGTACTCCGAGCCTCAGTTTTGACCCCGACCCAATTTCTCATTCTTATGATTGATCTCCTCTCTGTAACATCTAATATCCGGATTTCGGCAAGGAGATGCGCTATCATGTGACTTCTTCAATCTTGTTCTGGAGAAAATAGTGCGAAGGGCAGGTGTTAACACGGAAGGCACTATCTGTCCAGCTACTGGGGTATGCTAGTATAATGCTCCAGCCAACAAGATCTTCGACTACAACCTCAGATTCGGGAAGGCAAGGAAGACCGAACCTGTAGAACTGGAAGCAGCGTGCCCGGGATCGCAGAGGATGGACGGCTGCAGGCAGAGACTCTTCACGGGTCGGGAGCTCGTTAAGTAAAGTACTATAACATCTAATCGGATTTATTCGGTTGTGGAACTAGGACGGCAAGGTATGAAAAGCTTTTTAAATTCCGTTCTTGACAAAAGTGGGGTACAATAGGATGTAATTTCATGCTTCCAAAACGAAATGCTGCCTTGCGTCATTAAAGCGAAACCTAGCAATCTGCCATTATCCATGAACGGCTCCTGGATCGCTGAAATCGAAGACCTTCCATTCTCGGTACACGTGTTAGCCTTCATTATACCCGTGCGAGATTATTTACTACTCTTTAATATCCACGATTGGCTAGCAAACTGCCCATGCAACTGTAAAAAAAGGTACCTGAAATTAGTGTTGTTTGGGACCGTGTGTTATCACAAAGTGAGTGCAAATAAAAACAATTAAAAACATAGGGACGGGCTACAGTCCGCTTGGGCGAACTGTTGGATACCCTATTCTTATTCCTATCCCTCATAAGTGGGCGTGAGAAAAGTCTAAGTATGGTTGAATTGTTAAGAACGCTCTACATATTTTGTTATATAACATTTAAAGGATTTTATCAAAAAAAACGCTCCCTAGCTCAAACTTGGGTGTTTCAATAAAATTGTTTTATTTAATTGTGGGCGTGTCAGTAGGCGGATTTAAAACAAATTAGCACATGAGCATAAAGGGCCCCTAGAGAGTATATATTATAAATTTCAGCTCCCTAGCTCAAACTTGGGTCTTTCAATAAAATTGTTTTATTTAATTGTGGGCGTGTCAGTAGGCGGATTTAAAACAAATTAGCACATGAGCATAAAGGGCCCCTAGAGAGTATATATTATAAATTTCAGCTCCCTAGCTCAAACTTTGGATTTTCAAAAAAATTGTTTTATTTATTTGTGGGCGTGTCAGTTGGCGGATTTTGAAAATTCGAGCAATTTTAGGGGTCATAGATCATATACAAAAAATTTCAGCTTTCTAGCTCAAAATTCGATTTTTTCCAAAATTTTGTTTTTTTGAGTTTGTGGGCGTGTCTGTGGGCGGATTTCAAAAATTCGTAAACTTGATTATTTCGGGACCCTAGAGAGTATATGGTTAAAATTTCAGCTCTCTAGGTCCAGTTTAAAGGCCTAATTTTTGCCGACAGACGGACGGACGGACGGACGGACGGACGTGGCTAGATCGACATTACTATCGATGCTGATCATAAATATAGTAACTTTTAGGGGTCTACGGGCAATATTAAGATATGTTACAAACTATGCGTCAAAATTAATATATCCTTAGAATAGGGTATAATGAATGTAAATTGAAATCATTACAAACAAAGGAAATATTCAAATCGGAATCGATGGATTTATTTACCGGTGCCGTGAAATAAAGTAGATGGAAATTTTTCCATACGAAATCGGAAGTCGAAATTCACCATTTTCTATTCTCGACTTTATTTCCAATTATGTAGTAGAACAAAATAATAATAATATCGAATAAGATTTCGGAGATCGACTTTATTTTACTTGAGATTTCGCAACTCATCCCATAAACAGTGCAATGCATATGCAACCCACCTGTTCAGGGTCACTGTTTGATTTGGAGTAGGTGCGAGGTTTTCAGGGGTGCAAATCTGAAAACGGTTAGGAGTCTTTATCTGATTGTGTAAATAAATTAAAAGCGAAACAAGCGAATCGGCGGCTTTATTTCATTTTGGCGAAGTGAAATAAGACCGAATATGGAAATCCGGCGTTATTTCGCTTTCATAATTCATCGTTATTTTACTCGACGTTATTTCACAGCACCTTATTCACTATAGGAATTTTTACAATTTTTTATAATGTTTTTCTTTTTGTTAAATATTGATTTGTTGTTTTTAATTTACCGAAAAAAATAAATTGCTCAATAAACTAAATATGTAATGCATTTTCTTTAAGTTTAAACTCTTTAAAAAACTCTTTAAGAAAAAATCTCGAATTAACTTTTTTTCGAGATATCGTCTTTTGAGATTTTTGTGCATTCGAGATTTTTGCATTTTAGATTAAAAATTTGTTTTTCGCGATTTTTTGCATTCGAGAAATTTGTCATTCGAGATAACGTCATGATCCCAATTTATATCGGTGCCGTGAATAAGGCCAATTTGGCGTTATTTCACTTTCCATTGGTGATGTTTGCAACAGTTTGCCCTTGCACCTACTCCAAATCAAACAGTGACCCATACCGGGTGGTTAAGGGGGGGGGGGGGGGGCGTGCCCCCATAGGCATAGATTCCATAAACAGTGCAATGCCGTTGGGGGGCATGCTGCCCCCTGTAAACCTCCCTGCTTAGGGTCACTGTTTGATTTGGAGTAGGTGCGAGGAACGGAATTTTATGAATTATCATAAAATATAAAGAGAAATTATTTCCCACAAAAAAGTGAAGATATTGCTCACTTATTGTGGGCAATAACTTCACAAAAGAAAGTGATGTTATTTCCCGCTCAAGGTGAAGTTATTGCCCGTGAAGTTATTTCCCCGCACCCACATGATCAACTTCCCAACGTGATATGAACACCAACGTACTTATGTAAATACTTATACATACAAACACATAATATCTCCTTAAAAACATATGACAAAAATGTCTGACCATCAAACTATAAAATATGTTTTAAATAACCAATTATAATAACATTTATAATCAATGCTGAGAAATGTTATAAAAAAAAACGGCTATACCGAATTCAGAATAACTTTTTGTTCGGATCATATTTGCATCAATCCGCGTCGATTGTGATGAAGTCGATATCATTTTTTATACGCGAGCAAACGTGAAGGTAAATTTGTTCAAGTACACACAAACACACACACACACACATCATCTTAAAAACATTTAAAAAAAATATATTGTGAATCTTCAAATCTTAAAATGTATTGTAAATCCCGATTTTTATTTTCAGACCAATTACAATAACTTATCAGGAAGTGGGGAGTTAGTAATTGCCCTGACTTGACAGGAGTCATTAGGACAGACTAAGTGTTTTATTGATTTTTGGTCAAGCCCAGTCGCTGTTAGGGTATTTTACGGTACTATTTGTCAAAATTACTCATTAATCTTTTTAACCAATGGTCCTTGGCCCTATTGAGACCTGACGTAAATAGGAATATTTTGATACCTTTTTATGAAATATCAACCTCGTTAAATTTAAGAGGATGGAACCTGAATAAATACGAATACAAAACTACATAATACAAAAATACAGATTTCAACTGTCACTGTCACAACTGCTACGTCATTTAAATTTAAAAGAAATGTTGTGACAAAAGTTCTGTTTTTAAGGTACTGATAAATCTTTTAGTATGTATGGATAAATTTCAAATCATGCTGTCACTTTTGCCCGTTTGTATCATTAATAAACTAACACCAAAGGAACGCCCGTTCAATCTTATTTTTATACCCTATTCTAATCGAATGTTAATTTTGATTCATAGTTTGTAACATTCCTTAATATTGCAGTGGACTCCTTAAAGTTTCTATATTCCTGATCTGATCAGCATCATTACATTTAGCGATGTCTGTCCGTTCATCGGCAAAAATTCAGCCTTTGGAGCTAGAAAGCTGAAATCTTATCCATATATTATTGTCTAGCGGCCCGAAACAATCAAGAATTTTAAAAGTGCGCCTACAGACACTCCCACAATCTCAAAAAAAACTAATTTATGAAAAAAAAATTTAGAGAGCCGAAATGTTTAATATATTGTCTTTAGGGGCCTGGGAGTTACAAATTTTAAAATCCGTCCACTTAAATAAAACATTTATCGAAAAGTCAAAGGTAAGCTAGGAAACTGAAATTTATAATATTTACTCTTTAAAAGCCCTTTAAAGGATTTTTCAAATCCACCAACTACACGCCCATAATTTAATTTTCTTTTTTTCAAAAAATCAAAGATTGAGCTAGGAGCTGATTTGGAACATATACTCTCTAGAGGCACTCAATACTCATTGGTAAATATTTTTAAAATCCGAAAATAGTCGCAAATAGTAGTAATGAAGAAATTATTGGCAAAGTATGTAGTTAAAATCTTTTTGAACAATTCCTTTATATAAAGTTTTCTGCCATGCCCAATTTTAAGTTGTCCAAAAAAAAGTCCAAAAAAATTCTTTACTTAGATTTCTACCACGCCCACTAAATGAGGGATACGAGTAGGAATACGGTATCCAAGTTCACCCAAGCGGACTGTAGCCTTTCCCTATTTTTAAAATTGATCCTCAGTTTGCTAAACGAATAGAGCAAGACTTGATTTTAATGGTCCTCATATTCGCCCAACTGAGCTCGCTATTCATCACGTTTTGGTTCAATTTCAAACTATATACATACGTTGTAAGTAAGTTGTAGCTTATAGGGAGTGGTTCCTTTTTAAAGTGGCCCTGAACAGAAATCAAAGAATTTAGTTATTAATTAGAAAGAATTTTGCTGCACGTAAGTTCTTCGCCTCCGCCAATAGTTCAATCTTTCTCAGCTCCGGATTTAGTGCATAAGTCTTTAAATTTTCACGTATAAAGAAAATAAAGAAAATCAGTAAGTCGTTGTCCATTTGGAACAGTATTCGTTCCCAACAAAATAACCAACATTTGAAAAATTGTTCAAAACACCAAAAAAGTGGGGTGTGGCAAATAATGTTTAAGAAGGATATTTTCAACATATTTTTCTATAACTACCTATTATTTTCGTCTTTTAAACAATGAATTAAAAAAAAACGATATTGTCATAAACGCTCCCAAAAGGTAGGTGTGGCGAAAACCTTTGTATCAACCAATTATTAAGAAGAATATCGTCTACCTATTTTATTATTTTTTTTTTTTACGTTTTTTAAGGATTTTATCGCCAAAAAAAAATATTTATGACCAAAAAAGTTAAACAAAATAACTTTAGGCAATAACAGGGGCCTGAGACCTAACTTCTCCCATAATTTGCGTCTGGTCAGTTTAAGGGATTTTCCCATGACATTGATACTTTGGATATTTGTCAGATGTTCGCAAGAGTGCACTTGGCCCCAACGTGATTCGAACCTGAGACCCTTCAATTAGTAGTCCAACACAATAACCACTGAGACCACATAACGAAAGGCTACAGTCAACTTGGGCGATCTGTTGGGTGCTCTATTCCAATTTCCATCCCCTAAATTTGACGAATTGTGAAGAAGCCAAGGAACTTGAAATCCCGACCTTCTTAGATATAAAATGAATCGTAGGCGTCGGAGGAAATAAAAGATAGGACAAAACAACCCCGACAGATATGTATAAATATCTGCTGAATTAGTAAGTAAATGTCAATTTGAGTTCCTCGACGACCTAAATTCGCAGGATCTAAAACAATTAAAGGGAATAAACGATTATTATCATATTTTTTTTTCAAACGCAGACAAGTTTCTAATCGGAAAACAATTGTATTGTTTAATAGAATTCACTAAGTACAGTACAATACAACACACAGTTAATTAGGTGAATCATGGTGAATATAAAATTATAGTTTTTCACAAAAATATTTCGAAATAATAATTCATATTCGAGTATTATAGCATCAGAAATGTCAGTCGGCATGTCGGCCACTAAATTCTCACAGCGGGGGTAGGCACAGACACGAACTCCAAACATTTGTTTGTACACCCCAAAAAAGTACACCATCATCTGTAATAACATAGAACCAAATACCGTACAATGCATGTTTAAAAAAAAAGAACTCGTTCTCCCTATTATGTTGATGTTGGAGAAAAAAAAATGGGATAAGGCAGATAAACTCAATTTTTCCCAAAAAGGTCATAAAATTAGTACTTTTTTTTATAATTTGCGTGAGCTAAAGGGTTTTCTTTTTTCTGTGTTGCTGTAAGTAGCTCCACTTTTTTCGTTCCATCTGTTTACGTATATGAGCTAAATCTACCTGATAGATGCTTAAAAGGTTATTAAAGTACACATTTTTTTTGGGATAAATGAATATGGGTTTTATTGAGATTATAACAATAGTTTTTAATAATGTGTACTACCTTGCGATCGCTTTATCACTTCAAGAAGCCAGCTATGAACAGATTTATACAGTTCTTCCAAGTAATTTAATGAAATTTCGAACCAGACTTGTCTCATTTCTTCAATTATTTCTTCCGGGTCGGAATATTGCTTTACTCCTTCGTAGACCTTCTTTGAGAGCCATCCCCACACGTTTTCCATGATGTTCAAGTCCGGTGAATACGGCCGCTATGCCATATATTTTGGTGTCGTGACATAACCCCAAGCGTCATAAGCCCAAATCTCGAAATTTGGCCTTATGTCGCTTTTTGAAAGTGACATAAGGCCAAATTCCAGCATTTGGTATTATGTCACTTTCACAAAGCGTCATAAGGCCAAATCCGGAAAGGGACATAAAGCCAAATTTTCGAAACCGTACCTCGCACCTACTCCAAATCAAACAGTGACCCCTGGCGGGGGGGGGGGGGGGTTGTAGGGGGGCAGCATGGCCCCCCATAGGCATATATAGATTTGTAGGTGATTGCGGTAATTTTTGGGCTTTGAGAGTCAATGTTTGCAGTTCCGTAAAAGCTTACTGCTCCCTATACAATAACTCTACCCCCCTTGCTTTGTCTTCTACCCAAGGTTATTTCATCCTTCCTCAAATCATCGAAATAATAATTATATCGATCATGTCCATCCAAATGGGCTCACCCTGATCTGATTTCGTGTTGCGTTCAATGGTGGTTTCTTTTTTTTTGTGTATATTATTGTTGGACTGCTTTATCACTCGATAAATAATTGACCTACTATCTTCAACTCCAGCTCCTGCATTGATTTTTCTAAGGGAAAGTCTTGAATTTTAAACAGCTCGTCAGTCGCCCGTCGATCCTGACTTGTTGTTGCTTGATTATTCCACCTTTCTAGTTTTGTTCATAGTTCTCACGGTCCTTAAGATAGATGTGAAGAACTGTTGGTCCTCCTCCAATCTTACCGGCTATAAAACGGATAGCTATGCCTTGTTCCTTGTAAGCTCGAATTTGGCCTATTTACTCCTTAGTTAATGAATTTCTTTTACTCATAGCTATTGTTTCTATGAAATAATGTTTTGAACTAAGGTCGCTGGCACTCTTAAATGCCTTTATATTTGATTTAAAATATAATAACATTTAGATTTACCTAGTTACGTTTCGTAAACAGGTGGAACGAAAACAAGGAATAATTTATAACCTTATTGGGAAAAGCATCATACAAATTGAATTTATCTACCATATCCCAATTTGTTTCTACAACATAAACATATTATATCCTTCTTTCAGATTGCATTTTTTTCCATATTATCGACGCATTTAAAAAATTTCTTAAAATTAATTCAAGAAACTACCTGTCCGTAAACACATGGAACGGAGTGTATACGAATTTTTTACTGTTCGCCCGGTTAGGCGGAAAAATAATAACATTTTTTTTTAAAGCCAGAAATCTGTTATTTTATATATTATTTTCATCAGGTTATTTATATAAATAGGTTTTGTGAAAAATATTTTCAAACTCAAAATTTAAAATAAATAAATATTGTTTACTTGTCCAAAGTCGTGAAAGTTAATACAAAAGTGAATTTTATTTTTCGCTGCCCCTATCAAGCCAATGTTTTTATACCTTCTAGTTTTTTTTAGAAAATTGAAAATTACGAAAACTACTTTTTCATTAGATAAATCTTTTTTTTTTGTTTTTTAATCCTCTACAAAAAAACAGTGTTTTTTTTGCGGCGCCAAGGTTGTCCTACTAGTGCATACTACTAGTATCTTTCACTATAGTAAGCGCGAAAGTTGAAAATAATATTTTTAGAATGTAAAAGATTGTTAGAATAACATGAGAATTGCGAAGCAGCGTTGAGTCCTTTTTCATATAAGTCTTCTATTTAGTAAATCTTGAACACTTTCTGATAACTTTATGATTGCATAATTTTTAATTTAAGGCAAATGATTTCTTTTAATAATATAGGTCGTGGCAAGTCTGCTGAGCACATAGCTACATTGTGCTATATACACACAACACTGATGTCTTCAACTAATCGCTATGCAATTTTCCACACCACCGATACAATACCACTTGGTGAGGACAAATTGCATTTGCAGCTGTAATGCACAAGTACAATGTGCTGTAGTGGCCATTGCTGATGCTGCTGCAAGACAACCTAATTTAAAACTACTGCCATCATCATTGCAAGTTTCCTTTGTTTCGTGTTATATTCTATGACTGCTGCTTTTAGTTGTCGTCGCCGAATGCAGCTAACGTCATTATGACCAACACCTGCAGCAGTTCTGCTCTTCGTGCAGAGCGGTGAACGTTGGTTGGTGCGTTATCAAAAGAAGCACAGAGGAAGGTGTCATCAGTGAATGTCCGCCGGCCCGGGAAAAATAATTTGAACTTACAAATGCTACCAACAATACGCTACTGGAAAGGACCTTCATTTGCAATGCTATAAAACGTTCTGTATCTACGTATACCATTGCACACGGTTTGTGTGAGCTGATGGCTATCGTAGTAGTGGTGGTAATGTGGTAATGGTGTTGCTTACAAATTAAAGCTTATTGTAACGCTGCGGCAGGACTGCTGCTGATTATACCAATGCTTCTGTTATTATTCTACCCCTTAGGGGCACTTCAGCCCCAACGAAATTTTCGGCAAATTTTATTTGCGGGTAGCAACGAATTCCACCACGGACATAAATGCAAAAGATCATAGGGTGGTTCTATTTCTTTCATTTCATTCAGGTATAGGTTAAGGACTGGAATCGGGGGGAAGTTGCCAAGCCATGCCGCGGACATCGTGGGTTAGGAACAACGTTCGGCTGCGGAATCAAAGTGTGAAATAATTGTACGGTGTAAACTGTTATTTTGTTTTTATTTCTTTGCACTATTATTGCCACTAATGCCTGGTTGGTATGTATTACAAAGCTTGAGTTCAAATTTTAAACACAAATTTACATAAAAGAAGAACTTGCAGCTGAACTATGATTATAACAATAATTCGAGGTAGTGCTCTATGAAAAAGTTCAGTTGTGAGACCGAGTGGAACATGAATGGGATTAGGTGTTTGCGGTAAAAGATGATACTTTAATTATTTTACCAGTGCTTGTTTAAGAATTTACAGCATGTAAGTGCGCTTTAATGAAACGGAGCGTGCCTAAAGGATAATTGTTGAAAGCAATTAAAAAATGTATGTACCTATATTTTTGACACAGAAGGAAGGTGGGGCAATGGAAGAAATGGTATTTCTTCCTTGGTGAGATTTGAACCTCGAGTTTTTGCTAAGTAGTCCCGCACTAACCACTGCGCAACTGAGCAACAGTCTTTTATTAGTGAACGCATGAAAACATTTTAATAACGAAATGTGCTTAGTTGTGGTTAAAGGGGAACAGAAATGACGGAAGGAAACCAAAATACCAAAATAGAAATCCTTCAAGCTTATGACTTGGGCAGGTCAAAACTCAAAACTGAACTTGTCTCCGCTCGCCGATGCGAGTGCAGTTTAATGTTCACCCATGTTTGCTGCTGGGGCATATTTTTGCAATTAAAAAAATTCTTTGGCTTTGGAGAAAACTAACAATAGGTGCTCCATGGGGGATGATGAGGAGGAGACTGTTCTCCACCTTCCCTGCAGAAGAAAACTTATTACCATTGTTATTGGCACTTATGGGAATGTTTTTGTAACAGGACCATCAACGTATTACAATATAGCATCAACATATAACAGTTGACACGCGAGTACGAAGAAGACTTCCAAGAATGTTGGTAGTGCAGTTGTTCGGCTTGCAACAAATATAAAAATCAATTTGTGTTTTTTTTTCTTTTACACATTCGTGCATGGTTCATCCGATTGTGTTAAAACTTTTTATTGTTGCTCTTGGAACTTGCGTGAGGGTTTCTGGCATAGAACCATCATCGTACAATATACCATAAACATACAATAGGTGACTCGCGAGTAGCACGAAGACCTCCAAGACAATTGAAAAAGATTTACGCATGCAGTTGGGCCAGAAGTTTAACAAAAATTTAATTTATTGGTAGTCCAATGCAGCAGTTCGGTTAACGACAAATAAATAAAAAAACAACTTAAAATCTTAAAATCTTATTTCATTGAAAATAAGTTGAAGTTTAATTTTTAATAGAATTTGTTTTGTTGAAAAATGTCGCAAAAAAAGCGAACGAGGAGCCAAAACTTTTCAGCAACGGAAAAAAATATACTTTATCAAAAAACTGATGGTGAAACGTGGAAAGAAAAGGAAGAAGCTTGGAGAAGAATTACTAGCAGTTTTTATACTCAGGCATCAGGAGACGCATACAGCCGTAGTACTGATTCATTAAAAAAGTGTTATGTGAACTACAAAAAAGAAGTGAGAAAAGAAGCTGCCGCTGAAAAGTGTTCTTCGATTCAAACTGGCAGCGGTAAGCCACATAAAGTGACGGACCCAAATTTTGAACTCGCCATTTCGATAATGAATCCAAAGACAGTGCATGGATTGACCAACGTCTTTGATAGTGATTCAATTGAAATTAATGAAGACGCGAGTATTGTTAATGTAAGTTTCCATTTCATACCTGATCCTAAAATCATGTTCGCAATGATAACAACATAAAAAAGACTGTTAAAAGGAGCAATTTTAAAATGTTGACATAAACAACTTGTTTCAGAATTCACCGGATGACCCAACAGCAGATTGGGGGATCTATAAACCTAGTCAGCTTAAGATGCCAGTTCATTCAAAGCTTCAAATTAGGCCAATCAGTGAGAATGTATCAAAACCTTGTTCACCTGTACAGGAATCAACAGAAGCTTATATTAGAGAGCAGCAATTGACGTCGAACTCTTAAAACGATCCTTGAAACTGTTGAAATATGCATTCCTCCGAAATCAGCAATGCTTAAAAGATGACTCCCAGTCGCAAAGAAGCGTAGAGCAGCCAAAAGTTGGTTGATTGGCGCTATAGAATTATTTCGAACAATTCTTAAAATAAAATGATCCTAATTGAAGAGCCAAAAATGAATTTTTACCTATTAAAGGGGCACTCCAAACGTGTCTCGATCTGTTCTAAAACAATCAGAGTCATTTCTTTGGTCAGACGGAATCGCTTGTAGTAAGAAAGCACATCGAAGAAATGAAAATATTCCTTTCTTTCGCATATCTGTCGGGGAATACCTACTTCGATAATTTCAAGTACCTCGACATCGTCTTCCAATAAATCCAGGAGCTCGAAATCCATTGTTGCTGACTGCAATCTTTTTTGTCACAAAATTAATAAAACTGCCAACATAACCTTTAAAAGTCTTTAAGCATTACTTAGGCTCCTTATGACGAACTATTTCTGGGGTTTAATTTAAGTGTCACATACGGAAATTTAAGATTAACTTTGTTTTTCGTGCAACCCGTTAAGTATTACTTAGGCACTTAAGCGATAGTTAAATATTTAAGATTCGTATCAGCAAACGGGCCTAAGCCCAGTATCCTCATCGCGCTAAAATTTAGCAGCAGTAATTCTCTCCACAGCGCAGATAAATCGTCGTCCGAGAATTGTTTTGTTGTATACGCCATTTAGACGATTTTGGGAAATCGCATATTAAGGTTTGCATTGGAATTAAAAGAAAACAAACCGCTGAAATTTTTTATATTTTTAACAGAATATTATATTGACAATCTTTTTTCAATTGAGGTGCTCCAAACTCGTCAATCGCTTTTAGTTTACAAATTATTAAGGTTTTTTCTCAAAATCAGTTTGTTGTATACGCCGAGAAAATGAAGAGTTGTTTACACTACATACACGTACGACAAAGTAAACGCACGTACGACATTCCAATACTAAGTTCAATGGTTGAATCAAATACTGAGTGGTATGATACATTTTTTTTTTAAATATAACTTGCAATAAATCATTTAAGTCTAATAAATGAAAAGTCACTTTTTCGTAGGTTAACAATTTTATTTATTAAATAAATATTTGAATATTCATATATTCTTATAAAAACAGTCTTTTCAATTTTTAGCAACAGTCTTAAAAAATTGTTTAAAAAAACTTAAAATTAATTCCTGTAGGTAAAGTAAATAAAAAATAAAAGAAACATAACAAAAGTCATCCTATGACCATAAAATATAAAACTAGTACACTAAAATATAAAAGTCAACATTTTGTGTCATAAAAACTAAGTAGGAAGAGGTCATTCTATGACCATTAACAATTAACAAAAATTATTCATTCATTTTCAAAAACGAAAATTATTAATTAAAAAATAAACAAAAATTAAAATATAAAATGAAACGAATGCGGTCAATTCCTATTTGGACCGATTAAATAATGCGTCGTAATATGTTTGGTCTGTTTTAGGCATAAAAGAAAACAAGCTTTTTAATTCATTAATTTTTTCCTTAGATATAGATTTGGAGTTGCTTATAACACTAAGATTATGGCTGAATATATTTTTTGGTGTGGATAAATTTGTTTTGTTAGATCTCTTAAGTATAATTGAGACCTTCTTATATTCAAGTTCTTTGCCGCTTGTTTTAAAATACAAAGTGAATAAATGGTTTTTTTTTAAATCTGAGAAACTTAATTTTTGTAAATGGAACTATTGATAAATTTAACTGACCCGCTCTGGAAGAAAATGCCTTAAAATCTTTTGGCTGCATTTGAATAAGTTTAAGTTTCACATTTTTAAAATTCATGTTTTTTAGATGTCTTATAAGTGATAATTGGCTGTATAAGTATTTCTAATTTTTTTAGATATCCGTCAATGGAGATATGGACAGAATCTACTTCCTGAATTAAGGAATGTCCAGGTTCCGAACATTTTTGCTCTATTACTTTCAATGAAGTAGCACTTTCTAGAAGAAACAATTACGCAGTTGACATCACCTTGTTCCTATTTTGGGGGACACATGAGTCACTCCAAAGTGTTAAGATCTTAATATCAGGGTAATCAGATAAGATTTGGCTTACAATTTTTGAAACTGAGCTTGCCATATCGTCACCAGATCGTCCGCTATTCACTTCATTCCAAATTGCACAGTATTTCACTTTTGGTGTATTCGGTAGGCAAAGTGTTGCCGTCATATTAAAAACATTTAGTTTTCTTTTATAAAAAAATGAGGAGGCATTACCTTTTGGCAGAGAAAAGACACTTTGAAGGTCAAAACATACTATGGCATGTTTTTGGTCAATGTTTTGACGATCAATATCTCTCTCTGCCTTCAAGGATGTCTTTTCAGTTTTCTGTTTGTTAAACTCACTTATTTCGGCCATTGTAGAACTCGTTTTTGTCTTAAAAATCAAGCAACGGTCGCACTGATATTTTTTCGGTTTATGAAATGCTAAGTTAAAGGCACAGTTAAACTGATTTCTATCCTTTCCACATTTTTGTTGAAATCTGTATGCACGTGCAACAAACCAAGACGCAATTGTTTTTTTGCGTTTGTGTTGTATGTGTATACGGTCGGTTTCATATCCTGCCGAATCACATACACGTACGACAACACAATTCTAAGGTTTATTTTGAAATTTGTGGTCGTATCTATTAGGCCTATACACATACGATAAAACAAAACTAAACAAAAAAAATGGCAAAAATATATGGACTTTTTGTCGTATATGCCAAAATATGGCGTTTACGACAAAACAAAACTAAAGGATGCTTAATTTTGTGGATGTACTACAAAATAAACACTAAATATCTCAGTAACAGTAAATGATAGGCTAGATCTGATTACAGAAATGGAAAGAGCACCTTCGAATACCTGTTATTGCATACTCACTTTAAAAAAGTGAATTTTGGCGTTTACGACAAAACAATTCTCGGGCGACGAAATGGCGGCTAAATTTGTGACACAGGAAATAGGTGGGAGAAAAACCATATGTTCTTGACAAATGTCAGTAAATATCTGTGTGTACAATTTTTGATTTTTGAACATAAAATTCCAACACCAAATCACATGCAACAGAAGAACATCACACAAAAGAACATAAATCCAAAATAATTAATCAAATTTGTAAATTTAAAATGAAAAGATATTAAAGACACATGTACCATATCTCATTTGCACTTGCACACTCGACACTGTTTAATCTGAAATCGGCATATTGAGCTATTCATTTGGATATTTCTTTGATATACACATATCTAAATGATTAGTTTAAACATGCACGATTAAATTTATCACTCGCGTTAAAACTTGCACGCATTTTATTTAATTAAAATGCGGACGAAAAAACAAACCGAACACACGCGACGAGAAAAAACACGTAACTATAAAACTTTCCTTTTAATTAATATGATAACTCGTTTTCATCCATTTTCACAGCACAAACGACAAACTTCCTAACGAACTGTCAAAATTTATCTCCGATTTAATGTACCAGGCAATTCTTTCGCGAGCTAAATAAGTGGAGACCTGTCATTCGCCGAGCAGACATTTTGTGTGGCCCATCTATGTGAAATTAAGAATTTAGCAGGCGAACAGGATACTGCGCTAGCAGGATACTGGGCTTAGTAAACAATTAAAATCAGTAAGCGACAGTGACAAAAATGTTAAAACATAATATATTTACTTTGCACAGTAGTTGTCGGCACTTGCGCGAAAGTTTCTGACATAAAACTAGTAACGTACAATAGGTGGCGCGCGAGTCGTGTTGAATAATTGCTCCTTTTCCATCGTTCATCGGATTGCGCTGAAACATTGTTCAGTTGTTTGTTGGCATTTGGCCCACAGCGTCTGACATAGCGCCAAGCGCCATCAACGTTCGTCAGCATACAATAGGTGACGCGCGAGTATGAGTAAGACTTCAAAGATAAATGTTAAAGTTCTGGTCTTGCTGTTCCGGAAGAGGAGAATATTCAAGAAAATAAAAAAAAATAATAATCTATCTATATTATAAAGCTGAAAAGTTTGTTTTTTTGTTTGGTTGAAAGCGCTTATCTCAGGAACTACTGGTTTGAATTGAAAAATTCTTTTTGTGTTGGATAGTTCATTTGTTGAGGAAGGCTTTAGACTTTATAACATCACGCTGCAAGCAATAGGAGTGAAGCACCAATGGAAAATGTTGCAAACACGGTAAAAATTATTCCTTTTTGAGAGCTTCCGTTGGGTCCGCTGCGTAAACGGTTTAAGTTACGCAAAAACCACGTGTGATGGAATTGTTCCTCTTTAAAAGTGATAAAAAAAAGTTCGCGGAAGCATATGCTATCTTTTAAGATTGACTCACTATAAATTAATGCATTATTTGCGAAGGAGTTTTATCATCAGTTTGAAGAAAATTGTCCTTGCCATTATTTGATTTCAATCAACATCTAAGGAGATAGCATCAGCATCGATAGTAACGTCGATCTAGCCATGTCCGTCCGTCCGTCCGTCTGCAAAAATTAGGCCTTTAAACTGGACCTAGAGAGCTGAAATTTTAACCATATACTCTCTAGGGTCCCGAAATAATCAAGTTTACGAATTTTTGAAATCCGCCCACAGACACGCCCACAAACTCAAAAAAACAAAATTTTGGAAAAAATCGAATTGTGAGCTAGAAAGCTGAAATTTTTTTTATATGATCTATGACTCCTAAAACTGCTCGGGATATAAAATTTTCAAAATCCGCCCACTGACACGCCCACAAATAAATAAAACAATTTTATTGAAAAACCAAAATTTGAGCTAGGGAGCTGAAATTTATAATATATACTCTCTATGGGCCTTTCAAGCTCAAATGTAAATATTTTCAAAATCCGCCTACTGACACGCCCACAATTTAATTTTTTTTTTTTTGAAAATCCAAAGTTTGAGCTAGGGAGCTGAAATTTATAATATATACTCTCTAGGGGCCATTTATGCTCATGTGTAAATATTTTCAAAATCCGCCCACTGACACGCCCACAATTTAAAAAGTTTGAGCTAGGGAGCGGAAATTTATAATAGCCGTGTTTATTTGCACGCGGATATAGGCATGGCATCAGAAAACGACCATCGGCGCTTAAGAATTCATCAAAAAAAATTTGGCAGCACACATGCACCTATGACGTTTATTGGTGAAACAGCTGTAAGTTGAATTAAGAAATTTGTATTGAAAATCGTGAAATTCAAAAATATTAATTTCATACAGTTGAAATTATTGCCAAACATATTTTAAAATTATAAAAAACAGTTTTACATTGACAGATTTATTAAATTTTGAAAAAAAAAATAATAAAATCCCGAACAAAATATTCGGCGGGATGTGTTAGTGGTCGGCGGGATGTCAAACTTTGACATTTCCTGAAAAATTCATCGCAACGATTCATCAGAAACGAAGAAAATGGGTTGTGGAAGCACTGTTTATCCCCGCTAAAGGACTTAGCGGCGATAGCTATCCCCGCTAAAGTTAGCGTATATAGGATAAGTTGTTGTTGTATTTTACATGCAAATTGAAAATTATCCCTATATCCGCGTGCAAAGAAACACGGCTAATATATACTCTCTAGGGGCCCTTTAAGCTCATGTGTTAATTTTTTTAAATCCGCCTACTGACACGCTCACAATTAAATAAAACAATTTTATTGAAACACCCAAGTTTGAGCTAGGGAGCGTTTCTTTTCGATAAAATCCTTTAAATGTTATATAACAAAATATGTAGAACGTTCTTAACAAATCAACCATACTTAGACTTTTGTCACGCCCACTTATGAGGTATAGGAATAATGTTCGATATTCCGCAAAACATCGAGTGGAAATCCTTTCATAGTATTGGATAAACGCACATCCGTGCATGAATGACGGTTTCGCTCATTCTCCCATGCTGTGCAATTGCACACGAGTAGTTAGTTGAATTTCAACCCTCGAATAAAAAGGACGTTTTAGAAAGAAAAAGAAGTGTTTTGTTTTGGTTCTTGATTTCTTTTGTTACAGTCCACTAGGCCAAGATTAAACAACAAGGTCCTTCGAAGCCGAACATTGAGCTGGCCCTAGTTTCTTTTTATTTTTAATTTGTTTTGTTTGTGAGTGAATAATCATTAATCTTTTGGTCGGGTAGAGCGACGGCAAGTTACATTAATTAAGGTAAGCAATCAATGTACATGTACATATGTGCTATAAATATATAGGTACAATTGAAAAGTGCGTCAGCTTATCAAGGATCGTCCAAGTGTTTGCGTGTGCGCGTGTGTGTCGAACTATACGTAGAACAAGAAAGAAACTATTCGTAGTATAAACAACAAAAAAAGAAGAAAATTAGATAAGAAGTACAAAGCGCAGTTGTTCTGTTCAGTTTTCACAATGTTGTCGTGTGGCTGCCTGGCTGGTTGTACGACGAAGGCACACTTGAAAGGGATGTGTGTATTCGTCGCGTGTGTATTCGTCGCTTAGTAAATCGGCGCCGATGGTCCGGCTAGTCAGGGGAATTGGAAGTACCACACACGTACACGCGAATACGGGCAAACCAATCAGGTTTCTTTAAACAGTACTGGATGAGGATATAGACATTCAGCAGTACGAAGGCATGCGCACATTCACACTCGATGAAAGGATCGAGAAAACACAATAGTACAGTTAGACAATATTGTGGTTTTCGACCGTTGATCTTATCTTGTACGAGCGGACCGAGGTTGCATACGTCGTGTAGATTTCGTTACGGTAACCAATTTAGATTTTTTTTTTTTTTTTTTTTTTAGCCATGATACATGGCAGAGTGGTTAATTTGTGTGTGCAATTGCATAGAGCATGTACATATGCGATGTGTAGCGTAGATGCCTATGTCATGTGTTATATCTTGTATAATTGCGTAGGAAGGGTATTTCGAAATTATGTACGTATTAAGTCGTATGTGCAGAAGGCAAAGAGGCATTGAGAAGTTGAGGTCCAGTTGAGATTGACCAATAGTATGATTCGAGGCAGAGGTTAATTGGCAAGACAGAAATATCTAATTCCCTTTGCAATTTCACTATCTCTAGGGTGTGTTCGTGCAAGAATACGTTCAGCAATAACTGACTTCACAGGAACGCAGGGCATGGGACGAGATTTGGAATATAATCCGTGTCATGTCAATGGTTAAAAACCGAGCGAGGTCTGTACGACAGTCTCAAAAACGCACGCGCAAGTGCGTTCATGGCCATGTTTTAGAGCAAGAGCAAGAGCAAGAGCAAGAGCAAGAGCAAGAGCAAGAGCAAGAGCATTAGCTGGTGAATGTGCACCGGGCACAATTTTATCAAAATAATAAAATAATTTAAAATATCGTACGGTTACCTGTCCGCGCAAGGGCAGAAGGAGGTGCAACTGACGGTTCCCAGGTGCTGGCCATATAGTCTGAGTTGAAAAATAACAGACGGTAGGCATTTGAGGGAGCATACATAACGATAGCCAGTGCAGCATCGCAAAAAAAAAAAAAAAAAAAAAAAAGAGGAAGCGGATCAAGCGGTCGAATGGTAGGCAGCAGACGAGCATGCATGGGTAAAGTCCAACCAATTTGTCAGAGCGAGTAGGGCAATGTTCCGACAGAATTCATGCACGTTCGCATCCAATGTTAGACTGAATGCACGTTCGCAGGATGAAGCGTTTGCCACAGCAGCAAGGCAATGTTAAGTCCAGACGTGCATTCGAATTCCAGAGTTAGAGCATTCGCCACATTAGCTAGGCATTCAGTCAATTAGCACTGCAAGTATTTGCTATTATAGGTCCAATGTTTCATACATGCCAAGCGTGCTTGAGTGTGTCTCTCTGTGGCAGATTACGGTAGATTGAGCCAGGCAGGCAGCTCACCCGTTGCGAGAACAATTATATTTTCGCAGAGCAATATCTAGACAAGCTAACTAATACTTGTATTTTCTTTCTTTTGTTTCTTTGGGAGATTCACTGATCGAGAGCAATGGCAAGCGAAGCCATAAGAGATCGGGAAGCAAGCGCAAGGGCCATTCAAAATCGTCATGATGAAGTACAAAACGCGGATCTCGTCATGGCCATGGTGAGACCAGCTCTGTCATCACGTCACCGGCAGTTAGTCCAGGACTACAAGGAATTCAAACTGGCTCACAAGATTGTGGTGCGTGCAATACCGTCGGAGGAGCTAGAGACAGCCATCGCCTACTCCGAGCAGATTTCACAGGCATATTTCACCACATTTGGCATACTTAAAGCGGCTTTGGATAGCAAGTCGCTCGCATTAAATACTTCGTCAACGTCAAACGGCGCGGGTGTCATGCGGGTAGAGACGGCAAGAGCTCCAGAACCAGGAGAATTTGATGGGAATCCGTTGAACTGGCCGGCTTTTCGCGACCAATTTAGAGCAGAAGTGCATGATCGTGAGCAATTGGACAATGTAACTAAGCTGCACTATTTGCGAAAAGCGTGCGTTGGCACAGCTAAGCTTACCATGGGCGCTTGGCAACCACTGGCTGTCAACTACGAGAAGGCATGGGAATGTCTTGAACAAAAGTACGAAGATCCATACCGACTTGAACAGGCATTGGTGACGAATTTGTTGAAAATGCCAAGAGTCAAGGAGGAGTCGCATGATGGATTGCGCCGAGTAATCGATACTACGACAAATACCCTACGGCAGTTGGAGGCCATGCGCGTACCTGTAGAGCATTGGGATACATTCGTAATCGGCATGATTTTGTATCGCCTGCCGCGCAATGTGGCCGATGCATGGGAGCAGAGACGAGATGTGGCCAAAAAACCTAAACTGGCAGATCTGATGGCTTTCTTGGAGGCAAGAGCACGCGGACGTATTTATGTCGAGCAGGCAGCTCCGTTGGATCGGGGCAATGGTCATAAAAAATGGACACAATCTACGGCAAGCACGTCCAATGTGCACAGTGGGCAGCCGCCCATTCTTCAAAGCGGGGATCCACGCAATCAACCAGGTCTTAGTCCAAGATCGCCCTGCACAATCTGCTCCGGGCCGCATGCGCCATATCGGTGTCCCGATTTGCTGACGAAGCTAAGGCCAGATCGACTAGCAAAGTTGAAGGAATTAAAGTTGTGCACAAATTGCTTGAGGAAGCACGACGGAGCTTGTTCAGTTCCTGGATGCCCACGCTGCGGAGGAAATCACAACAGCATATTGTGTCCGGGAGGCCACGAAAAGGTGATGCCGGTTGCTAACACAGTGCACGGCTCCAAAAGGCGGCAAAGTCGTCATCGCCCATATTTACTATAGCAATCACAGCGGGGAAGCGCGTGTTCGCAGGCGACGCCGAACATGCAAGCCCAAACGTTTTCGGCAGGAACTAAACCAGAGCCGGACTTCGTTCATTACAACATAAACAGCAGTGCAGCACAGATAGGCAGATTAGAGCAGCTTCGAAAGAATAATCCGTTCAGGCGTAACCTAGCAGTTCTGGCTGTGAGCAAAACTTTTTCTCAGTCGGAAAGCGCGTCATCTGTCAACAATCCTTCAACACTTTTCGAATTAGCATTATTACCAACAGCAATGTGCAAGTTGTCGACAGATCAAGGTACATCGGAGGACGTGCGAGCGTTATGCGATTCGGGCGCTCAGGTTAATCTCATCACGAAAAAATGTGTGCACAAAAACAGATTACCTATTCGTGCAATGCGTATCAGCATTACCGGTCTCGGCGGAAATTCAAAATTAAAAACGCAGGGCGTTGTCTTCGCTGAATTGTGCACCAGACACAGGGAGAAAACTTTGGGCATTACAATACAGATGGTTGTGGTCTCGGCGCTAACGAACAACTTGCCGGCCTCCGCTTTACCAAAAGACTCAATAGACGAGCTCTCGTTGGCCAATTTAGCCGATCCGCATTTCGAAGTACCAGGACAAGTCGATGTGATTCTTGGTGCAGGAGCAATGGCCGATATAATGGTTCAAGGCCTCAAACGACTAGGAAATGGTCTTATGGCCCAGGAAACTCAGCTGGGATGGATTATCTACGGCAACACCATGAGCCAAGGGCAAGTACCTGTGTGTAACGCAATGCATATGTCTGATGGGCCGAATTTGGAGGCCGCAATACGCCGATTATGGGAGATAGAGCAGTTGGATGAGCCTGCTGACATGACAGCAGACGAGAAATGGTGTGAGAAGCATTTTGACGAGACTGTGAAGCGGGACGAGCAAGGCCGATATATTGTCACCATTCCTATTAGGCCGGATAGACAGCAAGCACTCGGTCTGTCTCGTCAAATGGTGTTGAGGCGCTTTTATGCTTTAGAGAGACAGTTCGCCAAAAATCCATCCTTCGCGGAATGGTACATTGGATATATGCGAGATTTACGAGAAACCGGATTTATGCGGGAGGCATCACATCCTGTCGACGAAACCAAGCCACATGCCTACATTCCACATCATGGCATCAGGCCATCGAAAAAACCAAGAGTTGTGTTCGACGCTTCGGCCGCTACGACATCCGGATGGTCATTCAACGACATTCAATTGCCAGGCCCAAGGCTTCAAGGCGACTTATACGACCTAATCATTCGATTTCGTGCAGGGGAAGTCGGCATGTCCGCCGATGTACAGAAAATGTTTCCGCAAGTAAAAATTACAGAGCAACAATGGGATATGCAACGCATTTTTTGGAGAGAGAGCACCGAGCAACCGTTGCGCGAATATCAGCTCGTCAGAGTGACGTTTGGCATGGCCTCTTCAACATACAATGCTGTGAAGACCATGCAGCGGTGCGTCGATGAATATCGTGAGGAATTTCCATTGGCTCAGGAAGCTGTTTACAATTCGTTCTATGTGGACGATTTTTTAAAAAGCGTGCACACTGTGGATAAAGCCATCGCTACCAGAGAGCAATTGGAGGAATCGTTGGGCAGAGGATGCTTTCCTATGACGAAATGGGCATCAAATAAACAGACCATGCTGCTGGAGAACGAGCGGTCCCAGTGCAAAAGCCTAGAAGACGAAGCATCAACAAGCGTACTCGGTCTTCTGTGGAACCCTGAAGACGATTCACTACGATTCAAAATTCGCCAAGTCGATTATGCAGAAACAATCACCAAACGGACCATAGCCAGCGAAGGCGCAAGGATCTATGATCCAAATGGTTATTTGGCTCCCGTGACTATTCGTGCAAAGCTGTTCATACAAAATTTATGGCGAGTAGGTGCAAATTGGGACGAAGAAGTGGGCGATGACGTGGCCAAAGCCTGGAAAACGTATCGTACGAGCATACCAGCATTGGCAGAAATCAGATTTCCACGTTGGATCGGCATCGCGCCAAGATGTGGGCTCCAATTGCATACTTTCTGTGACGCGTCCAACGTCGCGTACGGAGCGGTCGTATATGCGAGAATCGAGCAGCCTGATGGCACCATCATCGTACACATCGTCACATCGAGAAACAAATTGGCACCCAAACAGACGAAGACGATTCCTCGATTGGAATTGTGTGCGGCAGCAATGGGAGCAGTCCTGGCCAAAAAAGTAGCTAAAATTCTTGATGTGCAAGATGAGGAATTGCACTATTGGTCCGATTCAGAGATCGTTCTACATTGGATGCGCAAAATTCCGAGCGACACAAAGGTATTCGTGGGCAATCGAATTTCTACCATCCAGGAGTACAGCGACGTGCAGAAATGGAAGCACGTACCATCAAAGGAGAACCCAGCCGATCTTATATCACGCGGCATGCTATCAATCGATCTAGTCGGCTCTAAATTTTGGTGGCACGGACCAGAGTTTTTGGGTGAGTCCGAGGACAAATGGCCGAAATGGACCAAGCGGAAGCTTCCAAATGGACAACAATCTGAAGCAGACGATGAGCTACGCAAAAGCAAATCCTTCAGCGCTCCAATCATGGTTTTGACTCTAACGAATCAAAGTGGGCAGGGACATACGGTCTTGCAGGACTTACTGGCCTACCATTCAACTATTACTAAATCTTTGCGCATAACAGCATACGTACAGCGCTTTGTGCGTTCGTTTTGCGCCAAATGGTCAAGGTCCGGAAACAAGCGGCCTGTAAACGTTCTTCTAACACGCAAGAGAAGGCCGGACAAGGATGCAGAGAAGCAGAAACCGGCCAAAAAAGTTCAATTGGAAATACCAGAGTCATCGAGGAAAACACCCGTACTAGCTGATGAGCAAAAGCGACTGATGGACCTGATTAACGCCGTGCCAGCGGTCACACATGAAGAATATGCGCGTGCTTTAGCATTCTGGGTTCGACACACGCAGAAATCGGAATATCCATCGGAATATCGGAGGCTATGCAAAACCAGACCACTTCCGAACGAGAGCAGACTGCTGCCATTAACACCTTTCATTGATAGCAACGGCTTAATTCGACTGGGCGGCCGCATTTCTCGCGCTGAGCTTACGTATGATCAGAAGCATCCGATCATACTGCCGGCAAACGCTGTTCTAAGCCAAAGATTAATGCGGCAGGCGCATGCTGAGACACAACATGGCGGGCTTCAATTGTGTATGCAGTACCTCCGCGATAAATATTGGATTACCAATCTCCGTACGTCCATGCGTAAGATGATACACAGGTGCGTGGCATGCACACGATATCGACAAAAAGTATCTGTGCAGCTGATGGCCGATCTACCAGCCGCTCGAGTACAGGTATCGCGACCTTTCAAGCACTGCGGCGCTGATTTCGCCGGACCATACCATATTCGTGCATATACGGGCCGGGGAGTTCCAGTGTCGTCAAATGCATATCTGTGCATTTTCATCGATTTCCCGACCAAAGCAGTACATTTGGAGCTGGTCAGTGATCTTAGTGCGAAGGCGTTCTTGGCCGCCCTCGACCGACTCATAGCCAGAAGAGGCATGGTAGAGCACATGTACAGTGACAATGGTACAAATTTTGTCGGCGTGAACACCGAGCTACAGCGCATAACCGAGCAATGGGGCAATAGCGGGTTCCAGGACGAGATTGCCAAACGGAAAATCACATGGCATTTCAACACGCCGTTGGCTCCGCATCACGGTGGGCTCTGGGAAGCGAGCGTGAAACGAGCAAAATATCACCTGAACAGAGAAATTGGCACACGCAGTTTTACATTCGAAGAGTTGTACACCGCTTTCGTTCGCATCGAGGCATGTTTAAATTCCCGACCGCTGTGTGCATTGAAAGACGACCCAAATGACCTAACCGCGCTCACACCAGGCCATTTCCTGGCTGGCGGGCAAATGGTTCGCCCCCTAGGTCCAAATGTATGTGAAGTGCCATCCCATCGATTGGATAGCTGGGACAAAATTCATCAATTTGAGCAGAGCATTTGGAGCAGATGGTCACAAGACTATCTTGGCGAGCTGCAGTTACGTAATAAATGGAAGCAACCGAATCGCAATTTGCAAGTGGGCGATTTGGTCTTTCTGAAGGAAGACAATCAACCACCAGGTCTTTGGAAACGTGCGCGTGTCATCAAGGTGCATCCCAACAAGGAAGGACAAGTGCGGAGCGCGCGTATTCGAGCAAGCGGTCGTATGTACGACCGTCCCATCACAAAATTATGCCTCATACCAATGGAAGCTGGTCTACAACCGCACGACGAGATGTGTGCAAATGGCAAGTGCACTGAAGGCTGCACGCTACCGGCCGACGAAGAGGTTCCTGTCGCTTAGCAACTGCATAATACCTGAATCGAGCTGGTTTTCCATAGACAGGTGTAGGAGCGTCTATGGTTTTCCCAGTCTCCACGAGCAAATGCTATTCAGATGAAGGCTCCAATAAAAATGATCAGACTAGAACAAATTCAAATTTCGATTGGGTCATGTGCATCAGCATTTAAGCCTGCAGCTTCAAAGTGGGCAGGATGTTCGATATTCCGCAAAACATCGAGTGGAAATCCTTTCATAGTATTGGATAAATGCACATCCGTGCATGAATGACGGTTTCGCTCATTCTCCCATGCTGTGCAATTGCACACGAGTAGTTAGTTGAATTTCAACCCTCGAATAAAAAGGACGTTTTAGAAAGAAAAAGAAGTGTTTTGTTTTGGTTCTTGATTTCTTTTGTTACAGTCCACTAGGCCAAGATTAAACAACAAATAAGAATAGGGTATCCAACAGTTCGCCCAAGCTTAGTCAATACCTACATACATACCCGGGTATGCAACTCAGTTTCACCTAATTTCTTGTATTAAAAACTGTTGAATCAAGATTATAAAGATAATATACCATAATAACCATTAAAATACAATGAAATAATATAATATATACTTTTTTTTTTATTTGAATTAAGCTATCACAAACAGTTTTGACAGGTAGTAAGATCGCGAATGTGCTGAACACAGACTGGTTTGTTGCAAACTTGGCATTTGTGTCTAGTTGGACGTCTCTTAGACTAAGCGAATTTCCTGCTGTATGTGTGCAAAGCGCCAAGAAATTGCAAATGTTCTCAGTAGGTTTACAGTAGACAAGGTAACGGTAGACTACAGAACGATAACTATCTTGATAGAAAGGCGGTACAACAATTAGCATGGACAAACAGGCTGCATACCCGGGTATGAACGTATGGTTAGTGCGGTGTACATTTGAAAAACTTAAAATTAGTAGATGTTTATCTATATGTATATGCTTAAAATTAATTGGAATTTGTTCAGTTTCCATTTTTGGGAAGCTACTGGAAAATTCAGCCCGGTTTGTAATGATTATTACTATGATTTTTGCGTTTGCCTCTCACTGTTTCTTTGCAGAAGGACAGCTTGTGCTCTATTCGCAAAAATGGCCCTTTGAAAAAAGTTTTGCAAGATGTTATTTTAATAATATGCGATGAATGCACCATGAATCATAGAGCTCATGTATAGAGGCTCTAGATAAGAGAAACAGTAGTGTTGACGAAATTAACGACCTAATTTTAACTAAACTTCCAGGAGATACCGTTAACTACACATCTATTGATAATCTTATGGATCAAGAAGATGCGATGCATTACCCACAGGTGTTTCTTAATTCTTTAAACGAGTGGCCTGATCCCGTATTCCCTCAAATTAATAATAGGTGCCCCAATAATTTTACTCTGAAATCTTAAACAACCAAATATGGATCAGACTACAAGTTCAATTTCTGCGCAATAACATGATCGTTGCAATTGTTTTGACTGATCCGGCAGTTGGTCAAACAGTGCTAATACTTCGCATCCCAATGATATTTGATATTTGATAGGTATTTATTGATAATCAACGCTGTACATCAAGATATACTTATAGCTAGTATAGGATATAAAATTACATATATGTAATTACACATATTGTGCAAACAAAAGGCAACTAAGTTACAAAATATTTAAAAAAAAAGAAAAAAAATAAAGTATTTAAAAAGAAAGCAAAATTTAAGTTAAACAAAAGAAGTTAAAAATCAAATTAAACAAAGAAAAGCGCAACTCGCATAATTTGGTAGATCATTCCAGAGTTTGAGAGTTTAAACGAAAAATTGCCTCCGTGATGTTGAGCAGGTATAAATAGCAGGTCGCAGTATAATATAGCGATTGGATGATCAGACGTTAATTTTCTCAAATAAGTAGTTTGGTACCTCTTAGCGGGGTCAGTCACCTTGACGTGCGCACCATCACCGCAAACAAATTCGATGGTGCCGGTGCGGAGGCTTACGACGTAAAGAGTCATCGGGCTTGCAAGGGCCAGGCCGTCCGATGAGCGTCAACCAAGAACTGACCAGGACTTCACGTCCGCTCCTACCCCGCCCTTACATACCCCCCCCCCCCCCCCCCTCCTTACTTACAACTTTTCGGCAATGCCCGGGGAGACAACCCCAACAACAAATCCCCAAATCTAAGGTGGAACAGCTAGCGCCGAGAGATGAATGGCTAAGGGGTTCTTAGTCGATAGCAGCGAACTTCGGATACCAGGCGACCTCCGATTTCAAGATAGCCTTCCTGTGGTTATACGGGTAGACCACGGGCGACCTTCCTCTCCCGTTCACTCGTGGGAATCAAAATAGATCCGTTTAATAAAAAACAAATAGAGAATGATGCCTCTACAACTGCATCATCAACTAGGGATGTTTCAGAACACCCTGCTTTACCAACTGGGGATGTTTTAGAACACCCTGGCGTAAATGACGCGACACCTGCCAATCGGGAAGGGTCACAAACCACAGATTCGGAGATGATGAGCTTAGAAGAGAACTTGTCCCTCCTTAGTGAAGATATCTCTGAGTCCAGTACGCTATGCAATGTTAGCATACTCTCGGATGAAGTGCATCCCTTGAATACAGGCGAGCCGGAGACCTCTGGCATAACTGCACAGACTGAGTCTAAGCGCGTCAAATTCACACCATCCGAACAGCGCCGTTTTAAGCGCGCGCTGAAAAAGGGAAAAAACGTAGAGCAGGCCAGAGCACTTGCTCTGTCGACAGAGGTCGACACAGGCTCCGAGGTGAAGCGTATAAGGTCCGAGGACAATACGCCGCCCCAATCCGAAGCGAAACGAGCTCGCACAGGAAATACAGCCGTCGACAAAGTCTCCTATAGAGACATAGCGAGCTTTGTAAGACTGGGTGTAGTACCTGTCGATCTGGATCGCAATCCTCTCAGTAATGAGCAAATGGCTCAGATTCAGGAGAGGATTATGGACATCACCATCGAACAACGTGATGAGGGGACCAAACCAGCCTTCCGCGGTACAACTTTCAAAGCCGGATGGCTAATGATAGTATGTGCGGATGCTACCACTGCAGAGTGGATGAGCACAAACTTCGCGAAGCTCAAAGAGAAATGCGGGATGGAAGTGACGCTTGTGGGGGAAGAACTGTTCCCGAAACCACATATCGTCAGAGCCTTCTTCCCACATAGTACCGGAGTAGCGAATGAAAGAATACTGGCAATTCTAGATGGCCAGAATAAAGAACTCAACACCAGAACGTGGAGAGTTCTGCAAAGATCTGACGACAGAGATGTCGCCCATATGGTCCTTGCTGTAAACGAAAGCACGATGAAGCGACTTGTTGAGCTAAAGGGGATGGTCTCGTTCAGATTTGGACAGATCAAAATAATCCTCAAGAGCGCGGACAAATCGACGAATCAGGCGTCAAGAGAAAACCAACAAAAGGCTACAACACCAGGGGCTAGTATTAGTACTGCCACTGATGCTTCAGAAAAGCCTTCCACAAGCGCCAACAGTAGCGCCACACCACCAGTGGCTGGCATTAGTGCTGCCAAGGGTAACTCAGTTGCTAAAACAACTGTGGTGCTGGATGCTAAAGCAAAGGCTAAGAAAACGGACAGCACAAACGCGCACCGTAACCGCTTTAGGCCAAAACTGGCGGCCGAACAGGCACATATAAGCGGGAAAGATGGACAGAACACCAGAAGTCCAAGGGGGAGACAAAGTGGTCTCTCTCAACAGGGTTACGTACGACGCAGGGGTAATAACAAACCTCATAGAGTGCGTAATCCCGAGTACGTGAAGAAGAAATGACGTCTCTAACTGTGCTGCAGGCAAACCTGCACCGCGCTATGGGTGCATCGGACACCTATAGCCAAAGATGTGCCGAAAGGAACGTCGCTCTTGGTTTAATCCAGGAACCATGGGCAACTACAGGTAAGATCTTTGGTCTTAACAGCAGAAATAGAGAGCTAATTTTTGCCAAAGGTAACTTCAGACCTAGGGCAGCTCTTTCCATTGCGAAAGATATAAAATTCTCTCTCATTCCAGGTTTCAATACTAGGGACCTGGTGGCCGTTTTAATTGAACGCCACAATGGCCATGTGATACACAAGTTTGTATGCGCATCGGCGTATTTTGCTGGGGACATAGAGGAGGTACCACCTACACCAGTACAGGAACTTGTCCAGTACTGCCAAACTCAGCAAGTACATCTTGTTATCGGCAGCGACGCGAATGCACATCACCAGATTTGGGGCAGCCGAGACACAAACAAAAGAGGTGAGTTACTTTTAGATTACCTATATAGTAAAGACCTAGTTATTCTAAATAAGGGTGATAAGCCCACTTTTAGGAACAGTATACGAGAAGAAGTTTTAGACCTTACTCTCTCGTCTCCTTTTATACAAAACATTGTAGAGGACTGGCACGTGTCTGATGAAGCTTCTCTGTCTGATCATATGCATATTATGTTCAGACTGCGATGCAACACCGAGTGCGCGCCGGTCAAATACAATAATAAATTAACTAACTGGAGAACCTATAGTGAAAATCTGGCAATCAGAACTGATCTGCTACCAGATTCACCACTAACACCGAGTGATGCGGACGCTGCACAATGTCAGCTTAACGACATCATTATCTCATCCTTTAGGAATAGTTGTAAGGTAAAGCGCACCGTGGTAAAAAGAAGCGTACCATGGTGGAATGAAAACCTGGAAACTATCCGCAAGAAGGTGAGAAAACAATTCAATAAATCGAAACGCACCGGCGTATGGGATCAATATCGATCCATGTTAACCAAATACAACCAAGAGTTGCGAAGATCTAAAAGGGCCTCATGGCACGCAAACTGCGAAAAGCTGGAAAAACTCCCAGCAGTAGCGCGGCTCCAGAGAGCGCTTTCAACAGATCCTTCAAACTGCATGGGATTGCTCATCAAACCTGATGGAACAATCACAAGCGACCGGGAAGAAACTCTAATAACCTTGCTGCAAGTTCACTTCCCTGGTTCCCTAACTGTCGATCACACAACTGATCAAACTACTGAGGTTTCATATCCAACTAACCTCAGCAGAAATAATAGTTTATCTGGTAGACTATTTAGTCCAGATAAGGTAAAATGGGCAATAAACTCATTTAAACCATTCAAGGCACCAGGAAATGACGGAATTTTTCCAGCCCTCATTCAAAAGGGTATGGAATTCTTCCTACCTAACATGATTGCCTTATTTAGGTTCAGTTTCAACTGGGGCTACATACCACGCACTTGGCGGGAGGTCAATGTAGTATTTATCCCCAAACCAGGTAACAAACCTAGTGAACTACCTAAATCCTATCGTCCCATAAGCTTGACATCGTTTTTCCTGAAAACAATGGAAAGAATAATTGACGTTCATATCAGAGAATGCGTTACTTTTAGCATGCCTCTACACCCCTGTCAATATGCGTATCAAAAAGGCAAATCAACGGAAGGCGCCCTGTTAAAACTAACAAATCACATAAACAACGCCTACCGTTGTAAAGAAATTGCACTATGCGCTTTTCTTGACATAGAGGGTGCTTTTGATAACACCGGTTATGATTCAATATCAAACGCTTTAATTCACCGAAAGGTAGACTTTCCCACCATAAACTGGATAAAAGCGATGCTCGAAAGTCGGAAAATCACTGCTTCGTCAGGACAGACTTCAGTATCAGTTTCAGCTATAAAAGGCTGTCCACAAGGAGGAGTTTTATCACCCCTCCTGTGGTCTTTGGTCATAGATGACCTACTTCAAAAATTAAGTAATTTAGGCTACGACATAATAGGGTATGCCGATGACTTGGTCATCATTATTAGGGACAAAGAATCAAACGTAGTTACTTCACGTATGCAAAACGCCCTTAAGATAGCTATAGACTGGTGCGTCAAGGAAAATCTCTCCATAAACCCCAGTAAAGCTATCATAGTTCCTTTCACAAAAAGAAGAAATCTCAGCTTAGCTCAGATTTCACTAAATGGCACGACCATTGAGTATTCCGACGAAGTCAAATATCTTGGAGTAATTCTGGACAAAAGACTAAACTGGAACTCTCACATCAACAACAAAATCACCAAAGCTAACAGAGCTTTATGGGCCTGTCGACGCACATATGGCAGAACCTGGGGAATCTCTCCAAAGATTGTCCACTGGATCTACACAATGATGATAAGACCCATTATAACATACGCCTCCATTGTATGGTGGACAAAATCCACACAAAAGGTCGCAAAAGAGAAGCTCAAAAAGGTACAACGGCTTGCGTGCCTTGGTATCTCCGGAGCCATGCGAACCTGCCCAACGGCTGCCATAGAGGCAATAACAGGTATTACACCTCTCCACATATACATTCAAAAAGTGGCAATCCGCAGTGCAATAAGTCAAATACAGTTAAACGAGATAAGTCTTAACGATCATCCGGAACTTAATACCCTTCTTGGTGAACTGCCAGAACTCAACATGAACTGCGCGGTCACAGACCGCATCCATAAAACACTATGCTTCAATAAGCGGTTCTCCACGGAGATTCCCAAGAGAGAAGCATGGGTTAGTAATAACCCACCTAACAGCCACAACGGCATAAAGTGGTATACGGATGGTTCTAAAATGGAAGCGGGGGTAGGAGCGGGAATTTACGGACCAAACAAACGCTTTACGATACCCATGGGAAAAAGTCCCAGCGTATTTCAAGCAGAGCTCCACGCCATTCAAGAATGCGCTAGCCACATAAATTTATCTGGTATAAAAGGTGCAACCATCCATATATTCACGGATAGTCAAGCAGCTATAAACGCCCTTAGCTCGCATACGATTGACTCCAAATCAGTAATGTACTGCTTCAACACCCTACAGGCACTCGGAACAAGTAACAAGACCAAGCTATGGTGGGTTCCGGGTCATGTCGGGGTGGAAGGTAACGAAAAGGCCGACGAACTGGCCAGAAAAGGTTCGGAAACACCCTTCATAGGTCCCGAACCCTTCTGCTGCACTCCTAGATCAGCAGCAACGGCAGCAATAAAAAGCTGGGAATACAGAAAATGTATCCATCTATGGGAAAGCATCCCAGGTTTAAGACAGACCAAACAAGCCGTTCGGCCTTTCAATAAAAATGCCAGCAAATGCCTAAACCTAAGCAGGCATGATATCAAAAACTTAGTAGGTTACCTTACTGGTCACCATGGTTTAAGATATCACCTACACAAAATGAAAATAGTAGACTCTCCTGAGTGCCGACTCTGTCTTGAAGAGGACGAGTCAGCTGAACACATTTTATGTGAATGTCCGGCCCTAAACGGAATTAGAAAGAAGATCTTTTTCAGGGAACAGATGTGCCCTGAGGACATAAAGAATTCTTCTACTAGTAGAATTGTCCGCTTTACACGGAAAGTGGAAACTCTACTAGTCTAAATTTTTCTGGCCCACACGGCACAAAAGATCTTTTTAGGTCGAAGTGCCCCATATTAAATCGCTTTAGCGAGCCAGAACTTTAAAAAAAAAAAAAAAAAAAAAAAGTAGTTTGGTTCTTTTCTGTGAATAAGCTTGCAAAGTAAAGAACATCACCTATATCTGAGATAAGCCTCTAAGTTGCATCCATGAAGTTGATGAGCTTCAGATGAGACATGATCATGATCAAATCTTCGAAGATTGAACACGAACCGAGCAATTGAGTTAAAGGCAACCTTTAGTTTTTGAAGCGTGCCATAATCTGGATCAGCAAACAACTCACATCCATATGAGATTATGGAAATTATTAAAGCTTTGACCAATTTAAGCTTGACATGTGTGGGTAAAATTGTTTTAGTTATGGATAGTCCACGTAAAGATGCATAAATTTTATATATTACAGAATTTATCTGAGTATCCCACGTTAATTTATTGTTAAAAATTATTCCGAGATTTTTTGCATTTGTGACGTATTCGACTTGGTGAGTGTTTAAGAAAATAGGTGAAAAGTCAGGGAAATGTGATTTATCTTTTAATTTTAAAAGAATTTAATTTCCCGTTAAAGTATCGTTTGCCGTAACAATTAATAAAGCACATGGGCAAACATTTAAACACGTAGGAATCAATTGACGTCAAGACTGCTTTTTACATGGACAACTCGCGTTATCAAGATCAGGTTACGGAGAAAACCAGTATGTTCTTCTACCACAAGAAAATAAAACTAAAAATATAATTTACGCAGAAGTACTTTAAAATAAATTCGACAAAAAAACTACTTATTATATAAATACCTACATAGTTCATTATTAGATACCCATTTTATAAGATCCCCAGTAGTTTTACCCAGCGTTCCTTTATTATTCCTGTTCCCGTGACATTGTTTACTATGGTTTCAGTTTTATCCAAAAAACGCGGGTGAAACAACGGTGTACAGCTTTTTTATAACAATTTTTGAAGCAGCTCGTGGACAAGAGCTAGTCTTCTAATATGTTGGCAGTCCTGTGTGGTAGTGGTGTGCAAAAAGTAATTATCCTGTATTTAATATTCGATACTTGAAATGAGTATCGGTATCGAATATGTACTACTCAAAGTATTCGATACTGATTACTCATTTGCATGTACATACAATATAAAAGTACAAACTTTAAAATACACATACACATACACAGCTCCCTCGTTAATTTTTCTCTACTACTGTACAAGTAAAACTGTTTCGTATTTCTATTCTCCTACTACTCTCATCAAAATAAGTCTCACGCTCACCTCTCACCTCAGTCACATGGAGTCTCCCAACTTCCACACACGTAGGTAAGGTATAGGTATAGGTACATCATACAGTTCCAATATGATAACTTTTCTTCAATCACTCACTTTAAACTTTGCCAGAAATCAGTATTCAAATCAAATTTGATTATCGAATACCAGGACTCGTTGTTTCTTTTTGCCAGCATTCAGTTACCAGTAATCAATAATCAATAAATTCTTTGAATGAGTAGATTTGAGGTTTTGATTTGAGTATATGTAGGTAGCAGAGTTGCACAAAAGTTAGCTTAACTAATAACTAAAAAGCTACAACTAAATTAGCTGTAGTTTCTTTGAACGTACATAACTAAACCATAAGTTTAGTTGTATTTAGTTGCTACAAATTTTGGAACCAATTTAGTTATAAGTTACGAAGTGCTACTAAGCGTGTTTAGTTGTGAAAAATTAGTTGCCAGAGTATAACTAACAATAATTAGCTTTAGTTTTAGCTTTTTAGCTATCGAATAAACATAACTAATAATTTTTTTCCAACAATTTGACGAAAAAAGGCACAGGAGCAATTCTTTTATTTCGTTATACATTTTCCGGTTTTAATTGTGTTCAATTTTAGAGATTATTATGTCCTTCCGAAACAGCGGGAAGTTGTGTGGAAGTAAATTTGTTTCGAATAATTGAGGTTGTATAGCTTGAAGTTTGTTGTACATCAGTTGAAGGTAAGAGGAAAAGTATCGATTTGTACTTCGGTAACCGATGGCCGATTTAAGAATGTCGCTTTTAGTTGTCATAAAGTTATTTACCAAGTGGTCCTTGGAGAACCAAAAAAGGTCCTTAAGCCCGAAAAATCATTTTTTTCAAATACTCCTAGGAAACCGCTCAGTATAGTGTGTTCAATGTTATTTGACTAAGAGGTCCTTGCAACAACAAAAAAGGTCCTTTATAGTCGAAAACAGGATATTTTTCCAAAATGTCATTAGAATCGCACGGTATATCTGCGTTCAATGTTATTTGACTAAGAGGTCTTTGGAACAACAAAAATGTCCTTAAAAGTCGAAAAAAGGATATTTTTCGAAAATGTTTGTTGTGCCTAGCACGCCTCATTCAAATAACATTAAACTCCTGTATACCGTGCCGTTTCTAAAGACATTTTGGGAAAATATCCCTTTTCGGTTTTAAGGGACCTTTATTGTGGCTCCAACGACCTCTTTGTAAAATAACATGATGTAAAATAAAAGGGACATTCAATCAATTTTTATTTTAAACGCAATATGCATAATAAATCCCAATAAATTATCGCCATTATAGCAAAACAATAAATTTTGATTTAGTTATTAGTTATTACCTAGACAGCTAAAAAACTAACCAACTTTTAGTTGTCATTCGCAACTAACTTTGGCAACCTAACGAGCTTAGTTACACAACCTGCAACTAATAGCTAATAGCTAAAATTAGTTGTCATTGTCATTATGATAGCTAACCACCAAATCGATTGCATTTGTAGCGCAGCTAATTTAACTACGTTAGTTACTTAGTTATGGCGTTAGCTAGATAACAAATTAGGTAGCTAACGTGCAACTGTGGCGCAGAGCAATAAATAAAAACACGGCTTTACATTCCGATATGGCAATTTGCCTGAAAGAATCCCTTTTAGATGGTTTAAATAGTCATTTCCCACGCTTGAAATTCAATCCAATTTTAGCTAAGGCAACGTATTTGGACCCACGTTTTTAAAAAAGGGATTCCATAATTATACTGCCATTAGGAACATCCAGGAAACTCTCCGTATAGAATATTCCAAAGTAATCGCTAGCTGTCGTAGAAAAGAACATGTTCCTGCTACCACACAAGCCGATACAGCATCTTCTGCCCAAGAAATGGAACCGCATCTTTTGTGGGGAGATTTCGATAGCAATGCGGACTGCGTCCAATCTACTCGTGTGAAGGAATAATAGAAATGCCGCAATATACCGAAGAAAAGATTATTCCAAGAGAAGAGAATGCGTTAGCATGGTGGAAATCACGGGAAATAATTTATCCGAATCTGGCAAAGTTAGCTAAAAAATACTTAGGGATGGTAGCGACATCAGTTCCTAGCGAAAGGATTTTTTCAAAGGCTGGATTGGTGATTTCCGATAAAAGAAGCAGACTGAAACCCGAAAATGTCCAAACAATTTTGATTTTAAATGTTAATTCAAAATATATCCGTAAATAGCTTTTAAGAAATTTATATTACTACTATCTATAATTTTTTTATCTATTGTGTACTTAATTTATTTTTATTATTTGACAATGTTTAAATACCTGATATACTTTTTTTAAAATTTATTTCCTATCTCTATAATTATTATCTATTAACTACTCATCATTATTTATCAACTATGAAGTACTACTGACTATATTTTTATTATTTAACAATGTTCAAATACCTGAAATACAATTTCTTTTAAGTTTATTTCCCGTTTGTTTATTAAATAAATAACGAAATGAATGTCAGTGCAATGCTACTTGAATTTTGACTGCGAGACAAAGTACTAGTATCGAATACCAAATACCGAATACTGAATTTGAAGTAATCAGTACTCATTCGATACTCAAATGTAATCAAATTGCACACCACTGCTGTGTAGCAGTTGGGCCAATATAAATAATATGTCTTTTTTTCATGTAAATGTGCCTGCTTTGTGTGTAACTATTTCAAACAAATTACAAAACAACTTAAAGAGACGCACGCCGGGCATAAGTTAGTGTTACATAAAAAGATCTGGTTGAAAAAATAGGGTGAACAAAAGTCAAGGGATATCACAAAGGTCTTAGTGTAATGGCTTAGCCGACTGCCAACTAAACCTTACCAATTAAATGTTTGGTCTAAGATTGTCCTGAAATGCCCTGTGTTAGTGGGGTGTGTGAAAGCCATGATATTTTACTATTTATTTCAGTATGCTGCAAATTTGATTCGCAACTGAAATTAAAAACATAGGGACGGGCTACAGTCCGCTTGGGCGAACTGTTGGATACCCTATTCTTATTCCTATCCCTCATAAGTGGGCGTGACAAAAGTCTAAGTATGGTTAAATTGTTAAGAACGCTCTACATATTTTGTTATATAACATTTAAAGGATTTTATCAAAAAAAACGCTCCCTAGCTCAAACTTGGGTGTTTCAATAAAATTGTTTTATTTAATTGTGGGCGTGTCAGTAGGCGGATTTAAAAAAAAATTAACACATGAGCATAAAGGGCCCCTAGAGAGTATATATTATAAATTTCAGCTCCCTAGCTCAAACTTTGGATTTTCAAAAAAATTGTTTTATTTATTTGTGGGCGTGTCAGTGGGCGGATTTTGAAAATATTTATACATGAGCTTAAAGGGCCCCTAGAGAGTATATATTATAAATTTCAGATCCCTAGCTCAAACTTTGGATTTTCAAAAAAATTGTTTTATTTATTTGTGGGCGTGTCAGTGGGCGGATTTTGAAAATATTTATACATGAGCTTAAAGGGCCCCTAGAGAGTATATATTATAAATTTCAGATCCCTAGCTCAAACTTTGGATTTTCAAAAAAATTGTTTTATTTATTTGTGGGCGTGTCAGTGGGCGGATTTTGAAAATATTTATACATGAGCTTAAAGGGCCCCTAGAGAGTATATATTAAAAATTTCAGCTCCCTAGCTCAAATTTTGGTTTTTCAATAAAATTGTTTTATTTTTTTGTGGGCGTGGCAGTGGGCGGATTTTGAAAATTTTATATACCGAGCAGTTTTAGGAGTCATAGATCATATATAAAAAATTTCAGCTTCCTAGCTCAAAGTTCGATTTTTTCCAAAATTTTGTTTTTTTGAGTTTGTGGGCGTGTCTGTGGGCGGATTTCAAAAATTCGTAAACTTGATTATTTCGGGACCCTAGAGAGTATATGGTTAAAATTTCAGCTCTCTAGGTCCAGTTTAAAGGCCTAATTTTTGCCGACGGACGGACGGACGGACGGACGGACGGACATGGCTAGATCGACATTACTATCGATGCTGATCATAAATATAGTAACTTTTAGGGGTCTACGGGCAATATTAAGGTATGTTACAAACTATGCGTCAAAATTAATATACCCCTAGAATAGGGTATAAAAAAACGTATGCGCCATATTATTTACTGTCTGCTTACTATCCCATAAAAGGAATCCTCAAGATATAACACAGACAGCTCAATCAGAAGATGCCGACAATCTCATGGAGCAACCGCTCCAAAGTAACAGCTAATGAACAATAAAATCAATAAGAAAGTTCTCATATTTTATTATTAAATAGTATCATAGATTGAAGTGAAACACTTGTCCTCGTTTTTAATCAACTCGTAGGTACACCCTGTATCTATTTAACAGCACATTTTTCGTCTCCTCCTGTAGCAAATTTGACTGTTCACACTACCCCAAATAAGGAATTCTAACAACATTCTCTTTTGAAATGGTATAATGCTATTTCCATTGTCCAATGTCCACCCTAATTTTTTCTAAATTATCAGACTCAAAATGTTTTCTGTCATCATAATGTTACGATTGGCCAGTCAAAACAGTCTAACGCATTTCCCACTCATGTTACTCTCATACCAACTGTCGGCTTAAATTTCTCGACACACAGCGTTCGTGAACAGAAAAAACTTTGTTTATTTTTGTTTTGTTGCGGTGTCCATGTTCAACCTGAGACTTTAAACTCGAATGAACGTGCACAACAAACTAAAATGTGAGAATCCTTGGATATGTCGACTTTTCAATGAAACTGTGAGCTGCAATTTTGTGAAGGCTAAACTTGTATGCGACACAAAATTTTGACTGAATTGTGTATGTAGCAAAGAACATTTATGTACACGTTGGATGGATTCAAAATGTTTCCAGTCATGAAGACAAATTTTAATAAACTGAAATGAGAGGAAAATCCATTTTTTTTTCTATTACCGCTGGCGTACGTGGAACCTTTTCCAATAGATTTGCATTGCAAAAGTTGATCAATTCGGGAAGATATGCATTAGATAAGCGTCTACGGTTGGAGGTTTCACTATGAAATGCTCACATAACTTCCAATGACACTTTTTGCAAAGAGTGGTGGGCAGACTTCAAATCTGGGTAGGTAGGTAGTGGGCGTGGAATAAACCTACTTATACGACTTTTTGTATTATCGCGTCACTGTATTCTTGTACTATCGCAGTTGTGCTGTCAGGTAGTAGATAATAAAATTAAAAATTTTGTCTGATTTTGTGCATCCAAACCAATGGTTTAAGGGTTTAACCCTGCAAGCTCATGCTTATTTTTTGTACGTTAGGGACATGCTACCTCAAATCGACGACGGCGTAATAAAAGCGGTCTTTCAGATGATCTTTTGTAACAGGACAGCAGAAATTCCCCGATTACACTCTGACCGACCGCACTGACGAGGAGTTCAAATGGCTCCTGATCGACACTACTGTATGTCCACCAGCAGCCGTCTCTCCGGACCGTCGTCGTCGCGGGACGTACAAAACTAGAACGTAGCTACTGATCGACCCCTCTGGAAAAGTCAAATGGACCACTAATTGCCACCACCGCATGTTCACCAGTAACAGTACCATCAGACCGCCCGACCTGGGTCCCAACACGTCACCATCCACGAGTGGCGATCAGAGCGTCAATATTCCAGTAGTCGCCTGACATCCACAATACTGGCGCATTTCCTCCTAACCCCAACCGCATCCCCGGTTCTCTACTAAATAATGTAAATAGTTTCATAGTTATAAGGTACAATTGAAAGTTGCAATATAGAAATCTTGTCGTGGATTCGACAACACTGTACTCCGCCCGAAGTTTTTGTGTTTCCTTTGCGGAAACCCTGGCACCGACGAGCATTCCTCGGCCACAGGCAAAAATAAAAATCACACTATGCACCAGAAACTTTGAAAGTCAATTATTTTCAATTACTTAAATCGTTTAGAATAACAAAAGCAACAATGAATAGTTGTTCCATAACACTTTACTTCCAAATGCAATTTTCACAAGCTGAGGTCCTTTGGTATTTTTTTTACAAAACCCGATTAGTAAAGTATTTTCATATGGAGAGCTTCGAGGTTTCGATGACATGGATTTATATATATATATTCAGCTGCTTGTCACAAGAAACGTGAACATGGTAAATCAATTGTGGAATACAGTTTTTTTTAGAAAATGATAAATCAAAAAAATGTATTATTGTTGGGGATAAAAAAGAAATAATGGAACTGTTTCTAGTTATTTGGATTTGCTAGCATGGTCTAGTTGTTATTTCAATTAGCCTACAAGGGTTGCATCTTTTAGATGTTTTTTTAGAGAAGTTTGTTCTGGACTTGATGATCAATGATAACTGACAGGGCTGTTAGTAAACATAGATAGCAAAAGTAGAAGGCTCCAAAAACGGCTGACAGAGTGATAAAAATTAACTTCAACAAACTTAAAAACAATAATTTTTTATGAGTTTTGGAAAATGTTTAAACATGCAGAGATGCCTCGAATATGAATATTGAAAAGGAATTCGTAAATAGCTCGCCTAACAATTCTTCCTTTTCAAAGAAACCTGCTATTTTACGAGTTGATAAGGTAGACGTTTCAGACAAACCGCTCATTGCTGACGCATTTAATTGCTATTAATTTCGCAAATATTGCCAGCAGATAACAACCGTGTCCTGTTTTACTACTGCTACTGTTTGTAGCTCTGATGAAAAGTTGCAAGGAAATATTTTTTTTATAAGCCCATAACTTCTCTCGAAATAATAAAAGTAATTGGTGCTTTGATTAATTCAAATTCGTATTGAGCTGATGGTGAACGAATCTGTTTTTAAAAAGAGTTGCTTGGTTCGTTGTTGATGTCTTGTCAGATATTGTTAATCATTGCATATTTGCGGGAGTCGTTCCAGAAGCACTGAAATGTGCAGACATTCTGCCATTGATTAAGACAGGTTATACTATTGAAATGGCTTACTACAGGCTAATATCACTTCTTCTAGTTTTGCTTAAAATCTTCGAAAAATACAGTTTTCAACCCAAATCAGTTTGGTATTCAGGTGAATCAAAGGTGAATCGACGGAAGTTGCAGTTTCGTGCTCAAATAATATCAAACCTCGATTGAAAAAAGTGTAACGCTGGTTTATTTATTGATATCACCAGAAGCTTTTGATATTATGGTCAACCACAATGTTCTGCGGAGAAATTTGGAAAAAGTCAGCTTTCGTGGTTCGTATTAGATTGGTTCGGATCATAATTAAAATATTGGTCGCAAAGAGTGAATTTCGATTAAATTGTTAGCGAAATAAAAGTTTTCAATTTGGGTGTACGACAAGGTTCTATTTTGGGACCGATTTTGTTTCTCGATTATATTAATTCACTCCTTGCAAGTTGATCTACTTCTTTTGCGGAGGATATAGGTTTTTCTTATGGTTTAAACAGTCATTTGGATCTAGTTTCTGACATTATTTGAAATTTAAGTTTATTGAGAAGCTGGTTTACTGAACACAATTTGATTATAAGCTCTTTAACTAAAATAATATTTTTCAAGTTGTCATCCCTTAACCATTTGGAAGGGATTGTCTTTTATCGCGCACCTGAATGCCAAAAATACAGGCTTTCTTATTACAAGTGTACGTCTTCTACCGCTTTTTGTGACAGTTCAAGTTGCATTGATACATATGGGTTTTTTAATTGAGATAGTGAATGCATTTATTTACTTGGGGCTTATCCACAATTGATTCTAGAATGAGCTTTTCGTATCACGCAGAAATTCTGATGAAGTATTTTCTCTGTACACTTAGATATTTTTCCTATTTGCGAAATATCTGCTCAGCAATGCTCCTGAAAACGTTTTATTACGCAATTTTCCATTCCAAAGTGCAATATGGAATTGTTTGTTGTGTAGGGGTTTATTCGAATAAAATTCAGCCACTATTAATTCTGCAGAAATATATTTTACGGAAAATATGCCGTAGACTTAGCAGACAACCGATTTTTTCATTGTTCTGCCACCTCAAAATTCTTCCAGTCTGACATTCGTAGGTACTGCTTTTAAGTGTTGAAGACTTTTTAATGAAATCTGGAATTCGCAATTACCGTTTAATCTCAAATTACAGTTTACGTGGAAACTTTCGAATATGGTATCTGTTATCTGTACCAAACTTCCATACTACTGCATTACGCAATTTTTATTCAGTTGCATTTCGTCATTTATTTAACAAGCTTCCTCACTCCATCAGAACAAAAACAATGCCTGGAACGCTTTTAAAAATTGTAAAACACTGAACTAAAATAATTTATAATCTACCCTTCTGATATTCTTTCTTTTATTCTATACTAAATACAATAATTAAGATTGGTTATTTATAATGAATTAATAAGATGTAAAAATTATATCTATCTATCAATCTACACAGCTATCGCTGTAAGAAAAACTAACGCAAAACAGACAAAACTAAGAGAGAATAACTTTACAACGTGAACTTGCGCATGTACTTCCGTGGTTAAAATAAAAAAAATAATGAAATAAAGATAGCTTGAACATTTTCAGCATTTTATTTTCCATTTGTTATAATAATTGTGTAATACTGAGGCCGCATCTTTAAGACTCGTCTCGATGCTGGGACTGAATTCATGCGACGGCAATACAGCGGACAAATCTGAACATACGAGTAGCTGGTAGAAGAACCGAGCCGAAGCGTATGGCAGCGTGGAATTGAATTATATCAAATGCAATTTCATGAACATGCACTCAACGACTGGACAGTAAACTTTGAGAACTTTCATAGAGAAATGGGGGAAAATTTTAATTCAACATCTTAAACTAGTCCATCGACAAACACCGAATCAAACACTTTCTCAATTTCAAGCAATAACATAACTTGACTTTCCTATTGAACGATTTCTTTTAATGGTAAGATATTGAAATCACATGATGAGAAGTTCTATTACTGCGCCTGAAACCAAACTGTTCATCGATGTACATCATCTACATGACTTTTCAAAAATCTTACAAAAACTACTTAATAGGCTAATATTGGTCTATAGCTTTCTGGTCTATCAAGGGGTTGGCCTGGTTTAGGTATTGGCGCTAATTTGGCTTCTTTCAAGGAATCTGGAAAATATTGCATTTCGAGATAAGCTTTAATTATTCAAATTTGTTAAACATTTTACTCCTGCTCTAATCAGTTCTTTTAAATATACATTTTTAATAATGTCTGGTCCAATTGTTTTTTTTATATTTAAATTGGCCATAAAGAATTGTGTGTCTATTTCAGATATAATATGCGTTAACTGTAAGATTATGGCATAAGCACATTGAAAGTAAAATGATTTAAAATTAAATTGATATTTTAACTAACAATACTTTTTTTTTGAACAAATAAGCACACTTAGATTGTTAAAAACTTTTTAATAATGTTTTAGTTCAGATAACAATAGTTTCTAAAATATTTTTTATACGAATTCGTTACGAATAACTATTTTCCTATAAATGTCCCTATAATTTCATAAATACGGCTTAGGTAAAGAAAGGTTGATATTTATCTATATTTGTAACATATACTGGCGTACTGGTTCAGAACAAAGGAACAGGAACAAAGGAACATATTAATTCTGACCCAATAAGGCTAAGGACAGAACTATTCACTTACATAATACATTTTTTAGCTTGCTGAGATAATAAGTTAATTTCGATTCATCTCCACAAGCGTCCCTCGGGCTCAATTATAATCACATTATTCCATCATTCGCCGTAACATATTTTAAAAGAATATTTATTTAAGAAAGCAGTTCTTGGAACTTTCACCAAGCGCTAAGCTCACTCTTCGCAATGATACGACAATGAAATACTAACTAAGAGGTATGCCGTTAATTTATTATTCCATGGACGTGCACACTCTTGTTCGAGTAGCAAAAGGACATATCCCATTTGGTTTTTGCAATGTTTTTAGTTTCGCAGTGAAAAGAAGGTGAAGTCTCGCATAATTTAAGCCCACAATATCAAAGTTGTGTGCAGCGCAAGAAGTCTTTTTATATTCTTTCTTAGATGTGTATAGTGAAAACGATGTACCTAGACTTGGAATTTAATTTCGAAATCCTTTCGTTGCCTTAGAATTCATAAAGGATGCACAGGCACATTGAATATAAATTAATGTGAAGTAAAAATTCAACGACCTACTTAGGGCTATAGTACCGTCCTTGTTGCAAACAATTGCCATATGCTACATACTGTTGCAGTCTTTTATTTTGCCAACGCGAAATACTGTAAAACAATTTCGGAGATTTTAGTAGCATTCCTTTAGCAATAAAATTTTTATGATAAGCTTCGACAGAAGGCTGCATTCTGAATATACCGGAATGCTGACTCATAGTGTAGTGATGGTGTCACTGAAGGAGTTCTCGGCAGCCGAGCTCGTTCAGATGCGTCGCATGTCAATGATCATTTTTGTTAAAAAAGAAATACTCTGTACGCAATGAAAATGCAACAAAACAATAAGAATAAAATCCTAATCCTCAAGTGAGTGATTTGCTGTTAAATTTTGTATGCGAAAATTATTACATGATATGAATTTTTGATGTTTGTTTTATGAAAGTTAATTAAAAAGACAAACACATGAACTGCTTGATAAGATTCTGTTGAGAGCTGCGGATGGGGAGGGAGTTAAGCCCTATTTAAAGTGTTGTGGTAGTGGCTGATGATTTTTGCAGGACACAGGATCGGCGAATAAACAATGGGTTATTAAAATAATTGCAAAGTACCTACTACGCAATAACGCTCCACCGAACATGATCTTCGACTCCAACAAAAGCTCCCAGGTTCCAAATGACCAATCCATTGAGGATGCCAGAGCACTTAGTCTGGATAACTGGAAATAGCGTGCGGAATTTCGCGGAGAATGGAAGGATACAGTGTCTCAGGCAGAGACTCTCCACGGGTCGGGAGCCCATTAAGTAGTTAATTAAGTAAGTAAGAACTCTCTGGTAGCAAACCTAATATGATGAATACGTCTATGGATTTTTTGACTGTGAAACATACAATGAACCAACAAATTTTGTCATATTGACCATTTTTCGAATCAATGTATAGAAAAAGCTGTAAATTTTCAACCGTCCATTGTAGTTGTCAATATGACAATTTAAATTTTCATTTTTCAACGAAATGGAAACTTGATGACTTGTTGTTCATATTAACAATTACGGTTTCTATTATGAAAAATCAAGTCAACAAATTGAAAAGTTGCAATTGTCAATCTGATGAAAGCAGTTATCAAATCGAACACTAAGGTTGTCAGATTGAAAACATTGATTTTCAAATGCGAAAAGGGTTATGCCATGTTGAAAATTGCAATATTTAATCTGATTATTTCAATGGTCAAATTGATAACTGAGGTTGTTAAGCTAAAAGTTTCAACTGTCAATGTGTTAAATGCTATTATTATATTGACAATAACAGAAATGATTGAATGTTTTCAATTCAAGTTAAAAGCGATATATTATCTATTCAGCATCTTCAGTCATCTTCACTCGCCAAATTTCCATCCTGAAATATTATATTTTTATATTTAAATATATCTATTTTTAAAACGAACAAGCATCTAATTAATTCATTTTATTTTATTCAACATATTTAGAATTGAAAAGAATTTCACACGCATTTTTAGTCGTAGCCTTCAGCCAGCTGCGTTGTTCTGCCTTCGAAAGAAGGCCATCTGCGACTCCTTTATCGTGAATCTCGCGAAGCGTTTCTTACCAGTATATTCGCTTTTCTTGTATTGTGCTTTGTTGGGACCAGGTAATGGAATATACCGTTCAGTACACACAGCACAGACCATCTTAAAAAAATTAGGAAAAAAGCCTTTTAAAATACTCGTAACCTTAAAATTCACCTTTGTTGGATTTCTGGTTACCTATATTTTTAAGTCCATCCAAAACTATCCTATCCCTGACTTTCTCTATGATAACGTCTTTCAATTATTTATCTCTCATAGGTATATGGAGCAATGATTTACTGTTTAATAACAGCTGCAATCATATATGTCTCTATTTATAGGCTACATCAAATTTTAATTCGCATATAAATAATTCAGGATTGACTTACACCTTTCACTTTCAATACACAACCGAGCTTGGTATCCGACGCTGGTTGTATTGTTAAGAATTGACAGTATCCAGGTTATCATATTGACAATCCCATGTGTACGTTTGATGACCGTTGAAAATGATAACTGCAAAGGAACGATCATCAGATTGAAAATCTAAGCTATCAATCTGATGACTGCAAAAGTAAGACAATAGTCAATATGATAATCCAATTGTCAGTTCGAATATTAAAATTTTCAATATGGAAATGCTGGAAACTGTTGTACTTTGTTGTACAATAATTGGCAGTTGTTTTATACCCTATTCTAAGGGTATTTTATTTATGACTCATGGTTTGTAACATACCTTAAGGCTGAAAACACACCGGATAAAGCAAAACGTTTTTCATTCGATAGTCATAAAAACATTTTTTATTTCAACACACACCAAGCGAAACAGAATGTAACAAAACAAAACGTATTGTTTTCTTGCTTCATTTGGTGTGCGTTGAAATAAAACAAAGTTGAATTCGTGACTTGCTTTTAGTGTTCTTCAACATGTGGTCGGACTCAGACGATGAAGTTGTGCCAATCTTACATACAATTTTTGAAGTAATTGAGGAAAAGGATGCAAATAGTAGAGAGTGGTGGTGCATCCATATAATCTAAAACGTAATGCTGAGGAAGTGATTATAAACTTAATAGCAGAGTTAAGAACTGATCTTGAAAAATTTAATAATTTCACCACAATGCGGATGCATAATATGATTAGGGAACGCGAAAGCTTGCTTCAGGAAATATATGTTGAGCGTGAAGCTATGGAATACGTACCTCAAGGAGAAACACGTGAAAATATTGGAAGAGCAAGACCATCAAATGCTGCACGTAACATACGCAATCAGTATGCTCAATACTTCAACCCCTCTACTGGAGCAGTTCCTTGGCAATACAAGTATGCCATCTAATTTTGGTTACATGATTTTTAAATACAGTTAAAGTAATACTGTATATACATTCATACACATTATGTACGTTAATAAACATGTATAAAATTAAAATTCAATAAAACTTACCTTGGCAATTCATTTCAGTTGCTATTTCTATCCACAGCTTATCAATAGTAACTTTATTAGAATGTTCCTTATCTTTATAATTATAGATAGGGCTTTTTGCCTGAATTAAAAAAAAATAATTTTTCTCCATCTACGTTGATATTTGTTAAAATTTGGGCACAGACAAAAACCAGAGTAGCTATATCCATATAATGAGTAGGGACACTCTCATATTTTTGACTGGAGGGTAATTGTAGAGGTTCATAATTATTTGTAATCTTTAAAAAAAAAAAACAGAAAAACCAGCCATGTAGTGAAAAGTTATACACAACGATGGATCAAGTGGATGGGTCTTTAAAAAAGTATTAAGAAAAAACCCCACAATGTTGTGCAAAAAACAATAGGTCAGCTATCGGCAACGAAACACGTTTTCTTGTTTTGCTTTTGTTTTTATGTTTCGGTATATTTAGTGTGTGTTGCGCCATAAGAAAGTAGGCATTTATCGTCAACGACGCTGGGTCGAAACAGTTTTGTTGCATTCGGTGTGTGTTGCTCGTATACAATGGCATATATTTTCGACAACCACCACCAAAACACTTCGAAACAAAAACCTGTTTTTTTTTTGTTTTCTTTGGTGTGTGCACTCTCATAAGAAACAATGTTCTCTTGTTTCACGAAACAAAGAAACACGTTTTGCTTTATCCGGTATGTTTTCAGCCTAATACAACTGGAATTGTCCATATGATGACCCTCGTTTTCAATGTGTTTAATGCTTAGATGCGATCATCATATTGACAAGGACAATTTTCACAACAAAAAATGTGATTTCATTATATTGACAACCACAATATTCAAATTGACTATTGATGAATTAACAATTCCTTTTTTTCCTATTGAATACCGGAAATTGAAAATGTTCATATTGTCTATCCGATTTACAGATACGGAGCTAGTTATCGATTATTTACATCTACTTACTTACTTAGGGTGGCGCTACAGTCCGGGGTGGACCTGAGCCTCAACCAACAAGCGTCAACAGTTTCGCACGCTAAGTTGATTAATGTCAACTTCCAATTGCTTGCGCCACCTGAGTCGCGGTTTTCCTCTACTGCGCCACCTCAGTCGTTGGACCTTCACTCTTCAGGGTAAGTCGATGTCGCTGTACAGCGCGTACAGTTCGTCGTTGTATCTCCTCCCCATTCACCGTCTATGCTGAAGGGACTAAAAATTACCCAAAGAATAAGAATTAAGCTTAGATATGGCTATCTTCACTTCGGGTAGACGGAATTGTTGGTCTTCATCGTTCGGATTTAGTTCGTCATCGCCGTTAAACAGTCTGCAGAAGTAGTTCTTACATATACTCAGCATCGACTGCGATTCTACTATGATGTTCCCTTGGTCGTCCTTGCAGGCCTGAAGCCTCAGGCTCTGTAGCCTCGGCAGATTCCTTTTAGCCTTTGGTAAAACTTCCGAACCTCATTCCTGCTGTAATATCTCTCAATTTCCTCGATCGCGTGCTTCGCGTGCTCTTTCTTTTTTCTCCTGAGAAGCCGGTGTTTGTCTCTTCTTTTCTGCGCGTAGAGCTGACGAGCAGCCCTTGTCCTTCTTTGCAGCGCCGCTTTGTATGCCTCTTGTTTCGCTGCATGTGCTTGCCGGCAAACCAGGGTTTCGTTGTGGTGGCCGAGTGAAACCAAGCACATCAGAGGCGGCGTCTCTGATGGCTTTTTGGCAATGTTGCCACTGGTCTTCGATCGGAGAAGGATCTGGTGATCTCTTGCGATTTTAGCCGTCCGACGTCAAACTTCCTCACAGTATTTACTTGTCTTGGCAATGTTCAGGATATCCGAAGGCGTACCTTGGCTAAAACGAGGTAGTGGTCCGAGTCAATATTGCCCCCTCGGAACGTTCGGACATCCATAATACTGTAGGAGTGCCTTGTGTCGATCGCAATGTGGTCAATGTAATTGACGGTTGATTGATCGGGAGATCTCCATGTGCCTTTATGAATATCGAGATGCAGGAACCGCGTACTTGCTATGACAACATTTCGCCCCGCGCGCCGCGCCGCGAAGTCGATCAGCCCAAATCCGTTATCGGAGGTGGTGTCGTGCGTAGGCTGTACCTTCCGACAGTACTACCAAAGATGTCCTCTCTTCCTATCTTTGCTTTAAAATCACCCAGGACAATTTAAATGTCGTAGTTAGGGCACTGCTCGTATGTCTGATCTAAGAGCTCGTAAAACCTCTCTTTGGTGTCGTCGTCTTTCTCCTCCGTGGGGGCAAATTAAATTATTATTATTATTATTTTATTTACATCATTTTGACAATTATTTTCATCCATTTGACAATTTTCAGTTAATAATCGCCAGTTGCCAATCCCCCGTTTTTTGCCAGTGTCTACGTCTACTTATAACAGAGACGACAGTAAAAAACACCACAACGTCTCAGCTTTTTTATGTATTGTCTAGCTTTGCGGAGCTGTGATGAATATTTTAATATATTTAATATATGTATTGTATTAATAATATCAGTGAATCCGAAAATATCATACTTCGAAGAAGATGTACTTGTGCGCAAAACTTACTTAACTGACTCCCCCCGACCAATGAAGAGACTACCTGAGACACTGCAGTCTTTCATCGATTGCGGGCATGCTACTTCCATTATCAACCACTCTGGCATCCGCGATGGCTTAATCTTGACAATGGATATTTGGTCTTCCTTACCGTCTCTATTTTAAGGCTGTAGCCGAAAAAAATCGTCGAGTGGAGCATTATTGTACATTAGCTCGACGTGGCCGGCTAATGTAGTCAACGATACAGCTCGCAGAGTTCGCGGTTGTAATTTCTCCTCCCTTCGCTTTACACATAGGTCCAAGTATCCGACGAAGAATTTTTCTTTTTGTCCTTTATGTCAGAAATTTTGACACCATTTGTTTTTTTTTCAAACCGAAATAGCAGCGGCTTTCAAGGGTAATATTGATGTTTACTTCCGGTGAACTATTAACCCTAGAATGGTAAACATATTTTTTGACTTTTTATTGGTAAACCTCGCCTGTGAGGCGACTTTTATAAAAAACCCACATTTCACCGTTAAAAAAACAAAAAGATATTAAAACAGAAAGAAAAACGTATTTATTACATATTTGGTTACAAGAATTGACAAAAAACAATTCGTTATAAAATATCTTAAAAATATTACAGTAATATTTGGAGATTACATATTTTAATCTATGGTATGAAGAGATGTTTTACAAAAAAATTAAAAAAATAAATAAAAATCAGTTCGGAGTAAAAAAAAAGTCAGCTTCGTACAGCCCTTAAATCTAATTGACATATTTTAAAAATTATATAAGGCGTATAACTTCAAAAACTTGTGCAGAACAAAATTAATTTTGTGAATTTTCCACGTACATTTTTACGTCACATTTCTCAATTTGGCACAAATTGCACATACAAATTTGTTCAAAAAAATTACCTCTATTGGTAAACCTCGCCTCACAGGCGACACATGTGTGTATATATCGGCAATGCAATGGAGAAAAACAAAGCACATTTGCGCACAAGCACGTACAACACTCAACAGAGGTGGCACGAGCGCATGCTTTGATACGAGCAACCGATTGGGAAATATCGCAAAATAAAAAAATGGTTTCGCCTAACAGGCGATGTTTACCATTCTAGGGTTAAATACTTCGAAGTTACTCCTATTAACAGTGGCGTTTTGTTCTATGCGGTGTACAAATATTTGTATGTTGACAGCATGTATTTGTTATTGTCTTCAAATCATCAAAAGTAGCTGGACGGATCTATTGAAGATAGTGCCTTTCGTGCTGAAACTTCTCCTGCGCACTCGAAGGATCTGCTCCGAAACTATAGATTAGACCGCGTGTTTTCCTGCGTCACGCGAAACAACAGGATCCTGTCGACGAAAATGTCGTTTGTTTTGATTGCGGGGGGCAATGGTGCGATGGCAGTGTGTGCACAAACTGACTTGCAGATTGCGCATTCGGATCCCGACCAGAGCCAAGATCTTAAAATTGAATACACACAAAAATACAGATCTCCCTAAAGCAATTTAGGCGAAACTCGTGGAGAAAAAACATACAACAGCACCAAAGCCTATCCTCCTATTCTTTCATATAATAAGTAGCACCTAAAAACAGGGAATGAATCATTTGCTGGATGCTGCTTGCAGCAACAAAAACAAAATGCCTGCACTGTGTTAACATATAAGGGTATTAAGATATCAATTACAGAAAAAGAAATCCCTTTATAAAAAAAATAAATAAAAAGCTTTTCCATGATTTTCCTCAGTGTGCCATACTAGCACGTAAAGAGTATTAAGTTGCAGAACGGCTAGAGACTTCCACACAGTCAGTGGATAGGATCTTATATTGCGGCATAAAGCAGTGAGATGCCTCGATTAAGATTTATCAATTTGACTTCGGATAAAAGTGCAAATTTTGTATATCAACTTAGTACCTATTAAGTTAAGTGGAATTTGTGTTTTAGAATAAATATAATTATTAATTAATAATTGAATCGTGTCAACCCGGATATGGTTAAGACTTAAGCGATCTAATTGAGGCTGTATATATATATATATATATTTTTTTTTTATTTATTTAGAGATAACAAAAAATGACAGTCGTTTACATAGTTTTCCCGCAAAGCTTACGGCTTATCTGCAGGAGGTTATTTTGCTAATAGTGTAAGAATACTAAGAGTTGAGATACATAGTGTTAAAATTTCAAATAACCGATATTAGGTATTTTACATTTCTTTACTTGTAATTTTTATGATTTTTTAATTCTATATACATAATCTCAAGGTATCAGAAATACAATTTAATTAGTTTGGTCTTTGATTCAATGAAAGAAAATGTTGGTTTATAATAAGCTTCCCTTGTTGACCTCGGATGCTGGTGAGACTTCTAGGTAAGTCGTTCAGGAACGTAGGGACTATATACATCATGTTGTATTGGAGTTTGAAAACGGTTGTCTTCATAATATTCTAATACAACTGTCATCTTAAATATATTTGAAACGCTGAGAGCTCTGAAATCGTCATTAGCTATTATTTTAAAGGCTCTCTTTTGAAGTTTCTCCAGTGATTGTATGTGTGTTTTTGCTGCGCCACCCTATGTTAAATGCCATAGCGAAGCTGTGATTCTATCAACGAATAGTACACTTGTTGTAGTACCGGTTTTAGTGTGCATTTTTTCAAGTAGAATAGTGCAAACAAGGCACTCTTTAATTTACAACAAAGATTTGTTATGTGTTCATCCCATCTGAAGTTGCAGTCAATAGTGATCCCTAAGTACTTATAGGACCTTACTTCCTCGATACATAGAGCTGTTGAAACGGCTGGACAATCGTTGTTTTGATAAGTGATGCCTAAATTTATATAAGTCGGGCCGAACATTTTTAAGCTCAATTTGCTGAACACAACTAAAACAAAAAAAAATCTGATAGGTCGTCAAACTGAATCAAATTTGACTTGTTTATAGAAAAAAATGATTGGAATATTAGAAATAACTTGAATATTTTGCAAAACGGTTGTCACAACAAAGCATAATCAAAAAAAAGTAGTAAATAATTTTACTATGAATAGAACGGTTCTTCTGAGAACATCTCAACACGAAACGAAAAAAGCATTAAATAAATTTCCCCAGCTTTGCAAAGTATTACCTACACCATCCATCCTTAAACAGTTTCATTCAGTTTTTAGGTGTAAAATGAAAATCTTAAAAGATTTCCGATACAGCATATTTGCTTTTCCTCAAGTGAGATAGACTCCTTGAAATGAATTCCATTAGCGGAATAGAATTCGTCTTCCTCAATGGCACGCGCTATTCTCCAGAGATTCAAACAGTAGTGATGATAACATGGTGAATCTGAAATTCTATAATTGATTTTATTACTTCTGGGATACGTACCTTATCCCCGCCTTTGCAGAGAATAATTCGGATTCACTTCCATCGCATCATCCCAGCGGTGTGCAAAATCGTATTGTTCCACTATTTCCATTCGGTGACAAAGAATAAAGTTAAATGAAGAAGTTCCCAAACAAACATCTACAAGGCTTTTGAACAAGTGTTCTTGTACAAGAAAATCCTTGCGTTGCATTCCAAGATATCCTTTCTATAGAGACTCATGTCGAGATGTTGCTGTGTCAGTGTGTAGCAATGGTAGTAGCTATACGTCATGGACAATAGTGAAATGCAATAACTCTTGGGTTAATGTATGTTAATGAGTAGGTACAAGTAGAATGCAGTGGTGGCTGGGTAGAGTATGTCAGTGTGTATTCCGGGATAATAGACGTAAGAGGTGCCCTCTAGCTGTACAACAGCTTCCGTGCTCCATGTGAAAAGATGACAATTTTACACCTATAACTCATTGTGGTAATAAGCTGGAGTCACCTTGCTAGATGTCGTGTAATATTTTATGGTATAGCTCGTAAGGTGACAAAAACGAAGTGCTCCTGCTGCTGTTATTAGATATGAAGGTTGCGGAAAGGCTTGGATTATGCCAGAGGTGGATAAGGGTTGTGACTTTGTTAGTGGCCTTATACTACTTGTTGTTGGTGTTGACTTTGAAGGTGGTTATTAACAAGTTGTTTATGACTTTCATATGTAGGTATCTGCTTGTAAGCTGTTAGGGTTGGTCTTGCTTGGTTAATTTGAATAAAGTGAAAGCCCTTTAATATTAATCAAAATAAATTTCTGTAATTATCATAAATGACAATTTGACTGTGCTATGTTTTTTGTATAGAAAAGAATCAGCACCTCATTTTGTATATCTACACCGGCAATAACAAGGATGAGGCCATACATTTTGCAGTCGATTTTCAGCCTTTATACCTGTTGGAAATTGTATACCCGGAATCTTTTACTACCTGTGTACAGGTACATATTTTTCCAACAGTAAGTCTTAAAACTAAAGGGTCATTAAGAAACGATCGCTGGAAGTTCCCAAGATCAAATAATTAACTGCTTGAAAAGCGTATAAAAACATGCGCCACAATATTTATAATAATATTTAAAAATGAGTGTGCTTAAGACCACACGACTGAAGTAAAACTTCTTTCGCTCCATCTAATTTAAATTGTGGGCGTGTCAGGGGGCGAATTTTGAAAATATTTACACATGAGCATCAAGGACCCCTGGAGAGTATAAATTATAAATTTCAGCTCCCTAGCTCAAACTTTGGTTTTTTGCCGTCCGACCTGAAAATCTGACGATGACGGCGACGCTCTATATTTCCCACTAATGAACTGCGATTCATGGGCACAATGACTTTACTCACTTCCAGTAAATTCCATCTGTCGGCAACTGTTCTCCTTTGAACCGGTTTGGATAGATGATGAGCTTAGTATTGCCCTCTATTGAGGAGATTCAAACTTGTTTACCCATTCCACGAACCTTTCCGCTGAAAGGTTGTAACAAAAGAGTGTACGTTTGTCTACACTTCGGTATTGCCGGAAGTCTACGTTTGAGCTGGAAGTCTACATTGGTCTACACTTCCGTGTCGCATTCACCAGCTTACTCCCCAAGTCAAGCGTGCGTAAAGAAGTTTTACTTCAATAATTTCTCGTTTTTCCCAAATTGAATTTTTGTATGAAAATGTATAATATTGTACAATGAATTTGTTTACTTTTGCTGTAAAAATCAAACAAAGAATTATTAGAAATTAGAAAAAAAGGTGTGAGCCACGCTGCACTCACGGTATAGTTCATGTGTAAACATGTAGGCACAGTTGCGCGTTAGCTACCTAATTTGTTATCTTGCAGGTTGTGTAACTAAGCTCGTTAGGTTGCCAAAGTTAGTTGCGGATGACAACTAAAAGTTGGTTAGTTTTTAGCTGTAGCTTTTTAGCTGTATAGGTAATAACTAATAACTAAATCAAAGTTTTTTATTTTGCTATAATGGGGATAATTTATTGGGATTTGTTATGCATATTGCGTTTAAAATAAAAATTGATTGAATGTCCCTTTTATTTTACATCAGGTTATTTTACAAAGAGGTCCTTGGAGCCACAATAATTAAACCCGAAAAAGGATATTTTCCCAAAATGTCTTTGGAAACGGCACGGTATATATGATCTCAATGTTATTTGAATGAGGGGTGCTAGGAACAACAAACATTTTGGTAAAATATCCTTTTTTCGACTTTTAATGACCTTTTTGTTGTTCCAAAGACCTCTTAGTCAAATAACATTGAACGCACTTATACCGTGCGGATTCTAATGACATTTTGGAAAAAATATCCTGTTTCGACTATTAAGGACCTTTTTTGTTGTTGCAAGGACCTCTTAGTCAAATAACATTGAACACAGATATACCGTGTGGATTCTAACAGCATTTTGGAGAAATATCCTTTCTTCGACTTTTAAGACTTTTTTTGTTGTTGCAAGGACCTCTTAGTCAAATAACATTGAACACATATATACCGTGTGGATTCTAAGGGCATTTTGGAAAAATATCCTTTCTTCGACTTTTAAGGACCTTTTTTGTTGTTGCAAAGACCTTTCAATTATTCAAAACAAATCTACTTCCACACAACTTCTCGGTGTTTCGTAAGGACATAAGAATCTCTAAAATTGAACATAATTAAAACTGGAAAATGTATAACGAAATAACAAATCTACTTCGGACATTTTTTCACAAAGTCCCATCACTGATTAGTAATACAAAGTCCCATCACTGAAGTCTAAGTTTGTCTACACTTCCGCTACAAAGTAAGGTCTACACTGCGCCAGAAGTCTACATTGGTCTACTCTTCCGTCTCGCCGGAAGTCTACATTGGTCTACACTTCCGTGTCGCATTCACCAGCTTACCCCCAAGTCAAGCGTGCGTAAAGAAGTTTTACTTCAAAAAGCTTTGAAAAGAACTGTTTTTATTTAGTTAAAAAAATGGGTTCCGGAAAGACTTTGACAGCGACAGAAAGAGGCAAAATATATGCTTTCAAGGAGTTAGGACTCTCAGGCCTGAGCGAGAGTTTCCATTCCAACAGCGTCAACAGTTGTTTCTGTGCCACTTAAGCTACGAACTTCCCATGCTTTTTTTTCGTAGGCACATTTCAATAATTTCTAAAAAAGTGTTTCAGACGATGTCTTGAGATTTAAATTGTTCATGTTTTTATTATAAATAGTTTCTAGTACTTTCTTATACTAATCTATGTTTAAAGGCTATAAAACAGTGCGAACGATGTGGAATTCCCTACAACGAACTTGTTTGGGTAGAGCCAAATCACTGCTTTAAATAAAATAAATATTAGGCATTAACGGCACATAGAATGCCTTAAACATAGCTTCTCCAACCACTTGCTTGCAAAAAGTGGAAGGGACCTACTATTTTAAGCCGAATCCGAACGGCAAACTTGAGAAGCTCCTCTCTTGGATGTTTGTCAGACGTTCGCAAGAGGTGGGGCAGTGGAAAAAATTGTAGATATTAATCGGCCCCGGCGGAATTTGAATCAGGGACTTTTTGGATAGTAGTCCGACCCACTAACCTTTGAGGCACTGCCTGGGGCTTCAAAAGAACACTTTCAACACGGGAAATAAATAAATAATAAATTATGGACAGATGAAGCTAAGGCAGTGCTAAGTTAAAGGAAAGAGGCATTCAAACCTTGTTCAAAGTGCTCCATTAATAATGGAGATAAAAGAGTTCGCCTCGAATCGGAATACAGACTTTGCAAGACGCTCGCAAAGTTAAAGTGCGCTCAAATTCAAAGTGTGTGGAGGACGTGTATCGGGAGTTTCGGGAGGAAATTTCTTCTTTGGCTGCAGATAGAAATCTATCCACAAACTCCGACAAACCCGCTTGAACAGGGGCACAACCGTTTTCAAAATAGCCGCTCAAAGAAGGAGTAATGCCTAGAAAATTCGTTCGCCGAAGTTCATCAACAATGCTCTAAGGCTGCTTCTTGTGGATGACGTAAAAATGCTACACAGGTGCCAATAGTATTCTGATTGACATCTAAGCGAACAATATCCGAGAAGAAGTACATGACATTACTCTCGAAGGAGTAAAGAAGGCGGCCAAAGACTCCGAAAACGAAAGGCAGTTGGGCCGAAAGAGATACCCTCTGAGTTCTGGAAAAAGATGGGAGACATCGGGTCAAAATGGCTCATGGCTCATCTCCAAACTAATGAGAGGCGATCAAATGACTAACCAGTAAATGGTTGTACAAAAGAAAAGGCGATACGCAATAATGGCAGATACCATGAAGATCGTTGAGCGGGTATAAGATAGACGAATGCGGAAAATAATATGGCTATCTGAAGACCAGTGCGGGTTTGTTGCTAGGTAAATCAACCACATAGGTACAATTCAAAGAATGGGTATCGTATTGGTCCGAAAAAACCGAATACTTGTGCTGCCCGTTCTCCGATCCACTCTGACCGCAGACATTTATATGAATCGAAGAATGGTCCCCAAGTGCGGAAGGATCAAATATCTAGGATATATGATAAATAGCAAAGCAAGCAGTGACGACTATCGCCTAAGCGTATGGTGGATGAAGTGGTTGGAAATCTCAGCCGTCTTCTGTGACCGAATACGCCTCTTAGATGAAAGGAAGGCTCTACACCGTAGTTGTGGGGCTGGCGCTCACATACGGCTCAAAATGTTAGACATCGTACAAAAAGTATGAGGGCAAATTAACGGCAGTTGAGATGAAGATGCTTCACATGGCAGTGAAAGTAACAAAGAATGGTCGAATAATAAATTCCAGGATCCGAAAAGAAAAATCTCAAAAAAAAAATGAGGAGCGTCCGGTTCAGTTGGTACTGCCATGTTTAAGGGAGTGATCCTACGAACAATGTCAAAAAGTCAATATCAGCATATAGTCCAGTCAAATTAGTCCTTAAAATAGAAATAAGGTTACAATAATTCCCATAGAGCTAAAAAGTGGTATGAATGTTCAGAATACTTTTATAAATGAATTGTGAAAAGTCCCCATCAATCCCCCTTGCGCAAAAAAATTTAATGATGGTGAAAGTTTGCAAAAATAGGTTTTTCGCGTTTTTCAGCTAAACGGCGAGTTTTACAGACAAATAGTTCAGACAAAAATTGTAGATCATCCGATTCTCTACAAAAAATGTATCTACACTTTTTTTTCATAAGTATGTACCACCTAGAGGACCTGAATGACTTCGTAAAAGTACCTGCCAATAGAAGAAGGAAAGACAGACCCGAGGATATGAATGGTGCTGCTGCGGGGGAATGACATTTAGATAACGTAATCGTATATTTAGTATGAATGAATTTATCTCAAAGCGTTTTCTCTTTTTCTATGCTATTCCTATTCTATTTCCTCTTTCTAACTATCTTTTCCTATGACTTTTCTGTGTTCCTGTTCGGCTGTTCAAAGAATGTTAAAAATTTAAAAATTTAAAAATTTTGTTCCGATGCTCGTTTTTTTTGACTATGACAAGTACAAGTAGTACATCGTCCGTGGCTAATGGCGTGAGCAATAATACTGTGCGCACTATGATACGTAGTCATAACAACACAAATTTAGATTACTTAAAATATGTTTTCGAGGGCTCTAAAGTTGATGTGATTTGTGTAAGTGAGACTTGGTTTAACCTTCCGTCCTCACACATATTTTTTCTAACGCGCTCCTCACACTGGGGTATCACATACCCCACCACAGAAGTATTAAAAAAAGATGTGATTTTATATATATATATACGTATATATTTTTTTAATTCATATTTTTATTTCATCAAAACAACATTCAATACGATGAATAAAATAAAATATAAAAATACTTAAAAAAAAATTATTTCCAAATTAAGTTACAAAAAAAAGTTAATATATAGTTGTCAACTAAAATCAGTCAAATTCATAAAGAAGTTTAAAATAATAGTTTTAAAAACTGTCGCATTACGCTTTCTAATACTCTTTCTTCAATGTTTACTTTAATATATTGTTTTAACAATGGGATAAAAGTTTGGTTTTTTAAAAACGAAAATTCAAATTTTTTTCACTGCATTCTATGCATTGCAGTGAGTGATCAGTGATGATCCTCGCACATGGGAAGTCGGCATGTCACGTTTTCAGTTTTTTTTTCCGATTACAGAAGTTACACAGTTTTTAACGTTGATTCTCAAGAATCGAAACTGATTCATTTTTGGCTTCATCCCTTCAGCATCAAGGAAAAGCCTTTCAATGGATTCGTCTCGAAGAAAATCCGTTTTGCTGTAAAACTAAAAATAATATTGTCATCTACATTAACTTCCTTTATGGCTGAACAAACCTCACACTTGTTTTATTAATTTTTAGTCCAAAATAACTAAAAGAGAAAACATTTCACTAAAATAATGTATTCACAAAATACCAAAAAATACTAACACGCACTGCACACTGGGGTATATGATACCCAAGCTAAAACTTCGAAGCACGACTAAACACTTTAAAAAAATCTAAGAACTAAACACCATCGCCTAATACTGCAGAGAGTTTAAAATTGAATATACATAGGTATGGCATGCTTAGATAAAAATTTTAACGGGACCTGCATACTTTTGAAATTTATGTGGGGTATCTCATACCCCAGTGTGTGGTTGGAAGGTTAAGCCTGATATTAATGATCATATCTTCGACATATTTGGCTATAAGTTGTCGCGCCGACTCATTGACTTAGTGCTTTCAAATGGTCTCGTTATAAGCAACTCTTATCCAACTCGATATGCTCCAAACTCTAAACCAAGTTTGTTAGACCTGGTTTTAGTCTCTGATGCTTCAAACGTTCTTCTTTTGGATCAACTTGCTCTTGAAGGGTATTCTGACCATGACTTGTTATTTTGTTCTTATAATATTGATTTTTCACATGATCCCATTCCGCATACTTTCTCTTACAGAGATTTTAAGTCTGTTGATATAAACTCACTACATTCTTCAGTCGCAGACTGTGGAGCTTTTTAACAAACATGTCGCTCTGCGGACTATACAAATAAGAAATTTGAAATGCCCGTGGTTCACCCGAGAAGTATTAGATGCATTAAGTAAGCGCAGAAAGTACTATAGTAAATGGAGACGTAGCCCTACTTCAAGGAATTGGGAAGCTTACTGCGTAGCGCGTAATCAGTCCACCTTTGTTACGCGCCGCGCTAAAAATAACTATTTCTCAAGGACATTAAAGGATTCCCTTCCTTCCAAACAGCTATGGACTAATTTACGAAAGAAAGGTGTTGGCAACAGAGTTGAAACAGTCTGTTGCTTAGATCCCAATATCCTTAATTGCGCATTCCTTTCAAGTACCGGTACAAGAAATCCTCAGTTCTCCTTGCAAGAAGAACTTCTATGCGAGCTTGATTATGATTTTAAATCAGTAAATGAGAATGATGTCATTGAAAGCGTTGCTGATCTTAAATTGAATGCAACAGGTGAGGATGGCATCCCACTCCGCTTTTTAAAAATGGTTTTACCTTATATACTACGGTCACTCACACATATTCTTAATCATTGCCTTGCTTCTTCTACTTTCCCTGATAACTGGAAAGCCGCCAAACTAATTCCTGTTGCAAAGAAACCGCAACCCTCGCTTTCTAATGACTTTCGCCCGATAAGTATTCTTCCGACCCTGTCAAAAGTATTTGAGAAGATACTGGCAAAGCAAATAGTATGTCATATAAATGGGAATGCTTTACTTTCTCCTTTTCAGTCGGGTTTTAGACCCGGGCACAGCTGTGCTACTGCAATGGTGAAAGTTCTTGACGATATAAGGCAACAATAATGACCGAAGTCTAGTATCTACCGGTCTTATGTTTGTTAGACTTCTCTAAGGCTTTTGATAGGGTCAACCATCAGATCTTATGCAGTCGGTTCCAAAGAGTTCTGGTTGGTGACCATTTGTCGAATGTCCAATTCCTTAGGGAGGGTGTACCACAAGGGTCTATTATAGGCCCCATTCTTGGTGCAGGGAAATAAGTCCCATTAAGTGGGAAATAAAACCACTTTCGCGAAGTGGACTTAGTTCCCATGTAAGGTGGGAAATAAATTCCCAAAACTCTGAGTGGTTTTATTCCCTTTTAATGTGAAGTAAATTCTCACTGTCGACTAAGAACAAAATAAAATTAAAGAGTCAAGTAGGTACTTTGCAATTTTTATTTTAACAAAATAGAAATTAACTTCTAACTGAGACAGAGTAATATAGGTACCGTGACCTCGCACTTACTCCATCCACTGTTTATGAGATTAGTTACGAAATCGCAAGTAGATTCCATAAATAGTGTAATGCATATGGGGGGCATGCTGCCCCCCTGCAACCCCCCTGCTTGGGGTCACTGTTTGATTTGGAGTAGGTACGAGGTACGGTTTTGAAACTTTGGCTTTATGTCACCATGATAAGCTTAAGACTTTGCTTAAAGAGTGTGATAACTAACTGCACTTTACAGTTTTTTGTTTAATTCTAAATGTTGGATGTTAGTTCCCTCTTCTTATATTTGAATGTAGACTAAGTTCCCATAAAAAAATGGACTTAGTTCCCACTTAACATGGGAACTAAGTCCACTTCGCGAAAGTGGTTTTATTTCCCACTAAGTGGGAACTAAGTCCCTCAGTGGACTTAGTTCCCGTGGACTTATTTCCCTGCACCCCCATTCTTTTTTGTATGTTCATAAATGATATTGCTCGTGTGTGTAATAGTTCATCTTTTCACCTTTATGCCGATGATATCCAAATTTACCTCTCAAGACCTATCGGATTAATTGAGGATCTTTTCCATTGGATAAACCTTGACCTCTCAGCTATACACAGCTGGTCTGTTGAAAATGGACTTACCTTAAATCCATCTAAGACTCAGGCAATTTTAATCTCCAAAAAGTTTTACACACCGGAAATGTTTCCTCCTCTCTTTCTGTCCAACGTAGAAATTAAGTTTGTTGAAAAAGTTACCACCTTAGATTTTAAAATAAATAGTACTCTTTCTTGCACTGACCATGTCAATTATGTCATCAGCCGTATCTATGGTTGCCTTCGTAAGTTAAGGACATGTGCCAATTTTATCCCTCGCGATACGAAATTAAAATTAATGAATATAGCTTATGCCGAAGTTGTCTACTGTGTACTTGATTCCTTATCACAAAATAAGCTTCAAGTTGCATTTAACGGAATGATTCGTTATATCTTTGGACTAAGAAGATATGACCATGTATCAGCTTACCAAAATAGTATATTAGGATGTTCATTAAGGCAATTTCTTGATGTTAGAAACTGTATTTTTCTGCATAAAATAATATACTCAAAATCACCACGATATCTTTATGAGAAATTGCAGTTCACACAGTCGGATAGAAATTTTAACTTAATAATTCAGCCTTATAATTATAATAACTCGTCGCGTCTTTTCTTTACTTACGCTGTTAAGCTAGGGAACTCCTTGCCTGAACACATCAACCGAGCATCGGGAACTCTTAAATTCAGGACAGCTATTTTTAAATATTTTTCTGAACAGCAGTAGAGGTTTCTTCCTTCTTTCCTTCTTTATTCTTCTCTTCTTTTATTTTCTCCATTTTACTCTTCTTTTAAATTAAATTGTTAATCTTGTTTCTGGGAATATTATAACTTTAATACGCATGTATGTATGTTATGTGAAAAACTAATGTAAAATAATTTTGTTAGTGCTCTATAAAGACTATGTCTTACTTGTACTTAATGGTAAAATAAATTGAAATTGAATTGAATTGAAATTTTGCCATTTCCGTGCTATAGCGGTTGAAAGAATTGAAAAAAATATTTTATTCGTAATATGCACGTTAATGTACTTTTATATACATTTTTGAACCGTTATACGAGTAAACATATGAGTCCCTATGTCTTATACATACAAATTATAAAATTCTTATTATATAAATGAACGTCAAAAACTCCGCCCCTATTTTCTAGATTCTCAAGACATACAGAGCCTCCTAGAGTGGTTTTCTTTACATGATCCTTTTCCAGAAGTCAACAGAATTGTATCTATTGCCAGTGGAATTGTTGGTGATGACAAAATTAATTGTCATAAAGCTCGAGAAGTTGTGATTGCTTGCATGTCAAAAATAACAGGATTGACGTTTGCTAACATTAAATTCAAACGTGCTGATAAAGTAGTCCCTCTTTTAGCTATGAGTATTGAGTAGCACTGTCAAAGTTCACGATAAGAAGATTCCTGTTGACCCTGTATTATTACTTCAAGAGTGGCAAAACAACGGTTTTGAAATTATTCGAGAAACAAAATTTAATTAAATGTGCTGAAGTTTTTAAAGATAGTAACTCTACTCATGAAGTTATAATCACTAATGGAATTCGCTTTCTTCTTTTTATGTATGTATGTACGGAGCTCCAAAAAAAGTTACCTGCTTGGATAAACTCCGATACTTATCTTTTGCAAAAAAAACGTATAATAAAAAACAAGTGCAGTTAGCTTGTCTTACCCCAACCTCTGCTGCTGCTCAACAACATCTATTCCGGGTATATTATCAAGTTCAAGTGTGGCTTGGTAATAAAATGGATCCAGAAGACTGGGGTTGGAAGTTAGTTGACAATGCATTGGAACCAATTCATACGTTATACCCACCTGCACCAGAAAAACTCCTTAACACCATCTTTTGCAATTGCAAAAAAGGTTGCAATGCTAAATGCGGCTGTAAAAACGTTGGACTGTTTTGTTCTTTAGCATGTACCAATTGTCAAGGACAGTCGTGCTCCAATGTTGAATCGATACTAGATGAGAATAATTACGATATCAGTGATGACACATATGATGCATCACTTTTAGAACATATTTGTATCCAGCAGGAAGATGAAGAAAAAGAAGATAAAGAAAAACAAGAAGAAGAAAACGAAGACAGTACACTAGAAGTTCAATTGGATTATTATGAATCCGACGAATAATTTTTCCAAATTATTTTTTCATTTATTAATTACGTAATTTACACAGCAATATTCAATTTGAATTCAATAGGATCGCAATGGATCGTGGAATTGGCCTTGTTGGGTCGTCATCTAAATCGTCATCGTCATCGTAATCGTCATCGCCATCGTAATCGTCATCATAGTTCTAAGTTTTATAATATGAAATTGTATATTTGAATTTACCGCCTAAATTATACCATTCACCATATTTATGAATTCGCCATACAATAAATAAATTTTGAATTAACGTATTCTCTATCGCAAAGCGAAAAACCCTGTTATTTGAAAATTGTATAAAAACCCTCAGGAAATAAAGCTTTTAAGTTTTGTATTGTTGAAACCCCTTAGGGGAAACGCTGCTCTTTTTATTTCTTGTCGTTCGCTTCACTCGTTTTCGAAATTTCGCTAAACTGTCGTGGAAAGTCTTTAAAGGAAAAAGACAATTTCTTAAGTCGTCGTCGTTAAATCGCACAATTAACCTCCTTCTTTGCAATCGCATCCGTTTGTCAGTCGAGCAAACGAAACAACAACCCAGGATCTATCTATCCCTAGTTGAAGGACAAATAGAGGTCCCGCGGTTGGAGATCGGAAAAATATCCGAACGTACATTTTTGGCGCCCAATCGTGTGAAGAAAAGAATCCCTAGTCGGTTATTTATTACAAGAAACAATTATTTTATAGTGACAAATACAAAATACCGTAAAAAAAGACTAAAAAGTTTAAAAGACACATACAAAGTACAGTCAAAAAAGACTAAATGGATAAAAGGAAAACCTCGCAATATATGTAATTTACAACATACAGACATTAATAAGTGAATTGCATAGTGAACTCGGTTTTCGGTTTCGGTATCGGTATCGGTATAGTGCCAGAGAAAATCGCAACAGTACTCAGGAACAGCCCATAACCAGAAGAGAAGTCAACGGCCACCGGCCATACATCAAAGATCGAAGATAAGTATCATCTTCGACCCAGGTACGTCACAAATCGTTTTTCAATCGAAGCTGCGCACAAATCACAAAACTATAAAGTAAAGTACAAAATACGAAACAGGCCTACCAGGGAAACCACGTTAAAAAAAACGCCAAGCACACTACCTCATAGGTGGTGTGGAAATGTGTGCATATTACGAATAAAATATTTTGTTCACTTCTTTCAACCGCTATATCACGGAAATGGTAATACTTATAAAAAAAGGGTAGATACATTTTTTTGTAGAGAATCGGATGATCTACAATTTTTGTCTGAACTATTTGTCTTTAAAACTCGAAAAACCTATTTTTGTAAACTTTCACCATCATTAAATTTTTTTGCGCAAGGGGGATTGATGGGGACTTTTCACAATTTATTTATAATAGTATTCTGAACATTCATACCAATTTTTAGCTCTATGGGAATTATTGTAACCTTCAAAGTCTTATTTGACTGGACTATTAGTTTCCATACAAACGCGAAAAAGAGGCAGACCTTAAAACTCCTGGATCACACAAATGGAGCAACACCGGCATTTGATTGGCCTCAGTGGCGAAGTTATTCAAAATCGGGAGGATTGCCGTTATTTTCTGAGGTCCAACCAGCGAACCCCACAGGCGGACCAGTAGGAGTGCAGTTAACTGGGTGGGTTTTGATCCATTTAATCATGATCATAGCATCAACGTCATTTAGGGAGTTGAAGAACAAAACAGTTCTTAAGATGAAAGGTAAAATATTATGTAGTGTCAAATAGAGGTTAAAAATAAAATTAGAGCTTTTTGGGCGTACAAATTATTAAATTTTCAAACTGAAAACTTAATGCGCTTAATTTGTTTTGTAATTTTTGGTAGCTAAACACAGAAAAGTGTAAGAGTAACATGCTTTCGGCAAAACATGGGATTTGTCACCCCATGATATACATTTGTCGTTGGTTGGAATACATTTTAAAGGTAAAACTTCATAGCTATTTTCTCCAAACAAAGGAATGTCTTGCCTGCAAAAGGGCATTTTTAAACACGTCTGGCTCTGCTCTAGATGCTCCGTTTACTAGAAATTTTCCAGATTCAAAAGGAATGACTTTGGCAGAATACTTTGCGCGAGAGTTATTCAAAACAACTTGCCTTATGGATATGTCACCTTATGCAAGATTCCGGATTTCGGCCTGCGTCGCAATGTCAAAATCGACTTTCCTCAAGCTCGATGTGCTTTCTTGGAGTGTGGCATCGTCAAACTTCATTTCGCGTTTTGCAAATGCATAATCGTCGGTATTGCAAGAGAACTGTGCTATCCTAATTGGTATTAGCCAATTATTTTGAAGAAAAATGGAGGAAGTAAGGTATCAATGTAGTAAACGCCAAGGTGCACTTGAGACAAATAATTAGAAGAACATTCATTTACAGAATTTTAGTTGTAATAATGTTATACTTCTTGCATAGATAATAGTACAGTTTGAATCGCGTGCCTGCTGGAGTAAATCTACCTGGGATTTTTCGCTCAAAGCACATTTTCCTATATGCGTCGGAAGCCTTTAGTATTATTTCTGCTTTACAGACTTGAAAACTTAAATCACTTTCATTACCACACTAATGGTTAAAATCTTTCTCGCTTCAAGTGCTTAAAATATGGTTATGAAACATCCTATACCATACCTCCATACCTTTTGTTCTTTGAGCTACAAATTAACAAGTGTAACAATGCAATAGTTTCCACTGATCCGATATACTTAACTGCATCTTCGAACCATTTCAGAACATAGCAATTAGCAAGTAATAAGAAACCTTTATCTATGCAGCTATTTACTTAAAATTTCTTATTCACTTACCTAAGTAAGAATAATAGGATAATCGGGCCAGTAGAGATGCAGTTAAGTGGGAGGGTTATGATCCCTTTAAGCCTAATCATAGCCCAACCGCCATTAAGGAAGAAGAAGATTTTCTTACGTTGGTATTTTTTGTCCTATATTTTATCTAAACCAACATTAGCATCTTCATCATCACGCCTTGATCATGCGCATCTCTTCAGCATTTCCAATTTGATCAACTTGGTTTATTTAGTTAAATCTTTGTCGGCATCGGTTAATACAATATCCCAAATATATCTTCCTGATTGTTTTGTGGAATGTACACTAAACACCGTCTTAGTTTTTAGATTCCACTTTCATCTTTCTATTCTAATTCAAATATGGACACCTCACATTCAAATCCTTACAAATTTTTAATATTTACTTTCTTCATAAAACATATCTCGCATGCCGAATTATTATTCACTACTGCGGTGTTTACAGTGTAAACCCAAAATGTACGGATCTGAATTTTCAAAAACGAAAGCATTCGCATCGAAGGATTCCTTTCACTTTTATAAGTATAGATAGATATATATAGAAGTTGATTGCTCTCCCCCGAATGGAGAAAACTGTGTCGGCAAGTTGAAGAAAAACCCCTAACCTAAGTTGAAGGCCAACTTCGAATGAAAAAAATGGCCCTAAATAACTTTTCAATCAATCAATATTATTGCATGTTTAAACACGAATGTCTCCTGTTCCATAGGCGTTGTTCGTATTTTCAGTACCCAAGCTAATATTATCATACGTGTCTATGCAAATTCCTGACAGTTAAGGAAACTTTTTTTACGATTTGTCATGTGGGCACATAGGCGGAGTCCAAAAATCATTCATCGGCGACATCGACTCCATACATTTTTTTCTGCAATCTCTTGATAAAGTCTACTCTGGGTTCAGAGATACCCTGTTCTGCTTTTATTTCCACTTCATCATGGCGTGTCCTCTTAACTTCTTTTTTAACAAAGTTTTGGCAGACACTATTAAGATTTTTATTAAATATCTATTTGGGTGAAATACTAATCCTTCTGGGTTTCATACATACACTCACCTCAATAAAGCCATTCTTCATCTTGTTAATCTTAATTTAATAAACCTTAGCTTTCAACCCATTCTCCACATAACAGAGTGCACACACGCTGCATAGCATACAAACAATGTTCTATTTATTTGACAGCACCACTTAACAAGACATCCAACAGGACTCAGTTTAAATCTCCTGCCGAACAACAGCACACAGAAACGTGTTGATATAGCGCAGCAACAAATGCACTTGAATTTTATAAATTAATTAGTTCATAATTATTGTTGTGCAATATTATTTAATTGAAACTGCATTCCGAGATCCATGACATTTCGTGAGCTCCCATACTCCACAGGGTGTTAAAGCGATAATCAAACAATAAAAGCAACAATAAGCGATACACTCTCCGAGAACAAATATTCTTTGACTATGCAGCCTAAGTTCGCTCCGAATTCAATAATGTATCTTTGAACCTTTTGACTTTTCCAGAACGATACGATTACTGCAGTAAAACTTTGCCCTCAAATAAGGATATGTACATAAGCACCATGGAGCAAGAATATGCCATTACCGTACCGGATGTGGTAGGGGTGATGATGGGAGTGGAGTGTGCTGTTAGTTCTGGTGTTTGATGATGGTGGCGGTGGAGACGATTGGCACAGATGCTGGGTGACATACCGACGCACACAATTTGGGGGGCGGTATTGGCCCATCATCAGAATTGTATGTGAATCCGATGACAGCCAGGATATAAATGCCTTCGTAGAGAAGATGATTTCGAAATGGCACAGCAAATTGTCAAGTCCTTACACAGCCCCAAGAAAGTTGGTTGGGCCTCCAACGGGGACAATCTAAACACTAAACTTCTTTTAGTGAATATTTGCTTACAGTCACAAAAGTTGATTTTAAACTCTCTGATTGCCAAATATTCCTCATAGATGTGTGTAGTGGGAATGTGCATAGAGGAATAACTTGTTATAGTTCGGATGCCGAACATTTACTGCCGCAGTTGTCTGAAGGACGAGTTCCTATGTGTGTGGCGCATATTTGCAAGCTGTACGTTTTCTCTTTTATGCTCGGCAAGGCACGGTGAGTATGAGTACTTTTTTTCTTCTTTCAGGAAGCAGACCTTTTCTTTACTTAACCTAAACGGTTGGCTGAACTTCGTTAAGGGAATTGATTCGCTAAACTTTCGCGCTGGATTAATGTGTGTAGGTGAGCAACCGGGATGCTACTACCTCAACCTATGTGTGGTAACCTAAGATTCGTAGTTCCACTGATGGCATAGTGGCTGGAGACGAAGTCTTTTTTGGTTCCGGCGTGGTGGCTGTTCGAGGGATATAAATGGTTCAACTCCGTGTGCAGGTATTTCTTACTCATGGGGCTCGCGCCCAACTGCAGCTCCTGCAAATCCTTTCCGGATCCTTATATGTGGGTGTGGCAGATGAAGAAAGGCGGTTTTTGGCCTGCATGAAAGTGACTGCATCAATTGCCTTCATACGAGTAGCTCCAATTTTGGTTATTAAGTAATTGTGAGTTTTCAATTTTCTTGTGGGAGCAATTAGGAGACATTATTAGAGCTTGACTGCTGCCTTAAGTGATGGGTGTTCCTGGGACCCACCACTTTACCGCGTCTGCATCTGCAGCTAGTGGCTTTGTGTAGTTATATTTAGTTATGCATCACATGCGATGAATTTTTTATGAGGCTAATTGCGTTGGTTTTTTTTTGGCTTTTGTTAAACATTGCTAACGTGTTGCACTCGGGAGAAGGGACCGTTTTAGAAAGTTGTTGGTATTGAAGACTTAAAAAAAAATGTAGGTGCCTACGTAATTGCGCACAATAAGCTCATTAGTGGAACAAAATGATGAAAGAATTGCAATTTCTTATGCACGCAAAAATTTAGTTTTTGTTTGAGGTTATATTTAGCTTTGCTTTAAGGCAAAGAAAGCACAAACAACCTGAAAATTATAAAAAGGCCCATTAATATAATACGTATATAAAACAAAATTATTTTAATATATTAATATACGCATACGACATGACACATAAAAATATGCTATCACCGAATTGTAAACTTCTTCCATATGTTTTCAGAGCCAAACGGAAAACAAAAGATGTTGACACCGAAATGCTCAAGAGCCATGAACAGAGGTGTTGAAGAATACAAGGTAGGAAGAAGAAGATAGCCCAACAGCCATTTTATAAAGATTACAGGTAAATCCTTCCAGGTTCTCAGGGATGAGCTGCAAAACAACCTATGGGGAATAGGCGCATGCCAAATAGGCAGCTGCACCGACATACACGAGCATCATGTACTCAATTGTAAGTGAGAGAACAAATTAACTTATCCTTCCACAAAAAGTAATTAAAGTAGAGGAGGACAATGCGTAGCACTTGATATTAAACACGCTTTCAACTCAGCCGACTGGAGCTGCATAGTGAGAGTATTAGGTGACCGACATTTTCCGGGCTACTTGCTATCAAAGTGAGAGAACCCTTCACTATGACACGAAAAAGGGGCTTAAGAAATACAAAGCGATTCGAGAAGTTAGCTTAGCTTAGGTTTCGATGTATCGGCCACGGGTATCGATACCGAGAATTTTGTGGAATCGAGCCGGCGAGTATAGATACATAAAAAGTATCGAACTAAACTCAGTATCGAAAAATTTACTCAAAAAAAATAAATACATAATATCGCAATTAAATTGTTCTCATTTAATAAAGAATCAAATCAATCAGATACAAAATGAAATAAAATTGTATAAGTTGAAACAATTCTTTTTCAGTGCGACCGGCTAGAAAAAGTAATCTTTTTGCTGGCTTGAGGTATCATAGCGTGATGTCGAAACTGTCGATAAATGCCGGGAAAAAAAATATTTTGCCCTCGTAATTAAAAAACTAAAAAATAAAGATTATTTAACAAAAATAATAGGTAGCTACTGTTCGTCAATATTTTTTTCCGTATTTTGTTAAGTTATAATAAAAAAAATATAGGAACTTTAATTAAAAAATCGATTATAATTAGATTCTATAAAATAATACCGAGGTTAGGTATATGTAAAGTAACACTTCTTAAATAAATAAAAAGAACTTTGAAGTTCGTCAACTAGTTTCGTTCCAAGATAAAATGACTTAACGCAAATTGAAACGTTTTACTACAAAAAATAAATAGAAGCAAAGTGTCACAAATGAAAAAAAGTCATTTAGCTGGAAAAACAACAGGGATGTTTCCTTAAATTCAAGAAGACACTTCATGCTGTCAGTTTAAGAGTTATAGTTAAGACGGTTTGATAGAAATTTTCTATTTTCGTTTCCTATTCGTTCTGTATAGTTAACTCAAAATCGTCAAATTTTAACTTATGTCAGTTTGCGTCTCAACCGACGACATGTGTTTCGTGATTAACACTTAATGAACATTTGTATTTTAGATTATTATATATGGCAGTTTTCTTTTCTTTTCCTATTATTAATGCGATTGTTGGATTGTGATTGAAATCACGTGTCTGCTGGTGGAGATTTGCGAGATTTCCATGACTTCTATAGCACGAGGGGATGTTCTTCGCATTAGGGTGAAACTAAGCCAAGTACGATGCGCTGAGGCCGCCTCATATAGAACCCAGAAGGTTCGCACGAGCATCTACCCATCGTGATATGAACATGATAATCAAAAAAAAATATACAGGGACGGGCTACAGTCCGCTTGGGCGAACAGTTATATACTCTATTCTTATTCTTATCCCTCATAATAGTGCGCGACAAAAGGAGTCAAAGATCATTGTATAAAAAATTTCAGCTTTATAGCTAAAAATTCGATTTTTTCGATAAGTTTGTTTTTTTGAGTTCGTGGGCTGTGGGCGGATTTCAAAAATTCTTAAAGTTGATTATTTCGGGCCCCTAGAGAGTATATTATGTGTGGCTACCGCAAAAAAGGAAAACATAACATCACAGACTATATAAAACTTAAAAAAGAAAGTGCTCGAGTTGTGTTTTGTCCATTTAAGAGAGAGCATAATTCTATTCTGGTAAGAGAATTGGTGTCCGCGTCCTGTTATAAGAGAGTCCGCTTGTGGGAGAATAATTAATATGAAAAATCATGTATTTATTTCTGTTCATTGATATAATGTCTGCTTATAAGAGGTGTCCGTAAGAAGAGAGTACACAGTATTTATCATCCACTTTTTGGAGGAAAGGGACTTGAGAGTAAAAAATTAATAGGCAAGAAATACGGAACTGGTTTTGGAATTGAATATCTAAAGACTCAAATAAGATATTCATTTCATTTAAAGCATAATTACAATGAACATTATTTCTTCTGAATATATAGTCTTAAACAAAGTTTCTGCAGCAACTATTAACGAGGTATTTGTATTAACATATTGTCAGGGTACACCAAAGTAAGGCTTTTGTTACATCCTCTAATAATAATGTACACATTGGAGATAGGAACTTAACGCAGAATGTTTCTTTTTGAACTTGTACATATCGTTTACTAAAAAGTCTGCATGGGCTTACTCTGACCAGATTAAGAATCATAGCGTTTTATGTTTAAAGTTCTATAGAGTAGACTTTTTAATCTCCAACTCTTCACCGGGAATCGTTCTCTTCTTGCATTACATTACGCTCATTTAACAGCTGATGCTTCTATACCCTGCGGTTCGGTACTCGATGTAGACACTTAGGAATGTAGGACTTTAATTGCAATTTACTGAATATAGACTGCAACATACTACTGCTAATTCACTATCTGTTAACCATTTATGATATTTAATATTCATGGGTGTTCAGTAATTTGTAGAGCACTTATGATACCATGTCGCTGCCAGATGCATGAAATCGGTGAAAAATTAAGTCTAAATTGTTTGAGTTGTATTCTCTGGCTGTTTTCTTTTTTCTGAGTTTCACACCTTGACTTTCAATTTATGTATTTTTTTTCGTCTGCTCTCTACAAGCAACCGCAACAACAAAGAACAATCTTCGAATACCTACCTAAACTACATAGCATGAATTTAAAATATCTGGAAGAAAAATTGTGATTTTTAAGTAATTAAAAACCTAATTTCAAGTTGCAGCTGCAGCCCATTGATTCAGAAACCAAAATTTGTGCTAGACTGTCACAATAAATAGACCAATATAAAGAATTGATTAACAGTCACCCTGAAGTGAGATAAGGGATCAGCTTTCGTTTTTCACCTTCTTGTAAGTTTGCTTGCTTTGCTTTATATCTCAATCATCATAGGCTAGGTTAGATTTAGTTGGTTGTCAGATACAGCCAGCACACTTAGGCCAATGTGAGGATCATTGTGATACCACATGATTCTAGGGAATTTCTCTGTCTACCCGGTAAACAATTTAGAGCTTCTAATAGAGCGCGATAGACTTCTAACGTCAGTGTTACCCAAGTCACTAAGCTCATTAAGCATGAGGGCTCCTAGATAATTTTTTGGGAGAGAGCAGGACATGTGCAAAGAAGGTGAGGTATAGTCTCTTCCTCCTCTTCTGCCATGCAGCTTCCACAGAAGGCGTTTGAGCAGGACATGTGCAAAGAAGGTGAGGTATAGTCTCTTCCTCCTCTTCTGCCATGCAGCTTCCACAGAAGGCGTTTGAATAAACGCCAAGCCTTCAGGGTGCTTGCCTATTATACAGTGCCCTGCAATGAAACTGGTTCAGTGCAGTCGGTTCACTGAGATTAGACAAATAGAGCGCCGCAGGTTCAGCTTTATCCAGATAAGCAAATCTGGACATGCAATACCACTTGTGAACCTTAGGTTTTTTCTCCCTATTGGTAATAGCTTAAACAACAGTTTGCATGCAGCGATAGTTATACTCAGGAATCCTTATCCGGTAAAAGAGGTAATGTGGTTCCAGTTCTGGCGAGTTCATCTGCCCAACAACTTGCTGGAATGTCTGTATGCCCCGGCACCCAACAGAAATGAATGTTGATTTCCTCCGCCCTCGCTTGAGAGATGATCGGCAAGGGCAACGATTGAGTTTGAATAGACAGAGTCCAGTAACTTAATCGCGGCTTGATTATCCGAGAATAAACTAATATCCTAATTGGATTTCACATTTCTCATTAGGCTTCTTTGATCGCCATATTTCCGCCTGGAACACGCTACATTGATAAGAAAGACGGAAAGAGAGTTAAGATTTAGTCTTTCAGGGAAAACGCCGCCACCTTCCTCATCACTAGTTTTTGATCCATCGATGAAGGAGTGGATCAATTTATATAGCGTAAATGCACCGCCCTTCCTCTCCTTGTAAACAAAAATAAATAAATAAATATTGGCATGAACGGCCCATACCAGGGGCTAAAACTTAGCTTCTCCAACAATTTCCTTCTCATGGAAATTGATACTCTTGGATGTTTGTCAGACGTTCGCAAGAGGTGGGGTAGTGGAAAAATTAGATGTTACTTGGCCCCGGCGTGATTTGAATATGAGCACTTTAGTTTAGTATTCCAACACACTAACCTCTATGCCACTGCGCCCATCGTGTAGGATCATTTTAAGAATATTACTACAGCACACCTCGATAAACAGCGCTTGTCGCAAAAGGCGACTTAAGGGGGAAATCACATCTAGACAATTAGAACATCCAGGTCACATTTAACATCTTAAAGCAGTCCCGCAAGTGTGCATGCAAATCTCTGGGTTGACACGACTGCAGATTACCGGTGTCGTAAAAGCAGGATCAAACAAGAAATAATAGGAGCATGTACGCATCGAACTAGCTTAAACTAAGGCACTATGGTAATGTCACAAGTTGAAAACGTACTAGCACACTAGGCACCCTAATCACGGTTGTAATCCTATGGGACGGGCAGAAATGCTCCGGTCCGAGCTATTCGGTTTGCGGGGAATACCACAGTAATGCTAAGGCTTAGGTGAACAATAAGAGTCGCGAGCTGGAACGTTGGAAGTATGATTGTTCATAGCTACGAACTTGAAGAGATGATGGTTAGAAGGCAAGTTGACATCTTATGTGTTCAGGAAACGAAATGGCGAAACACCGGGCAGAGCTACTTGGCGGCGTCTTGACCATTTCAAAGTCCAGTGATCGTCTAATGTCTCTCAAACTGGTGATGGAAGGTAAGGTGTGGAGTATTGTCAATGCATATACCTGCCAAGTTGGATGCGAGTATAGAGAAAACGATATATTCTCGCTTGATTTTCACAGCCTCATCAAAAACATCCCAAAGAAGAACTTTTTGTTTGTTGCCTGAGATTTGAACGTACGTGTCGGGACGTCAAACGAAGACTATATGAAGGGCTGGGGTACGACACCATCAGGGTGAAGACATCCTACGCATGTAGAAGTCATACGGTCTTATCGTTCGTTCTTAATACCATGTTCGTCAAAGAAAGCCGGTACCTGGTCACTTACCGTAGTGGCGTAAATGAAACCCAGATTGGTTACCATGTGGTAGCACTTTTCATGAAGTCTCGGGTTAAAGATTGCAAAGTGATCCTAGGAGAGGCAATCATCCAGCAACACCGCCTTCTCCTGTCAGAAATTTTTATGGCGTCGGGGACAAACAGAACTCAGCAAACAAAAGTGTCTGCAAGAATCAAATTGTCCAATGTGGACAAAGAGAATGGCGAAGCATTTATTGCAAGTATGCAAAATTATCCTCATCACATCATCAATGAAGTTGAAGATGCATACTGCATAGCACAAGATATGTGGAGTTCCCTGCAATAACCTTGCTTGGATTAAGCCAAATCACTGCTAGGAGCTTCAAAACGGATACTTTCAACACGGCAAAGAAACATGGTGGTGGACGGATAAAGCTAAAGAAATGCTAAGTGACAAGAAAACTGCATTCAAAGCTTGATCAAAATGCTGCACTAATAACGGAGATAAAAAAGCTTGCATCGAATTGGAGTATAGACTTTGCAAGGGGTTCGCAAAGAGAAAATGCGTTCAAATTCAAGAAAAGTGTGTGGAGAGCCTGTATCGGGAGTTAGAAGATATTTTTTTGGCTGCTGAAAGAAACCAGGCTATCAACGAAATTCGGCGAACAGGTGCACGACCATTTTCAAAAAAGGGCGCTCAGAAAAGGAGAGATGTCAGAAAATCCAGGACATTACTATCGAAGAAGTTAGGAAGGCGGTTAAAGACTCCAAGAAATGAAAAGCAGTTGGCCCGGACGAGATACCCTCTGAGTTCTGGAAAAAGAAGCGAAACGTCAGGTTCAAATGGCTCATGATTCTCTTCAAAAATAATTTGATGAGAGAGGAAACAATGCCTAACCAGTGGAGGTAACGTTTTCTTCTTCTTTTGTATAAAGGTAAAGGCGATACACGAGACTGTGAAAATTACTTTTCAAGCCTAATCAGTCACTCCTAATTGTTATTATTGCTATCATATCATATTTCTGCTAATCAGTCATTTCCACGTGACCTAAGAGGTATACTGTGAAACTGTTTTTTAAAGAATGTTATGTTAATTTAAACTATGTCAAGCAATCATCTGAGTACAATTTTGAATTCGATCTAAAAAGCTGAAAATTGGAACATTTATTCTCTAGGGGTCGGGTAGAAAATGCTCAAGCATCTAACTAAAGTGGGCATCACTATTTAAAAAAAAAACGTTTTTTCGAAGATATCGATGGAAATGAAGGTCGTGTTGTGTACACGCTATGTAAACAATGGCTCTTCTAAAAAATTCGCCAAAACAAAATACCTAGTTTGCCACGCCTAGTTTTTGGGGCGTTTTTGATAGAACCGTTGTTTTATGATTCCCTAATTCCTAAAACAAAGAACAAGAATAGCAAAATATGTAGAGAATATTCTTCTTAACAACTCGCCTAAACAAAATGTTTGCCGCGCCCACTTTCGGCGCGTTTTCACTAAATTTTCAATAAACGACAGTTTTGTTACAAAACCAAAACAAATTATGTTCCAAAATGAGCAACGATCTTCAACCGCATGCTATGATCACTTTGGGGGATGGAAATAACGAAAGTGTGTCCAACAGTTCGCCCAAGCGGACTGTGTAACCTTCCCATATATTTTAAAATGTTTTTAGATGTTTTTTTCTCTACGCGATTTTTTTATTTTATTGTCCAAAACCTTTTTTGCAATCAAAGGTTTCTTTGACTAGTTTTTTTTGTGAATTGATGATGAGGTTCCATCCAGGAGGCTGATTCTTCAAATTAAATATAAAACAACAGTCAAAAGCAGGTTTTCTGATATGATTGCAGAGGTTAACACAAAATAAATTCAAAACAAGTCTAGCTAATCACGTTATTTATTTCTCCATCGAGTGCAGTGACTTGTAATAGAAGAAGATACAAGTAGGTTGAGTGCGACCGATGAGGCCCACTCTATCAACTTACCAGCGTGATATGAACATGATACGAGGGCGGGTCAATAATTCCGTGACTTTTTGAATTTCTGACCTCTTTACTGAAACGGCAACACTGCTCCTGTCAACAGGCATCTGTCAGTTGACTCCTGTCAAAATTTAAACTTGCTGCGTCAGTTAGTTTGTGTTCGACAGCTATTTTTATCAGACTACTCCCTAATTTGAGGAGAAAATGGAAAAAAGTGAATTTCGTATGAAAAAGTGAATTTAGTAAGCATTATTTCTTGCGAAAAAAAACCATTACCGAGACCAAGGCTAAGCTTGAAAAATACTATGGGGACTCTGCACCATCGATTTCAATGGTAAAAAAGTGGTTTACTGAATTTCGTTGTGGCCGTACAAGCACTGAAGATGCCGAACGTCCTGGACGCCCAGTTGAGGTCTCTACACCCGAAACAATCGAAAAAATTCACGATATGGTGTTGGCCGACCGAAGATTGAAAGTGCGAGAGATTGTGGAAGCCGTAGGGATCTCGCATGGCTCAGTGGTTTCAATTTTGAATGATCACTTGGGCATGAGAAAGCTTTCCGCAAGATGGGTGCCGCGTTTGCTCACAGTCGACCACAAACGCAATCGTGTAACAACTTCACAGGAAGGTTTGGCGTTGTTTAATCGCAATATGGAGGAGTTTTTGCGCCGTTTTGTAACCGTGGACGAAACATGGATCCATCACAACACACCAGACCAGAGACCAAACAACAGTCAAAACAGTGGGTTTCTAAGGGTAAATCGGCGCCAAAGAAGGCCAAGGTGGGTTTGTCAGCCAATAAAGTTATGGCGACTGTTTTTTGGGATGTACGCGTAATAATCCACATTGACTACCTTCAAAAGGGAAGAACAATCAATGGGGAACTTATTGCCAACCTTATGCCAACTTATTGGACCGATTCAATGACGATTTGAAAAAAAAAACCGACCTCATTTGGCCAAGAAAAAAGTTCTTTTCCACCAAGACAATGCAAGGGTGCACACATGTGCAGTTGCCATGGCAAAAAACCATGAATTGGGCTATGAATTGCTCCCTCATCCACCCTATTCTCCAGATTTGGCTCCGAGCGACTACTTCTTCTTCCCAAACCTGAAGAAATGGCTTGGTGGAAAAAGATTTGACTCCAATGATGAAGTCATCTCGCAAATAGAGGCCTATTTTGAGGACCTCGACAAATCATTTTTTTTGGAAGGGATAAAAAAATTGGAGAAGCGTTGGACAAAGTTTATAGAGCTCAAGGGAGACTACGTTGAAAAATAAAAAAAAAAAATTATCAAAAAATCTGTGTTTTATTCCAAAAGTCACGGACTTATTGACCCGCCCTCGTATGAATAACAAATTAAGAGTAAAGAGATTAATAAATTTGAAAATAATATGCATGCTTTTTTTCTGCGGGTCTTTGATAAATAAAATCAATGAAAATATCTGATATTTTGAAGTATAGGATTACCACCAGAACAAATAAGACTACAAAAAAAACTACTGGACCAAATTCAATGCTTTTTTTTTGGATCACATTTAGGTAAATACACGATTGGGACAAGAACATTTTTTATACGCGAGGTGGGTACAATGATCGGAAAAATAACGTACTTACGTGAGTACGTACATACACACATACTGACACATACATCTCCTTAAAAATCATCAAATTGTAAATCACAGTTTTCTTTGTCGGACCAATTACAATACCTTACCCATTACCCAGTAAGTGGGAAGTTAAAAACCCGAAGCTCAACATTGCTTATTGCATCTGTACTGCGTGCAACATGACTCGTCGACATCGCTAGACCCGCATTCCATCACGTACGGCGTGAAATGTTTGAGCACCTGTTGGAACATATCGTCGCTGGATTAAGATAGAGCATTAAGATAGATTTACGGAAAATATTTTTCTGTTCTTTTATACCTATATTTTGTCCAACAAAAATTGATAGATAGATAGATAGATATAATATTTATTTCTTATAATAATAAAGTACAAAGGCTTTCTTTTTTAATTTATACAAAATACTTAGAAAAAACTATAAGAAAAATTAGTGACATTTTTATTTTATATACAGATGTAATAAAAATAGAGTAAATGCCACTCCAATTGGCATATACAATACAAATTAATTTGTTTGGGTGGGGTGACCCATTAAGAAAAAACTATCGCAGAAAACTTAAATGAATTTAGGAGTTAGCAAATAAATAATTAATTATAAATAAAAGATACTGAATGAAAATGCAATATACACAAAGAAAAGAAACAAATATAAATTAAATTGAACTAAGGTTAAACCAGAATATCGGAAATAATAGATTCTAAACCAGTATAGTCAAAACGGAAGAGCCAAATTTTAACTTCCCTTATAAATGTTTCAGGTGTTGATAATGCCCTGATGGATTGCGGGAGTTTATTAAACAATCGATAAGACAAAATAGAAAAAAAATTACGATATGCAGTGGTATGGAAATTGGGGACAGATAACACGTTTGAGAAGTTTACACGTAAATCATAATTAGAGATTAAACGAAAATTACGATGACCGGACTTCATGAAAAACGTTTTTAAAACCTTGAAACAATATAAATGACGCACAGGAAGAATATTCAGGTAACAGAACAAAGGATAGCTAGGATGTCTGCGAGGTTTACGACAAATTAGTCTTAGGATATATTTCTGCAAGATCAGCAGCGGATGTATTTTAGTTTGATATACGCCTCCCCAACAAGCAATCCCATATTGTAGCTTGGAATGGAAAATTCCGTAATATATTACCATAAGAAGCTCAGTTGAGCATATATTACGCAAGTAATAAAAATATCTAAGAGTACATCGCAAATACTTTTTCAATGTACCTGCATGATACGAAAAACTCATTATAGAGTCAAGGCAGAGTCCTAAGTACTTAAAGTTATCTACTGTTTCAATTAAAAAGCATTTATCACTGCAGATTATACTATTGCTGAAAGTTTGAGAGTTAAAACCGGACGTGCAATTGCAATTGACTCGCCCGAAGATGAAGTAAAACTTCGAAACGCGTAGCGAGAATTAGAATAAAAATAAAAAGTAAAGTTGTGAAAAACAAAAAAGTACAATAAGATAATAATAAAGAAACAAAAAATTTTATAAAATATCTTTTATTAAATAAACATTTAAACACAACCGGAGACGAAAAAACCAAAAACATGAAGTGCAATTGCAGTTAGTCAGTTTGTATCTTTGACACTCAGGTGCGTGGAAATACAAATTCGCTTCAAATTTGGACGAGCTAGATAAGTTGAAGAACATTATTTTAGTTTTAGAGCTAATAACTAAGTGATGTTCAGCAAACCAGTGTCTCAAAAGATTTAAGTCCCAATTTACATCAGACACCAAGTCCAAGGGACTGTTTGAACCATAAGAGAAACCTACATCATCCGCAAAGGCAGTAGGTGATCCTTTGAAATTAAGAGAAAACAATGAATTGATGTAGACTAAAAACAAAATGGGACCCAAAACAGAGCCTTGAGGTACACCGATATTGAAGAACTTGATTTCGCTCCTGACTTCATCAATTTTTACTCGTTGCGACCTGTTTTCAAGATACGACCTAAACCAACTTAGTATGAAACCACGGAATCCGGATTTTTCCAGTTTTCTCAACAGAATTTTATGGTTAACCATATCAAAAGCTTTGGTTATATCAATAAATAAGCCAACCGTGCATTTTTTTACATCAAGGTTAGACATTATTTGAGAACAAAACTGTAACAGTGCATCTTCCGTCGACTTTCCTTTTTGAAATTCAAATTGAACTGGATTAAAGAACTTGGTTTTAGTAAGAAAGGTTACTATTCTATTTTTCATTAGCTTTTCAAAAATTTTGCTGAAGACTGGAAGAAGTGAAATTAGCCTATAATTGTAGATTTCAGCAGAAGAGCCTTTTTTGAGCAATGGAATAACCTCAGCACATTTTAGACCATCAGGAAAGACCCCATCAAGCACGCAACGATTATAAATATCAGCCAATAAATCGACAATGAAACATGCAATTTGTTTTAGGGCAAAACTCGAGATGCTATCAGCTCCACAAGAATTCGATTTATTTAGAGTACCAATGACTTTAAGGATTTCAAGAGGAGTTATGGGCTGATAAACAAAACTACTACTTTGCAACGGTTCAGCACATTCACAAATAGCCGGGCAGAGAGAACAAATCGATTGGACTGGACAAGGTTGTAAGCTGCAGCCTATATTGGCAAAATAGCGATTAAATGAATCAGCAATAACAAGTTTGTCAGACACATCACAGCCATCAACACGTATAACAGTAGGATTTTTTGAACGATTATTTTTATTTAGAATGTTGCTAACTACTTTCCATTCGTTTTTTAAATTTCCCTTTGCAGAGCTGAATTGAGCACGATAAAAGTTATCGCGGCAAATAGGAATCTCATTTTTAAGTTCGGTGCACAATTTCTTATATTTCCTTTTTAAACCCAAATTATTTTGATACTTTTTGCATTTTAATCTAAGCTTGTTTTTACCTGAAACTTTGTTTACTAAGAATGTAGATATCCAAGGTTTCAGTCTTTTTGCAGATTTTTTAGAGGGCAGAGATGAGGAACAGCTTAAAATGTGATTCTTAAGAGAGACAATAAATGATGTATAAGCAGTAGATGCATTACTACAATCATATACCTCTTTCCAGAACTCATAGAACAGATTGCGTTTAAGCTTACAAAAATCAATTTTCATTCTTCTTTGGGATGTCAGTACTGGCCTTATGGAGGAGCTTTTTTTCTACCAGTACTGCCTGTAGATTCTCTCACGGCACTCAAACGCAAGAATTGCCACTGAAATAAAAACCAAAACACTGTCGTACCAAGGAATTGTTGTTGTAATTTTCCTAAAATTCGCATACAACCCACCACAACCAGTCTCCCACACAGCCCGAATAGGAATGAGCATGATCGTCTTGTGTTCGCTTGTTATTATCATCCACCAAAATAAGCAGTGTGTGTAACTGAAGCACATCAGAAGAGTATTACCATCTCTACAATGAAGCATATCATTAAGGGTTTTTCTATGGATTTTGTCAAAGAAATTTCGGATTTGGTGCTTTTGAGAACGAATTATTACGTGGGGTGTTGCCATTCGGTTTTAATTTGATTGTATTTGTATTTTACAGCTGCACAAGTGCAGTTTTATTTACCATCTGTTTAGGTATATGACATTGCGTCGTGGTCATATAATTTTATATTATAAATGCCTGATTGTATCTACCTTTGACAATATACATATAGCAGAAAGGACTGGGAAATGTTTTTAGAAAATCTTGCTGATTGAGTTTATGTCGCAAACTGTTTAAATAATAAAAAAACATAAATACATCCTTTCATCTCATTATATACCTGTTTGTATGATGTCTTTGTTTTTCCCATGAATGACGCCTGTTTTGCCAATGAATACATCGTTAAACGTTACAAAGCCAAGTATGAAACATACGTCGTGGATGAAATGGCGCAAAATGTGGGACATAAAGTGCTTCGCTGGCCGCCTTATCACTGTGACCTTAATCCAATAGAATTGGTTTGGGCTCAAGTGAAAGGGTTTGTAGCAACTAGCAAGCCAAAACAAGTAATTTAAAATGGCTGAAATAAGAGACTTACTAACGACAGCACTTACAAGGGTTGCAAGGAAAATTGGCACCGATGTGTCCAACACGTTGAAAAGGTTGTTGAGCCAAATATGTGGGAAATGGACGTTTTTGCCGAGGAAGCAGTTTAGAGATTAATAATAGACCTAAATAACGAGAGCAGTAGCAGTAATTACTCATCATTACTTAGTTGAGTAGTGATATTAGAAATTAGTGTTTTATGTTTTACAATATTTATAATGAATAAATTGGATTACAATGATATATTTTTCGTTTTGATTTTTTTTTTTTTGTGTTACGAAATTTATATATTTTGTTGGTCTACTGGAGATACCCTTAAAAAACGCGCCTATTATCATTTTACCAGAAAAGGAAAAAGATAAACGGAATTTATTTCGTTCCGCAATATTTTTATTTTAAATTGGAAGATGGTAACCCTAGTAGAATTGCTCTCTGAGTTATGGCGAATTATCATACACACTACGGTAACCCTGTGAGAGCTTTAAAGAGGGACCGATTTATGTAAGTCATTGCAACCAGACTGAGAGACAAACATCCTATCTTGCCTGTACTGACAATTTTTCTTATAGGCAGAATCGCTGCCAGTTGGCATTTTGATCAAAAAAGTTTGCATCCGCGACATACATACCTTCAAATTATGTAAGTTTTCCAATGTATTGTCAGTTCTAGCCTATTAAATGTCAACAACATGTTTGTCCTTCCACCTATCCCTTTATTGTGATATTTTCCAAATCCTCAATTTGTTTTCAATTTTGTTTTGTGTGGTTCTGGCAAATTCAATTTTTTTTCCACGGATATTTTACAGGATGAACTTTTGTCCCAGGATACAGACAATAAATTTACCGTGTGTCACTTGGAGATTTGGCGTAAATGTGTGCGACATGTGAAACGGATAAACGTTCCGAATGGTAAATTTGCTTTAATGTTCACACGAGGAAGGGATTTCGCGCATTCAATTCAATATCTGTGGGTGACGGTGCTCGTTATGTGTATATCTCAATTTGATTCATTCATATCTTTCTGGCGACCATCTATTTCAGCACACAAAAAATAATATGAAATAACCATTAATAGAAGTTTGATTTGAATTTATTTTGTTTGATTAAGGTAAAATATCGTTACGTCATAAATTTGGAGATTTCTCTTTTTTCGCTTATAAAAATTGCCATGGATATTGAAAGGACTTACATTTTCATGACCAAACTTCAAACTATCGAACGTTTCAAAATGCCATAAAATGTGGCGACAATATGTTTAATCCTTTTCAAAAGGCATGTCCATGAATTTGTTAAACCTCAATCACTCAACGTCCTTTACGCAGATGCTACGATGTGTAACAAAATGACTTTTGCGATATTTTTTATGCTCCCTGGCAAAGTAGTCCTTATACAGCTCCAGTTCCAAGTTAGTATAGTTGTCATAGCAATAAACTTGGCAAGGGCGGTTCGGTTCGTCTTCGCCTTGGTGTTAGTAGTCCTGTGATAAAAAAATTGTGCAATAATAAGCGACCGCCATTATATTTCGAAACACATCACTCGTGGCCTGGGCATGAAGAGAAAAATGGGGAAGATTAAACAGAGAATCATTCACCAAGAGGAGACGACGAAGATGACTACTGCTGCGAGCGGGTGATGAAGGCCGATGACATTGTCACCGAATTTTACGAGAGTTTACAAAATGCACAAGTCTGTGTTTGGTGGAAAGAATTTAATACTCATAGAAACCACTGTAAACCGGGGTGGTATGTGGCGGTTTTTATGGTGCACATACGCAGCCATAACGTCACCTTTTCACTTCCGCAAATTGCATCGTTAAAGCCAGCTCGCGAACTTGCTCATTTCTCAAAAGCAGTTCATTATCCTTGAAAAAATGCATACTGCCAGCAATTTGAAGCAACATATTGATCAGTTGTATAATAAATAAGCAGTTTCATTAACCGAACGATGAATGTGATGAAATGAAATTTTTATCACCACTGCAGTTGCTATATGGGGCCAAGTTTTATAAAATGCTGAGAGCTATGTGACCTTCGAATACATTTCGTCAATTGTTACGGTTATTAAAAATGTAAAACAGGGTAGGAGGGCAGCTAGGCAACGAGGGTTCAGTCGCTCAGTGTTTAATACGTTGTGCGAGACTGCGAGAGGTACGTTATAGACAAATGAGTCCACTCGGGTTCATTTTAAGATAGCGAAAGGTTTGTTAATTGAGTATTAAAATGGCAGAAACAGTTCCAGAAAAATCTGGAAGAATTTGGGTACTGGCTCGACCAGTATCTGTATTTTGATAGACACATTGCCTTGCTATGACCAATGAGGTTTATGCAAGGATAAGAGGTAAGAGGACTGTTTCACAGCATTCAACTTGACTATAGAGTAAATCTCCGGTTGTCCCGAATGCCAGATTTTAATTATATAAAATATTATCCCAACAAGTTACGAGTAGTATAATATCGAGCTCAGTTGAATAGCATTGACAATTTCTTCATTAAGGTGATTCGAAGGAAAGTTGCAAGTGCGATGGCAGCGACAATAGTCTGATCTTTGGGGTTTACTTTCCCAATGAAATATTTATAGAGGGATTCCTCCTGTCTGGCTTTATCCGGCCGGAAAGGCAGTGATTTATATTCATGCAAAAGGGCTGGTACAAAAGAGGAATGGTATCCCGGTATTGCACCACAATAACCGCAGCGCGAGAGATAAGCGCCTCATTCAAAGCAGGGATGTCGCCAATGGCCATGAGCGCCGAAGTACTGTGGCTTGTTGAAGGAAGGAGTTAACATGCCCACCACGATGGTGTGTTACTCTAGGTAACATCATCTTTAGTTGCAAGTTAAGTTTAGTAAGCTAGGTAGGCTATGATCAGAATTTAAGTGATCATAATCCTCTCACTTTACTGCATTCCTACCGGTCCGTTTATAAGTTTCGCCGTTTCGAACTCAATGAATATTGGCAGGCCTCCCAATTTCGGTTTCGGATCACTTCATCACTGAAGCCAATCAAATGCTGGTGCTGTTGAATTTGTGTGACCTAGGCATTTTTGGTCCAGCCTTTCTTTTTTCGACACGTGCATGCTCCCATTATTGAATATTGCTTGATCGACCTATTACGTCGTCGGTGATCTCCATTCGTGTCAGCCCACGAATTTGGCTGCACACTTGTGGGACAGTTTTTAGATGTTAAAAGTGTCGCTTATCTCACATGAAAGGTAAAGTTGCCTAAATGCGATATCTCAACCTAAGTCGCCTTTTACAACAAGCGCTGGTTTTTTTGGGGCACTGTAGTGATATTCTTAGCCCGCCCATGAACGGGTATCTAGTAATTAATTGCAGGTGCGATGGTAGTGTATTGACTAAGTGATTGACAGGTTGTGCGTTCGAATTCCGACCAAGGCCATGACTTTTATGAATTGAATACACACAACAAAAACAGATCTCCCTAAAACAATTTGGGCTAAACCTGTGAAAAAAAAAATTCCATCGCACCAAACTTCTTTCCTATCCTTCTATTCTTTCATACAGTAAGTAGCACCCAAACATAGGCAATGAATCATTTGCTGGGAGCTACTTACAACAGCAAACAAAAATCCCTGCGGTGTCGCTTCCACTATAAGGGTACTGTGTCGCTACAAAAAAAAAGAAATCCCTTTAGCGCACGCAAATTATAAAAAAAAGATATGAGCCACGCTGCACTCACGGTATAGTTGATGTATGGGCACAGTTGCGCGCTAGCTATCTAATTTGTTATCTAGCTAACGCCACAAATAAGTAACTAACGTATGTAGTTAAATTAGCTGCGCTAAAAATGCAATCGATTTGGTGGTTAGCTATCATAATGACAACTAATTTTTGCTATTAGCTATTAGTTGCAGGTTGTGTAACTAAGCTCGTTAGGTTGCCAAAGTTAGTTGCTTATGACAACTAAAAGTTGGTTAGTTTTTAGCTGTAGCTTTTTAGCTGTCTAGGTAATAACTAATAACTAAATCAAAATGTATTGCTTTGCTATAATGGCGATAATTTATTGGGATTTATTATGCATATTGCGTTTAAAATAAAAATTGATCGAATGCCCCTTTTATTTTACATCAGGTTATTTTACAATGGAGCCACAATAATTAAACCCGAAAAGGATATTTTCCAAAAATGTCTTTAGAAACGGCACGGTATATACGAGTTCAATGTTATTTGAATGAGGGGTGCTAGGAACAACAAACATTTTGGTAAAATATCCTTTTTTCGACTTTAAAGGACCTTTTTGTTGTTCCAAAGACCTCTTAGTCAAATAACATTGAACGCAGATATACCGTGCGGATTCTAATGACATTTTGAAAAAATATTCTGTTTTCGACTTTTAAAGACCTTTTTTGTTGTTGCAAGGACCTCTTAGTCAAATAACATTGAACACAGATATACCGTGTGGATTCTAATGGCATTTTGGAAAAATATCCTTTTTTTCTACTTTTAAGCACCTTGTTGTTTCCCAAGGATCTGTTAGTCAAATAACATTGAACACAATATACTGCACGGTTTTTTAGAAGTTTTTGAAAAAAATGTTTTTTTCGGGCTTAAGGACCTTATTTGGTTCTCCAAGGACCACTTGGTAAATAACCTTATTACAACTAAAAGTGACATTCTACAAGTACAAGAAGTAAAAATCGATATTTTTCCTCTTACCTTCAACTGATGTACAACAAACTTCAAGCCATACAACCTCAATTATTCAAAACAAACTCTACACAACTTCCCGGTGTTTCGTAAGGACATAATAATCTCTAAAATTGAACATAATTAAAACTGAAAAATTTACATATAACGAAATAAATAAAATAAAAAAAATAAACAATGACACGCAGTTGTTCTCAAACGGTCATCCATCTACCTACTAACCGCGCCCAACGTCGTTTAATTGCGGTGATCTGGCGAGCACCGATTAACTCACGTGGTATGAAAATCTGATGGTGACGCGGAAATCTGACGGTGAAGCGAAAATCTGACGATGACGGTGACGCTCGATATTTCCAACTAGCCCATACCGAGAAAAAAGATATTTACACATCAACGAGAGCAAAGATGTTTACAAATCAAAAAAATATATGATATGATGTGACAAATAAGAAGTAGTTTTTCTGGCAATACTTTTTTTTTATTAATAATTGGCTTGACATCCTGCGAGTGACTTCCATACACTATGGAGTAAGCTAATAAACACTTTTTTTCTGTTTATTTTGAGTTGTAAAATTATTTTTCTGTTAATATTTGAAGTACATACGTTGTCTTTGAACGCGATTTATTAAAAAAATATTTGAAGGAGGAAACCAAAATTAAAGCTTGGCAATGTCGTCTCCTTTGAAATTCAATGACTTTCGGTGATCCTCTCAGTCGTAGCCTGGAAGTGGCCGAGTGAGAAGTTTAACTTGGTTAAATTGCATTTGTTTTCTTCGTGACGGTAAAAAACCTTTGGTGAGCTTTTCTTTTTGTTAACAATATGTTACATATAGGTCAGTGAAGTGCAAAGAAATTGTTGTTATTGCTTCAATTGTTTAACCGATTATTTTTGTCTTTTATTATAAATGATTGCCATTAAACAAATCTTCCAAGGTACATTATTCCTATCAAACGTAAGGTGTGAACATCTAAGCCCATTTTGACCCAGTGTGCGTTTTCGCAACACCAAACAGCATGTCCCATCACTATTTTTGTTAACATTACCGCTACTTGAATGGAATGTTTTCTTGTTTTGTGCGCAAACACAGAATCTTTCGTATTGTATCTAGTTGAGTTGATCTTTATGCCATCTATTTTGGAAGTAATATATTGGCTAGTATAGGTATGTTTAGTAAAAATATAAATTTCCTTTACTTGTCCGGTTTATTTACGAGTACCTACCAAATGAAAAAAGAGCTGTTGCTAAGTAGTCTGCACTATTGGGAATCTTGTGGCAATAAGATGCTCGTGTGATCAATGTATGCGGTTCTCTCAGTCTGAGGGCTACCTAAAAAGCTACCAGCTTCAGAAAGGTATAACCGGGAGGTGGTTAAGCATAGTTACCAAGGCTGCCGTCGTTGTGGACCGTAAGGCTCTTTTAATGCAGACGCAGGCTGAGCTTTGGACTAGTTCCAAGGCGCTTGTACGAAATGTGTACGATATCGCAGACCAAAAATATACTGTCCTAGGCTTCAGACTCCATCTGGAGGTCAAGTTTCTTGCATAGAACAAGGAATAATTTTTTGTCCCAAGTCCGCCTAAGCGGTCGTTGTTTACCAATAGCTCCTGGATAAGAGCAACGTCTTTCCCACATTTTTCCAGGCGCAGTATTAAAGTAGCCGAACATATTTTTGTGCAATCGAGGTTAACCTGTACTAGTCGGAGCATCATTGCTGACCGGTACATACACCTGTCAGCTGAATGCTGCCAACAAAGGGTAATCTGAACGCAAGCCGTACTGAAACACATCCCAAGAGAACTGTCACATTCAAAAGAGAAGAGCCAAGGACAAATTCAATGCGGCTTGGGGTTTTTGGAGAAAACGCACTACTACACGAGTCCTACATTTTTGTATCTTTCTTGATCACTTTTACTTAAATTAAATAAAGTTCAAATTATTTGAATCGCTTGTTTCTGTTAACAATTACGCCTGTCGAACGTACACCGACACACATCTATAATTGTGTTGTTCCCGTCCTCTAATTTAGAGGACAGTTCGCCACTGCTTTGATTTAGGGAGCGGGTCGGTTGTTCCGACGTAGATTCTGTTTCAGGGGCTGTTCGGCTTCCGTTTTTTCTGGGTTTTCAGCTGTTGCTGGGTGCTGAGAATAACCTATGGGCATAGCCTCCAAGCCACGACTGCTTAGCGAGGAAACCATGTCTGCGAGTAGTCCTCGACCTTCTCCGCTACGAACCAGTCTAGCCACAACAAGAGAGACACTTAGCAAAGTGCAAAGACTGGCGTGCCTGTGCATTACCGGAGCAATGCGTAGCTACCCAACCGCAGCCATGGACGTGCTATTGAAATTAACCCCTCTACACATCATGGTGATGAACGCGGCAGACAAAACAATCCTAAGGATGTCAAAGGAGGGAATTGGAAGAGGAAAATGCATCGTTTCGAAAGAACACGGTGACTTACTCAAAAAACTTCAACATACACGGACTGAATAGACTAGGCAAGAACAACAGAATTTCCATCTGCTGGGTACCTGGCCAATGAGGCAGCGGACTCTCTGTCAAGAAAAGGGGCAGAGGAACCCTTTATAGGACCTGAAGCGTGCTGCGGGATAGGAGAACACACTCTTCGCGAAGAGTTCAAGAGACTGGAGGCAGACAGACGGGCCAAAACCTTTCTCAACTTCCAAGGTCTGAGGCAAGCAAAGAATCTCTTAGGAAACTATAACCAAAAGAGATTCAAAGCTTGTACCAGCCTTAACAAAAACAACATAAGAATTCTAACAGACCTTCTCACGGGGCACTGCAGACTCAAGGAGCACCTGAGGAAATTGGGTATATCAGACGACGGGCTCTGCAGATTCTACAGTGAAACCGCCGAAACTCCAGACCACATACTGGAATCCTGTGAGGCACTGGCCCACAAAAGGATAAGATATTTGGGCAGGCACCAAATAACAGACAAGGACATACAAGCCATGGCCCCACAGCTCATTCTCAGATTCATCAAAGAAACTGGACTGGACGCTGTGCTCTAAGGAGTGTGACCTGCCAAGGAAAAATCAGAGCAATACCTCGATACACTTTACAAAGGAAGTATATAGAGAGGGCTCTGAAGGAGGGCATGGATCTCGTCGAGGTACAAGCAGGGGACACAACAGGCCAATAGGTCCAGTGTAATACACCCTAACTAATATTATTATTATTATTATTCTCCGCTACAGTAACATCTCCCATTATGTTCAAATTCAGCAATGCTCAGGTAAGAAAAGTCTTTCTGACATCCGCTGCAAACTATCGCAAACAAATGCTACTGAACTTCGTATCGTATAGATAATCCGGAATAGATTCAAACAGCACCTGCCATGCCAATGAGAGTCTCAAGAGACAAGTGCGTTATTAACTACACAGTGCTCTTCAGATTCTCTTGCTGTTGTTGTAACGCATTTTTGTTTTCGTAATCTCTTTTTAACTTTCTCGTAAAATTAAGTATACTTAACAGAAAGGTATTGCAATCATGCTGCACTTTGGAACACATACTGAGTATGAGATATTAAATAAGGACTATAGAGAAAAGTGTTCAAAAGTGTGTCCCGAATTTCCGAATTTTCGCCCGTCGCGTCGGTCCGTGTCTCCGCCTGTTAACGGGTGTTTCAGTGGGAGGATTTTAAAAATCTTCAAACATGAGCATAAATGGCCCCTAGAGAGTATATATAATAAATTTCAGTTTCCTAGCTCAAGACTTTACGATAAAACAGTTTTTTTGTTTTTAAATTGTGGGCGATTCAGTAGCTATGCGTAGATATTTTAAAAATCTTTACACGCAAGCTTTTCCCAATCACAATATAGTAACAATTTCAGCTTTATAGTTCAAAATTCGATGTTTTTGATAAATAGATTATGTTTTTTTTTTTTGAGATCGTGGGCGAATTTTAAAAATTCTTACTTACTTCGGTCCCCTACATAGTATATGGTTAATATTTTAGCTTTCTAGCTCGAGTTTAAATGGTTAATTTTTTTCCGACGGACGGATGGCCGGACATGGCTAGATCGACATTACTATTAATTCTTATCAGGAAATAAGAGCTTTAAGGTGTCTACGGGCAATATTAAGGTAGGTATGTTACAAACTATGAGTCAAAATTAATATACCCGAAGCAATCAAATGCTTGCCCTTTTTATAACACAATTATAAGCCACTTTATAAATAACAACAAAAATAATAAATGAAGGCATATGGTCAGGTGAGTAATCCGCGATCCAAATCCGGCCAAAGAAAACTAAACAAAATAAATAAAACAACATTGGGAAATGCTACAGTCCGCTTGGGTAAACTGTTGGATACCCTATTCCTATTCCAATCCCTCATTAACTGGAAGTGACAAAAATCTACAGAAACGAATTGGAAGACAAAGTCCCCCTTGAGAGTATATGGTTAAAAGTTCAGATTTCAAGCTGCAGTTTAAAGGCATGACTTTTGCCTATGGACGGACATGGGTAAATCGAAATTACTATCGACGCTGATCACGAATTTAGCAACTTTTTGGGGGCAATATTAAAGCATGTTATAAACTATAAGTCGAAATTAATATACCCTTTGAATGGAGTACCTATAATTAAGTAGGAAAATATGTTATGTGGACGGGTAGTTGTATATTTACCCCATACTCTTTTCTTATATGGCTGGTAATCTGTTTTACTAACTGCAATTTTAGTAAGATAGCGACATTCATACATGCAATTTAAATAACCATAATTTGCAAAGCTTGTATTTTCTCCAAGGCATATGCCAACATCTAACCTAATAATGCCCAAGACAGAATCCACAAATCCGGTCTTAGCTCACAATAACGAAATTAATAAAAGAGAGTCCCAGTGCGAGTATCCTGACAATTATTTTAATTTTAAAAGGAAGTCTATGTGCTTCCGCTCCTTATACCCCTGTATCACTTACATTAACATACATCCTCCTACCCTGAAATTGAGTACTAAAGAATGTCTCAGTCTCAATATCACAATAATATAGAATCCTCTTCCGCGGGCGCTATAATCCTGATAATTTAAAGAAAATCGAAGTTTATATAATCATTTCGAGCGTAACAGACAGCCGACATCTGGTAGAAGGACTGCATCAGTGTGAATCAATTACACTGCCAGTAGCTGCTCCTGTATGGGGTAGTGTTAGTCGTCTCGTAACAGGATTGAATTATACCATCGATAGATTGTGTAAATGCAGACCGAATGCCAATGATGAAAACGGGCAGACAATAACGTTAATGATTTCATCGAGATTTTGGCGAGCTTCAACGCGACAGAATTGGTCTTCGTTGGCTATGATGGCGAAGAATATAGCAAAGCATTAACCACGTCATTCGTAGCAAGAACGGCCAAAGCGCGCGGGGCAAATGAAATAAAACACTCATTCTAAAGGCATTCATCCAATCCAATAATCGACCAAAATCCGCCACCCCACACTGAGGATAAGAGTTAATTTAGCAGCACACGAATGCGAATAGGTACATACCTACCCACTTTTCCTTTTTGTATATTTCAATTCTTTTCTCCCATTTCGACTTGTTGTTTTAGCTTTGTCCTTTTTGCTTTGTTTCATTTTTCGTCTTTTTTCCTATTAACTTACTTAAAGATGGTGGATGATATGATAAGAGTGGAGATTTGAACACTAGAGGCAAGACCATGAGCCTTGTTCAAAAGGGTCTTCAAACGGCGAAGAAAAAAAGCGAAAAATCTCTCAAGGGCAAGGCACTAGGATCAAGTTAGGTATCCAATAATTAAATCGAGTTGTGGAAGAAGAGTGTAATGGATGTTGTTACCAACATTTATTTTAAGTGCCTATCATCAGCACTTCTCATACACACACCCACATACAGTAACACAAAACCTACTAATCTCGCAAAGGCTGCTTCCAACTCCAGTCTTGTGCCGCTGATCCGTTTTGGTGTTTTCTTCCTTTTGCAAGGACAACTCTTAATCACCACAGCTTTCCAGTTGACCTGAGTAACTGAAATTAATAAAACAAAGGGGCATGATAATTAACAGGTTAACCCTTCAGATTTTCTGGTATTTTAGGGTGAGCCGAAGAACTCACTGGGTCGAATATTATTTCTTGTTTTTTTTCGATTTCTTGGGTGACTCTTGATTATCTGCGATAAGGATTCGCTTTAAAAGTTTTTATGCAAACAAATGAATTTGGGGTCGCGTCAACTATTGGCTGATTTGTATTTTGGATTTATGCAACGGTTTTGTATTGTTTGGGATTTATTTTCGTCTTCTAATCATTAAGATTGTAGCAAAGATGTTAGCAAAACTACCACATTTCGATTTGGCTTGAGGAATAAATATTTTCTGTAGGGTTACGTGGTCATAAATGATAAGCCTTTATCAAATGACCATAACATTTCTAAAACAAATTCTTATTATTATTTTAACAGCCTTTTGACGATTACGGGTAGGTACTTATAAAAATAAAGTTTTTTTTTGATGGCAGGTGAATATTTTAGGTTAACATAAAAGTTTAAAACATGAGAAATGATGGATTGTGCAACATGGTAGGTGCTGAATGCACCAGTTTAGTAGTACTTATCACAAGAGGGTAGTACCTAGTTGATTTGGTATATTCTATGAATTCCTTTGATCGGCAACGCAAATGGCTTCCGTGGCATCTCGCATCTGTAACAAAAACAGAAAAACTTAAGTTTTTATTATTCGTTTTTCTTTTTTAGCTAAGAGCAGAGCCTGAATTTTCAAAAAAAACTTGTCTCTTTTTTAGCACATACACATCAGAGCGTTAAAACTGTATTCATTTTTTCCTCTTTATGAGCTAAGAATGAATTGACAGAGCAATTTGAGTAATAAAGTGAACACAGCAAAAGACACCAGCAAAATGCACCATGCAACATAATGCATGTAACACTATGGTTTTGTCTTGCATCGTCCACCACTACGCAATTTTAGCAATAGAAACTTCCACTTTAATAAGAAAAAATTAAACTCAACTTATTTTTTCGTTCGTCAATCAATTTGTAAAAAAAAACTTTACACATGTCAGCAGATTTATGACCACGCCACCCTACTTCGTAATCATCATCAGTATTTCAAAAACTATTCTTTCAGGTCAATTATTTCTTAATTGTAAAAATTTAAACTGCTTTACTTACTTAAGCTACCTAACCTACAATAACTGAATGCTCGGCATTCGCATAATGCAGTGCCGGACTGGCAAAAATCAAAGATTATAGATTTTTTTTTGTTATTATTAGATTTCCCATAGGAATATAAACAGAGGTTCGAAAATAACAAACAAATTAATTTTCTGATTACTATACCGATCAAGCCATGACCGTCGGTCCGTAAATACGTTTGAGGCTTTGAAATTCGAGCAATAAAAAGTACCAGCTGTGCAGATTTTCAAAATCTGTCTAATAACACGTCCACTATAAGTCAATGGAAATAAGAGTCGTGTTCTTTGCAAAGTATGCAAACAAAGTCTTTCTTAACAATTCGCGCATACAAGATTTTTTGCGAGACCCCTTTTTTTGGGGGGCGTTTTTGACATAAATATAGCTTTTTCGATAAATTCTTTAAAAACGTAAGAGACACTTATTACAAATTATGTAGATAATGTCCTTTACAGCAATTCGCCTATACAAAGTTGTTTGTCGTGAGCCCGCTTTTGGGGCATTTTGACCAAATTTGCAATTTTTGATAATTTGGTTAAAACAATCCCACACCCACTTTGTGACATATGAATATGGATAGGGTATCCAACAGTTCGCCTTAGCGCACTTTAGCCTTTTTATTTGTTTTCTTATTACTTCAAATATTTTGTTTGTCTTTCGATTATTTCATTTTTTTATGATATAAATGTCATATCGCGTTTGTCTAAAATCTGGTTACAAGACTTGAAATCGAAGGAATCTACCCTGATAATCTCGGGAAAACATTTAGGCACGCATTGATTTTTTTTCTCAGAACGAGGAAAATGTTCATTCAAGAGTTTGACAATAGTTCATCGTTTGAGCATGTTGTCGGAAATATGAAATAGAATTCAAAACTCAAAGCGTTAAGTTAAATTACGTTTTAATTCGTTTCAGGTCGATGGGACTCATGTTGCTGTGCTAAAATTTCTCGCGATAAGGACCTCTCTTTGTTTCCTTACCCTCCTAACGACTGGCCCACAAAAAGATAAGATATTTGGGCAGGCACCAAATAACAGACGGACATACAAACCATTGACCCACAGCTCATTCACAGATTCATCAAGGGAAGTGGACTGCACGCTGTACTCTAAGGAGTGTGACCTGCTAAGGAAAAATCAGAGCAATACCTCGATACGCTTCACAAAAGAAGTATATAGAGAGGGCTCTGAAAGAGGGCATGAACCTCTCCGAGATACAAGCAGGGGACACAATAGACCAATAGGTCGCAGTGTAATATACCCTAACTAATATTATTATTATTATTAACTCCCTCTCTTCATCAATTTGCGAACTCAGGGTCTGAAGAAGTGCAGGGGCAGTCATGGGTACATCAGAGCTAGACTAACTTCTCTAGAGCCAAGGGCCAAGCCAATAGCATCCGTTGATCTGGTGATGCGTCTTTCTCGATGGAGAGCAATATAGAATATATGCATTATCTATTAAGGTGGCCCGTAACCAACAGATCCGTGAGCGTCAACTTTTCTGTCCGTCGACGTATGCACGTATTCAATCATTGAAGTTCATACATTCTAAAATTGAAGTTCACGTGCAACAAAATTGACAAAGGCACATAAATAAGAAAATATTAGGCATTATCGGCACATACAGGGCATAAAGCCTAGCTTCTCCAACCATTTGGCCATTTAGGGAAAGGACCTACAATTTAAAGCCGAATCCGAACGGAAAATTTGTGTAGCTTCCCATGACGAGTGATACTCTTGGATGTTTGTCGGACGTTCGCAAAAGTTGGAGCAGTGGAAATACCATTGAGATGGTACCAGGCCTTGACGGGACTTGAACCTGAGACATTTAGATTAGTAGTCCAACACACTAACCTCTGCGCCACTGCGCCTACAAAGGCACATACATTGGTTGAAACATTGGGAAATAATAATATTTGGAAAATTTTAATAATAAACTACTTAACTTTCGGGCTTTGCTAATCCACAGCGAAGCTGCAGCTCGACCGCTGAGTGGTTTGAGCTGGCTCAGCATTTTTTTTAATTCGGTTAGACAGCTAGGTGAGATATGTTCAATTTTACTGTCTGGCATCATAGGTAGTTGTGTCATTCAGTGGTATAAACGTAATTATAGATTAGGTAAAAGTCATAATAAATGCGGCCAATATGATTTCGGCCGACAAAGTTGCTGACGGATTCTATGGGAATCCGTTAAGTCCGTTAAGGGGACCCTTTGTTTAAAGGGTTCGGAATAAGCGGAGTAAGTTATCAGCATTTTCCTATTTTTTTTTCTTTGGTTGTCACGAAACGTCATAGGGGAAACTTGGGAAACTTGTTGTTGGTTAAAGGTCGGCCGTCGGGCTCGCCTGACGTTGATTGTTGCCAGTGAAAGATGAATGTAAAAATATGAGGCAAGAAATTATGTTATATACATAAACTAGCTGCACCTGCCCAGCTTTGCCCGTGCCCGAGAATTCTATTGGCCAATATGTTCGAGTAGACTTCCTTATAATTGTCTATAGCGGGTATCCGGCGTATGTTGCTGCGCCTAAAAAAAGAAGACCGATTTTGACCAAAGTTCACAGAAACACTCTCAGGCCAATACCGAAGATTGCCTGATTTGAGCTCAACCGGTGAAAGGGACTGCACGTTTTTCTCCGCATGGCTTAGGCCGCTCACACAACTTCGTTGTTCCGTTTAGGGTAGGTGCTTGTTGTCTGGCAGGCGCCTATGTCACCTTACTTCTGCGAATCAAACAACAAAGCGAAAATAAAAAACTTCGATTGAATCACTTTTCATTCACTTCCACACCGATTGTTATCAATGTTGGAAAAGCAACTTTCCGATGTCTGATTCACAAAAAAATGCAAAAAAATTTCAATAAGAGTTATTTGAATAAAATATTGAACACACGATATATCAAGAATGAAAGTGCGCACAAATTCCACAATAAGCTTGAAACGTTCGTGTTGTCTCCCTCTTTCATATGCTTGTTCGGATAACAAAATAGGTGACGTCTGTACGGTCTCTGTATCTGCGTCGTAATTTACACGCATACGCACATATGCATGTGTACTTACTCAAATGCCCATATCTCACACACCGATGCAGATATAGCCAAACATAACAACATTCGTGCAGACGTCGCCTTTCATGGAAAAAAATTTCAATGGAATCGGTTAACGCGTTTGGCCAAACACCGGCAACAAACACAAATATGGATTGATTTTTATATATAGAAAATATTACACTAAAAAACTTTTTATTATTTCACTTAAATTTGTTTTTTTTTTCAAAGCACATGATACCTACAATCTACATATGAAACACACAGTGTATAAATACATTGTCAATTTTTTTTTCTTTTTTATGAAACACATAATTTACACACCGATGCAGATACAGACATCGCACATACATAACATCCTTCGTATAGACGTCACCTTTCTTTAAACAAAAATTTCATTGGAATCGGTTAACGCGTTTGGCCAAACACCGGCAACAAACGCAAATATGGATTGATTTTTATGTACATATATATATAAATATATAAAGATATATTCTCATATCAATTTTAATTCACAAAAACTCACAAAATCGCAATGAAGAAATCCGAATCCGACAGCGCCACCAAACATGAAACAAAATTGGCTTCTCCATTGATCGATAATAGGTGGCGTTACGTTGCGTGTCTATCTGAGAGTTCAATTGTGATACGATATGTTACGTTTAAATGTGATTCTTTATTTGGTTGTTGCCAAAATAAATAAATACAAAATGAAAAAAAAAAAAAAAAATAAAAAAAAAATCGAAAAAAACCTGTCGTAACACGCTGGGTGGTCAAAATAAGCCATTTTGAAATTTAGATTTGTTTTTAAACCCGTGCTGAGAAAATACCTTTCCAACAAAGTATAAATCATCAAAATCGGTTCGGCCAATCTCGAGTTATGCGGTTACATCGCTTCGGACACTTTCTTTTATACGAGTATTATAGATTGATGTTTTTCGTAAGAAAAATTGATTTCTTTTTTATAAAGTTATCAGTTAAATGTACAGTACTATTACTACCTCGATAATGTGAACCTCGAAAATGTGAATTATCCAAAAATGTGAACCAGAAAAAGTTTATATTACATACTCCAAAATGTGAACTCAAAACCAATTCTTGATGCTCCATAATGTGAACTTTTCTTTTTCACAAAAAAACCACCCCCTATTTGGTTTTATTGTTGCAACGATGAAGAACAAAACAATTTTAGTGCACTTCTAAAAAAAATAAGCTTGAGAAACGCTGTTGCAAAACTTTTGGGTGAAAATATCCGAGTCCGCCATAGCAAACTGTTTTAAAAAAAATGCTGCCACGAGATTCGAGTTGGGAAGCTGAGGATTTAATCCCACTAAGTCCTTTTCGCGATATACATAGATGCGGCAGCACATTTTGAAGCAGAACTTCAACAAATTAGAGAACTCCTAAGCTCCTTTGATGCCCCAAACGTATCGATTGAGGACATAAGAACATGTGTCGTTGACGGCGATGGTGGACATAATGGTGAGAATGCTGAGTTAACCCCCGAAGACGAGGAAACTTCATCAGTGGAAGAAATAATACGCAATACAAAAGTTTCCCACTGTGGAGCCATTCAGTGCTCGAATGTTTTGTTAGACTGGGCCCAAGAAAATGGATTGGGTGCAGATATAGTAACATCAATTGCGAATATCAAAATAGTTGCAATTGATAAATCTACGCACAAAAGTATCCGTCGAACTAAAATGACAAATTTTTCAAAACAAATTAATTTTACCGCAACCTTATGTTATTCCTGTTTTGTTTTCTTTATTTTGCTTGTTGTGAAGTCTTTATTTATTTTGTTTTAACGTTTTTAGGCTATTAAACTATTATTTAAATAATATTAACATCGTTTAATAACTATGGCTTTGTTTCCTTTCTTTCGCTTTTCAATAATCAAGTTACAGGTAATTTCAAGAAGCATGAAATATAACAAATTAGTTAGTATCCAGAAATGTGAACCCTCGAAAATGTGAACTGCCCATGTTTTAATTAGTTCACATTACCGAGGTAGTACTGTACTTTAATTTTAAAATTAGTTATTGCATTTAACTTCAAATGAAATTTTTTAAAAGTTTTATTTAAAATATTCACAAAGTTTATCAAGAATAAAAATATTGACCTTTGGAAATCCATAGGTTTTTTTATACGAGTATATAGCCAATTGTAAGTATTCATCTTCATTATTATATTAACTAATAGAAACTTAAATAAATAAGTTTAATGTCCAGTCACACAATTAATAAATTGATTGTTTTTCTTTCTCATTATTAAGTGCGTACATTAATAATTGAATTAAAAATAATGATTACAAATCAGTTTGGCTCTGACTGTCATGGGGTTGGCATCAAATCAAACTATATAAGATTTATAACATTTTTCAAAATGAAGTGTTCGGTTTGTTCGGAGAAAATTGGAACAAAAAAAATATTCTGTAACGATTGTTTACACTAAAAAAAAAGACGGCGTATGCACTCTGCTGTGTTTTCTAGTCTCAATAAACGAGCTAAGGACTGAAAACACTGAGATAAATACTATCACACAACACCAGTATCTATGTGATATACGAACACTGAACGAAAAAATGAAGAAGAAACATATGGAAGGGCTACAGCCCGCTTAGGAGAACTGTTGAATACCCTATTCCTATTCCTATCCCTCACAAAGTGGGTGTGGCAAAAGCCTAAGTATTGGTAAATTGTTAAGAACGTTCTACATAATTTCTTATGCAAAATTCAAGGGATCGAAAACGCCCCTTAAAAGTGGGCATGGCAGAAGACTTCGTATGTGGCTTGTGGCACCGTCTTGTTGGAACCACATATCACTGATGTCCAATTCATGTAACTGCTCACAGAAATAACGTTCCAACATGTCTCTGTAGCGAATACTATTTACCATTAAGTCATGGTCATTTTCTTCGAAGGAAAAAAAAGTCCCAATGACGCCATCGCCATGAAAACCGCACCAAACAGTGACTGTTGCAGATGAAGTGCTGTTTCATGAAGCACATGAGGGTTCTCACCTGTCCAGTAGGTAACGTATATTTTGGGGAGAGTACGATAACTCAGGCGACAAAGTTTAATGACAGATTTGTGTAGAACAGTTATTTGCAATCATTATTTAATATTGGAGGTTGGTCTTTCTCCCTTCATTTGGGCGGGAGGGGCGATTTTCTAAAAAAAAAAAACACTTCAAATGGAAAAAAAATTTTAAAAATAATAATATTAAAAAAAGCGAATATTCTGACTCAAATTTTTGCACTAGACTATGAATTGCTTGTCTACTGGGACGAGAATCATGGCCGAAAATTAGTTTTTTTTATAGATTGTGGGCGTGTCAATGGTCGGATTTTAAAAGTGCTTAAACTTGATTATTTCGGGCCCCTAGAGAGTATATGGTTAAGATTTCAGATTGCTTGCTCGAGTTTAAAGGCCTAATTTTTGGCGGCGGATCGACATTACTATTGATGCTTATCACGAATATAGTAACTTTTAGGGATCTACGGGCAATATTAAGGTATGTTACAAACTATTAGTCAAAATTAACACACTTTTGGATTAGGGCACACTCAACTCAATTTTGTTTTGCAATTTTGTTTGTTTTGCGCTAGCAACAATCATCATCGAAAGTAGTTTGCTGCGAATTTCAAGTGTTACAGTGTAACATTGTTCCCTTCAATCAACCTCTTCATTTGGGCAAAATGTATATTAAACCTTTTAGCACCCAAGGATCGTAACCTCTCGACAAATGGATGTACGGCTTCCTTTCCATCACATGATTGTATAACCATAGGGAATAAAATCGAAAATTTATCTAATTAACTCCTGGACCTTTCCCATACCATGTTCAGCCTTCGAGCAGGACAACAAAGAAGCATATGTTAGGCTTTTCTGGCAATCGTCTTCCGCTAGCCTTTTACGTTTGTATTATGCCAACATTCATTGGTTTTTTTTATACAGGAGGACATAAATAAGTTGATGATGTAAATCCATAGATTTCCCCGTACAAATATCCTATTTCTATATTGACTCTTTTTCATTTGCGCTTTTTCCTATTTCATGCCCTTTTGAATGAGATTGTATAACTCAGGAGAACCCAATGAAGGGCGTTATTCCTCTCAATACAAGGCAAAAGCAGTCAGAAAAAAAAGCAAAAAGCAAACGAATTATAGCCAACAGTGCGGTGCACATATAGAAGGACCAAGACTCAACACCAAACTGTAAGAAGAATAAAGTTCACGGCTGGATCGCAAGAAACTTTCTCGCTTTTATAGGAAATGGTTTCGAATCACATAGCCCACTGAAGGTGGAATGTAGTCAGAATCTTAAAGCTGTATTGAATGTCTAGGATCACACATTTTTGGAATTTGATTTAATTTATTTATGATATGTAATAATTCACGTGACCGAAGATACCTGAAAAAGATGTGCAGCAAGAAATTGCCATCAATCAGCATGATTTTTGCTTGACCTAAATATTACTGAACGACAAAGCAGTCTTAAATGTTAGGTAATGTCAGGGAATTTCAGAGCACGAAAAAAAAATTGTACCAATCTGTTTCAAGCATAAAAGACTGAATATAAATTGAAACTGTATCTACGCAAATTTTTCATAAAAGGACTATAAGCTGAAATATTAAATTTCATTAAAATCACCTCACCAATTTTAAGATATAGCTAGCTTCGTAATACGTCGAATTAACTGTTAGAAAAAACATAGTTCTCTTGGACGAACTGTTAGATATCCTAGTCCTATTCCTTTAACACATAAAGCTTGAGTGCCAAACATTTAAGTATGAGTGAATTGTTACGAAGTATTTACATTATTTGGTTATACAGCATTTAAAGGATTTTATGGAAAAAAATCAAGTTTTTGTAAAAAAACGCCTCTTCAAAGTGGGATTAGTAGAATTTGAAAAAAAAAAAATATAAAATTAGAAATATTCAACCCAACAGCGAATTTATTTTTTACATAATGATTGTTTTATCCTTCTTACAATCCGCAACAATTTTTTTCCAGAATAGTGAATGGTTTTAAAAATATTGTAACATTTTCAAAATAAATAACCTATATATATATACAGATATGTTTTTGAGATGATGTATTAGCATTTTTTGTAAGGAACCGTTATTTAACCAGTGTGGGAAAAGGTGAGCACGCCCTTTTCTTACGCTCACCTCTTCTTCGGTGATCATTACCAACCCCATTTATGACATCCCTACTGTTCCGCCTATGTGGTTCAGCGGTTCGTCCTCATAAACATTGTCCTGTTTCTGATCGCTTCCATACTGGGGCTAATCAAATGCTGGTATTATTGCATTTGTATGTACCTGACTTGTCTATTCTAACGTATTCAACGAATGTATGTCCCTTTTATTGGTTTTTGTTTGATCGTTTTAAGCGCCACCGGTGATTCCCAGTCGTGGCAATCCACGTCCCGCATGCACACTTGCCGGAGAGTTTTAAGATTCTAAATGCGTGGCTAAGCTCATTTTGATGTTAAAATTACCTGAATTTTTGTGGTTTTTTGTGTGTATTGACCGAAATAATGTTTTGCGTCTCAAAAATTAGTAACTTTTTTTTTATTTCGGATTAATTCAGTTAAATTTTGTACAAGTTTTTTAAGTGTAAATATTTTTTTCTAATATTAAAAACAATTAAAAAAAAAATATTTTTCTAAAACTAATGGATACAACATGGCTTTTTTATTATACCCAATTTCTTATGTTTTATATAAATTTTAGTTTATTTCTTAAAAAATATTATGCTCTATTAAAAGAGAACGAAAACAGGAAGGTGTTATTTGTTTTTAAGAGCTGTATGGATTCTTCCCAAAGCTCTTTGAATGCAGATTTTGTTGTTGTTTTCATAAGATAAGTAATAAGTGGGTCTGAGATAATAATAAACAATAAAAGACATCCGCATTGGTAGACACTTTGGAATACATTCTGGAATGCTCCACTCTTATTTGTTTGTAATCCTTATTACGGGAATCTTGGTCTCTCTTTTCGTCTTCCTAATCATTGTAGCGTGTTTCAGGCGGAAATTATGCCGAAGCCCTGACGTGGCTAAAGAGAAATGTGATATTCACAAAAGACATCCGTATCTTCTCAGATAGTCAAGCCGCGATTTGGACTCAGTCTCTTCAAATTCCATAGCAGCCCTAGATTGCCGCTTATCTCTTAGGGAGATGGCGGAGCAGTTAAACATTCACCTCTGTTGGGTGCCGGGCATAGAGACATTCCAGGAAACTGTAGAGCAGATGATCTCCTCAAAGTTTACCAATCGCTACATGCAAACTTTAGTTCAAGCTATTCGCAATCGAGATAACAAACCTTAGGTGGACAAGTAGTAATAAATGGCCAACGATTAAGCATATCTGGCCAAAGCTGGACCTGCGACTTTCTTAGTGTCCCATCTCACAACAACAACTGCATATTAGCTCCATTGTAGGTCTGGTTGCGGCGATTGTGTGTAGAGGGTAGTGTAATGGCTTTTGATCCGTGTGGTGCACGTTCAATATGCATGGGAAACACATACACCACCCATTTAAGGAGAGAAACATATAACACCTTTTTTCTCCAACCTCTACACCAAAAAGAGGATTTGTCCGTGGCAGTACAATGAACCGTTACCGAGTCGGAATGCTCTGCGATTTCGATTTCCTTTCCTTCTTTTAAAAAAAAATAAATAAAAGCTCTCATGGGCACTATCTTATAGGCAGGCACGCATCAAGGCTTGGCCTTTATTCAAACGACTTCTGTGGAAGCTGCATGGAGGAGCCGGACTAAAGGTAGGCTCCATTATTTAAAATGATAGTTTAAAAAAAAAACTCAGACACAAACAGACCGACACACATTTTTCGGTTCTCTATAGTCGTTATATCATATTCATACCCAGTTTGAATTTCGAAATCTCAGCACGATGGCAAACTTTAGTTATGGCAATATCTTTCGCTTTAGTATATTTAAGTAAAAAGCAAAACACAAACATCAACTGTGCTATAAAGATTGATCCCTCAATTGATACGAAATAAGTGTACACAAAACGACTCGGTATTGGAGGAGCCATAACGAAGGTGAAGGTAATATAATTGAATAGCCAATTTCCCAGCCTCCTTTGACGCGCCGCGTACACATTAAATGAGTCATAAGGTGGAAGAGAACTTCCGAAATTAGGCAGGACCAAGCGAGAACACAATTTCTAAAATGTGGCGCTAACGCCACCCACCTTATTAAATATATTCTGTCATCCCCCATCTCTCATCTTATGTCTCAAGTCCGCATACATATAAGTATAGAGTAGAAGTCTTATACAATTTTTCGTTTAGTAAGAGACGAATTGCGTGTTCTTCTTTGTGCGCTGGACCGTCATTGTTGTTGGATGTTTGAACGATTCAATATGTAGGTCAATACAGAAATACTCGCGCACAATTGGAATGATTAAGTCCAAAGTAAAACCGCTTATTCTGTGGTTGACTTATCTATAGAAATCGGGAGTTGAATAGTACCTTAAAAATGTTTGGTTTTGAGTCACACCACTACGTTAATTAACATTTCAATAAATTTGTGTCACAAGTAATGTAATAACAAGGGGTAACCGAACTTAGATTTCGAGTTTAGAATTAATTAAATTCTTAATATATTTGGGAAAGAAATTCAATTGCTTCGAATATTGAAAAATTGATCTTCGTTGAATTATGAAGGGATGGGGTAGCCGCATCAGTGGCCGTGTAGGGACCAGTGAAGAATATCACTACAGCGCACCCCGATAAGCAGCGCTTGGCCTGAAAGCAGACTAAGCGGGAAAATCATATCTAGGCAATTAAGCATCTTAGTTAACCTAGCGACACATTTACGTCTCAAAACAGTCGCGTTAATGTGCATGCAAATTTGTGGGTTGACACGAGCAGAGATTACCGGTGTCGTAAAAGTTATATAAAACAATAAATAAATGGAGCATACGTGTCGAACTCGTTTAAACTAAAGCACTATAAAAATGTACGCTTTGGAAAACGCATTCCCGGAATTGCTTAACATGGTACTAAACCTGCGACGGAGGGATACCAATGTAATGCTCAACCTTAGGGGGAACTTTAAGGTCGTTGGAAGTATGAGTGGTCGTAGCTACGAGCCAGAATAGATGATGGTTAGAAGTCGCGTTGACATCTTATATCGGACGTGTTTCTTGGACGTTAAGACAAAAAGCTTTTAAGATGTTCTACTACAGGACGAAACAGGGTAAGAACGGAATCGGTATCATCCTTGCGGCAGAGCTACATGGCGGCGTCTTGACCATTTCAAAGTCCACTGATCGTTCGTTGTCTCTCAAACTTGTGACGCAATGTGAGGTGTGGAATATTGTCAGTGCATATGCTCCCCAAGTTGGATGCGAGCAGAGAGAAATCAATATATTTTGCCTAGATTTTCATAACATCATCGGGAACATTCAAAAAAAAGAACATTTTATTTGTTGGCGGAGATTTGAAAGTATATGCTGGGAAGTCAAACGAAGGCGTTAAAGATTGCCATGGAGGACTGGAATACGGCACAAGGAACTCTTCGGGTGAAGATATCCTAAGCATGTGCAAGTCATACGGTCTTTTCTTAATACCATGTTCGTTAAACAAAGCGGGCACCTGTTCACTTACAGCAGCGGCGGAAATGAAACCCAGATTGATTTCCATTTGGTAAAGCGTTTCATGAAACCTCGGGTTAAAGATTGCAAACCCAAACACCAAACCGAACCCAGCACCAAGGTCTCCTACTGACCGAAATTATTATGGCGGCAGGGACGAACAAAACTGAGCAAACAAAAGGAAGGGACTCGCGAAGAAAAAGTTTGCTCCAATTCAAGTAAAACGTGTGGAGGGAGTTTAAAGAAATCTCTTCTTCGACTACTCATAGAAACCAGACTATCCACGAACTCCTACCAACACGCTTGAACAGGGGCACAGCCATTTTCAAAATAGCCGCTCAGAGAATAAGAAATTCCCAAGAAATCTGTCCGCCAAAGTTCATCAGCGATACGCAGACAAGATACCCTCTGAGTTCTGGTCCAAATGGCTCATGATTCTCATCTTCAAACTAATCAGAGGCGATAAAATGCCTAACCAGTGGAGGGAAAGTTTTCTCCTTCCTTTCTAGAAAGGGTTTAATTAAGCTGAGGCATACCATGAAGATCACCGAGCAGGTATTAGATAGCCGAATGCGGAAAATAATATGGCTTTCTGAATACTTGTCCTGCCCGTTCTCTGATATACTCCGCCCTGTTCCAGACATTTATATGATTGGAAGAGTGATTCCCAAGTGCGAAAAGATCAAATATCTGGGATCTATGATCATTAGCGAAGCAAGCTGCGATAACCACGTCATGAAAACTCAGCCATTTTCTGTGACCGAAAAACGCCCCTAAGCTGAAAGGAAGGCTCTACATCGCAGTTGTCTGCCTGGGGCTCACATATGGTTCACAATGTTAAAGAGCGTACAAAAAGTATGAGGGCATTTTAACGGCAGCTGCGATAAAGATGATTCGCAAGACAAAAGGAATAACAAAGATTGATCGACTAAAAAAATCCAAGACCCGAAGAAGTCTTCACGTTAAAGAACGTATCTCGAAGAAAATTAACGCGACCGGCTCAGTTCGTACCGTCATTATCAAAGAAGGGATCCTACATACCCTATCAAAAAGGCAATATCAATCAACGTACCAATACAAACGCGTAAGAGAGGCAGGCCTAAAAACTCGGAAGATCAGAATTTTGGTTTTCTGTGGTTATAACCGACGAAACCCACAACAGGACCAGTAAGAATGCAGTTAAGTCGGAGAGAAATGATTAATTTTCCTGATCATAGCCTCACCGTCATTGGAAAATAATTTAACCTTCAGATGGAAATTACACTACCTCTCTGTGGTGCGGGTTCGCGTAATATTAAGCAAACAAAAAGAAATGAATTGATTTTCGAGTTAAGATCTTGAAGGGGTTCTCCGGCCTTGATCTACTAAAACGTTTAGAATATATGAATATGCAGGGGGGCAGCATGGCCCTATATATATTATTGCTTATCTACTTGTTATAATCTACTATATTTACCCGTTTCACGACTAAAAACAACCAATTACTGCATCAATCCGCCAATTTTAACATTGAAAATTCGTTCACTTATAAGCTTGTTTTAAGCAAAGAAATACATTTTTGTCTTTGAGTTGGTGCCCGGAAAGTCAAAACTTGATGACATTTCTAACTCAGAATGGTTGCAGGGACGTTTCATCTTCGCTTATGATGATCTAGGACGTTTCCCTGGTGTACAAAAACTTTGATTGGGTTCTCCTCGGTGACTTCAGCGATTTATCTTATTTTTGTTCAACTCCCTCATACTTCTCCATTAACATATATAAGTAGGTTTCTGGAACTCCTTATTGTCTTTCCGCCACCCATAACAGATCTCTTGGTTGTCTTTCAGAGAGCGCTAAGTCTACAAGAGAGGTGTAGAAAAGTTTAATAGTAAATGAAAAACAAAAGAGCTATATGTAATAGTTGACTCCGAGAGAGGCACTCAATTTGCCCTAACAAAAAACACAGCTGCAAAACGACTAACTATTTGTTTGTGCATCACAAGGTGTTATTATTCATCCAATGTTTGTGTACTGGTTTTCGCATCAAAAAAAAATGGAAAGCTTTCGACAGTAGGCAGCCATTTTCTAAAATGTAAAGTTAGAAACAAAATATTTTGAAGAACGCCATATGTGCCCAAAATACATGTCATACATGTTGACAGTTGGCTAAGGTTGATTAAATTCATTAAAAAACATTCCACTGTTGTTCAGGCGTACCTGAAGAGAATAGGTACCGAGAGCCTTTACTTTTTATTATAGATATTTATCAACGATAAAGTTTTTAGCTACAGCCAATGCCTTCTCTATGCAGAGGACTTAGAACTGTTTCTTAGTATTTCAAGTACAAATAACACCAATAGGGACTTTACGCATTAACAAAGTGATTTTTTCAGGTATAACCATGCTAATCACCGCTTCTTTTTGGCATAACGTAATGCATTCTTTTAACACGGCGATATTATAGGGAGCAAGCGCTTGCCATCTCGTTTTTTTCATCGATTACCAGGAAGCAGTAAAAACAGGTGAAGTGGTAATGCAGTTTTGAAATGGGTTAAAATTTCGGGTGCAGGAATTAAGTCCCCAATGAAATAACTCCCCAAACACGAAATGATTCCTAGCTCCAGGTTTGATTTTTTAAAGAAATGTTTATTATTCAAATTCACGAATTTTCATACGAAAAAAGTTTGGTCAAACGAAGTTTTTTGGCCTCAATATTTTAAAATATTTTCAACTGTGTTAAGAAGATTTCCTGAATTTTGTGGTAAACCACACTTGGCCAAATTTATAAGACAGCACACTAGTTTTACCTCCTCTTCAGTTGAAAGCACTGTACAACTGCTCATCCGCGAATCCGGTCATAAAAATTGGCTCTGGTAATGTCAAACTTCCAAAAAGTTTCCCTAAAAGCCATTTTCAAATAGAGCTTCTGCAAAATCTGTGACTTTGTAGGCAATAACACACTTCTCTTGTGAGCTATTCATGTCGCTTAAGTCTGTAAACCATAACTTAGTTTAACTATGTTAATACTATAAAAAACTCACCCCAATAATTTTTCATTCCAATGGCCTGTCACTTTTCAAACTATTTTCAAAATTTTGTTTTGTTTTTTTGTCAATTAAAGAACCCGATCAAAAAGAAAAAAAAATGCCAAGTCATGATTCATAACAATTCTTTACCATTCGGTTTGCTCTATGTTTAGTTAATCTTAATAGATTAAAACGGCCAGAGTCGATTTGGTTCCGCTCATAATATTAAGGGCGAGGAAGTCATGGAAATTTATGTCAAAAATCCCAAAAGTTTTTTAGTTCATAAATTAAGTCAAAATAGGCATCGAAAAGTCCAGTCACTCAGTCATCCTAGGGTTAAACAATAAACATGTTGCACCACAACTTTATTGTTTTCTTACTGATATATTATTTTTGATTTCAATGCATCGTTGTTTTTTTAATTTACGAAAAGTCATGCTCAATTTTAAACAAATTTGTAATGTCCTGGATGGTCCTGGAAGCAATCACCAAAGAAAAAACTTATTCTTCCCATTCCTATTGGCATCTTCCATTCAATAAATAAAATTCAATTCAGTCGCAAAAGTTCATTCCTTTCATGCTGTATATCGTTTTATATCCTGCTATATGCTTCTTATCCTACAAAGTTTTCGAGAAGATGTTAAGATGATGAAAAGCTAGAAAAAAAAATAAAAAAATAATTACATGGCGATTAAAATGTATACGCTTTGATAAAACTTTGCATTGAAATCGTTTTTCCATTTTTCTTATCGATAGATGATTGGCTTTGCTTTAAGTTGATTCTTTGGTGCACGCTGTGAGGGTCAAAAGTTCCTGTAAAGTACAAATGATTCTTACGTTTAATTTCAATCTTCGCTCTGTGCTTTTGTAGGAATTTTACCGTATTCTTATAAGATCAGTAGTTTATAGGGTTAACACAATGCTTACCTTATATTGCTGTCATGAAGAGATATGTGTTTAATAAAGGGACAGCGATTAAACCTCCCGGGTCCGAGAGGTGCAAACTGTATTCAATTTCTCCGGAAGTTGCTGTGTTGAACTCGGCTTAAGATCGTAAGAAATACTTTTTCACCTAGAATTTTTAAATTACTTCCCATCTTAAGATTTAATTGAAAAAAAAGCATTGACAGCCGAATTAATAAACGCAAATTAAGGGTGAATTATGGCAAACAACGGAACCCTTATAGATTCGTCATGTCTGTCTGTCTGTCTGTCCGGGAATGTCACAGCCACTTTTCTCCGAAACTATAAGAGCTATATTGTTGAAACTTGGTAAGTAGATGTATTCCGGGAACTAAATTAAGATTTTCACACAAAAATAGAAAAAAAAAACAATAAATTTTGGGGGTTCAATATACTTAGAACTGAAACTCAAATTCATCAAACCCATACGTGTGGGGTATCTATGGATAGGTCTTCAAAAATGATATTGAGGTTTCTAATATCATTTTGTTCTAAACTGAATATTTTGCGCGAGAGACAATTCCAAAGTGGTAAAATGTATGTCCCCCTTCCCCCCTCTAACTTCTAAAATAAGGGAATGATAAACCTAAAAAAAAATATATGATGTACATTACCATGCAAACTTCCAACGAAAATTGGTTTGAATGAGCTCTAGTAAGTAGTTTTTTTTTAATACGTCATAAATCGTAAACCGTAATTTACCTTTCATTCAATCAACTCAAATATAAAAAAAAACATTTAATTTCATAAACATAAACCTTATGCGTAAACCGTGAACCATTATTTTTTAATAATAAATCTGTAATAGGTGCCCAAGTAAATAATAACCCTTCATGGGCGAGTCCGACTCGCACTTCGCCGCTGTTTTTTACATCTGGCAGCGGATCTTTGAACCAAACGGGTAATTGGATGTGCTATCTCCATACAATTTATTACTTAACGACTCCCAATTTATATAGGTACCATTTATTACTTAACGACAATTAGCCGAAGCATGGACATGATTTTTAATAATAAGACGTGAATTAACTTTTAATCCACATCGTAGGTAATTTGTGAATTAGAGCCAGATTAAGTAATTTTTATTAGTTCGGCTGTAAAAATTTAAACTATGACAAACTATACAAGATACACCCTTTACTAGACATCCCCAGAGAAAACTAACTCGCGAAGAACATATTTATGTTCAAATGTATGTATATAACATGAGGAATCCTTAATAATTTTTGGCTGTTACTTTTGGTTAAAAGTCGATCAACGTACAAACAATACAACAAAGTTAAACTTCACACATGGGGTTTGAACATGTTAACGCGCGCTGGAACGTTTCTATTAGTATACAATTTCAAACTGTGTGTTGGTGAAGGTCCATCGTATTGATTAAGACTATCTTTGGATGCAGGTCTTTATTTGGTGAACAATTTTCCCAAACACAAGAACTTTAATCCTTATTTTGGTTTACATCAGTAAGCCTTCTCATTGCATTGAAGTAAATTGGCATATTTGCAACAGGAACTATACAAAAAAAAAAAAACGAATAACCACCTCCCAGTTATTTTCAGGGTCGGAACTCAAAAAAGGGAGAAGAGGATCTTATGAAAGTAAATGTGAAACCAACCATAATCTAGTATCTATGTGTAAGGTGGTTTGAAATAAACCAGTTCAACTTATATCTTCGTGTATAGGTCTTCAACCTGTTGTGCTTTGGAAACGATGAAGCCCAAAAGAAAAAACATTAATAGATGATCAAAGGCTTGTGATTGTCACTTCTTACTGTAAAGGCATGGGAGTGGTAGATCTAGCAGATATGCTGATGGAACTCTAGAAGCTCAACCACCACTCAAGGAAGCGGCATACAAGAATCTTCTATTGGTGCCTGGAAACATCCGTAGCAAATGCATGGCTGCTTTACAGAAAACATTTAAATTTGCTGCAACCGAACCAGAAGCATATTCCTCTGATAAAATTTTAACTGGATATTCCTGATGCACATTTGCAATCTACGTCTTCCGCATTTTCTGTCCAAGAAAAAAGAAGCCGACCATCCAACGCATTAAAGTATAACCCTATGTCTTCGCTTAGTAGCTCTTCATTGAGTAGTGTGTTCCAGCCGAACCCTCCCTAAGCAAAGCGATATACTAAAATGGAACATTGAGTAGTATTCGGTGAAAAATGGTGTTGCAGGTTGTGCAAGACAGGAATTCCAGTGCCCAAAGGTGTAAGCTCCATATTTGGTGTTATAACAATACAAATTGTTTATACCCTATTCTAGGGGTATATTAATTTTGACGCATAGTTTGTAACATACCTTAATATTGCCCGTAGACCCCTAAAAGTTACTATATTTATCATCAGCATCGATAGTAATGTCGATCTAGCCATGTCCGTCCGTCCGTCCGTCCGTCCGTCCGTCGGCAAAAATTAGGCCTTTAAACGGGATCTAGAGAGCTGCAATTTTAACCATATACTCTCTAGGGTCCCGAAATAATCAAGTTTACGAATTTTTGAAATCCGCCCGCAGACACGCCCACAAACTCAAAAAAACAAAAAAATCGAATTTTGAGCTAGAAAGCTGAAATTTTTTATATATGATCTATGACTCCTAAAATTGCTCGGGATACAAAAATTTCAAAATCCGCCCACTGACACGCCCACAAATAAATAAAACAATTTTTTTGAAAATCCAAAGTTTGAGCTAGGGAGCTGAAATTTATAATATTTACTCTCTATGAGCCCTTTATGCTCATGTGTAAATATTTTCAAAATCCGCCCACTGTGGGCGTGCCCACAATTATTTTTTTTTTTTTTTTTTTTTTTGAAAATTTAAAGTGAGCTAGGGAGCTGAAATTTATAATATATACTCTCTAGGGGCCCTTTATGCTCATGTGTTAATTGTTTTAAATCCGCCTACTGACACGCCCACAATTAAATAAAACAATTTTATTGAAACACCCAAGTTTGAGCTAGGGAACGTTTTTTTTTGATAAAATCCTTAGAGCGCACACAATATGTAGAGCGTTCTTAACAATTCAACCAGACTAAGACTTTTGTCACGCCCACTTATGAGGGATAGGAATAAGAATAGGGTATCCAACAGTTCGCCCAAGCGGACTGTAGCCCGTCCCTATTTTTTTTTTTTTTTCTCTTTTAAGAGCTAATTTTCCTAACGGATAGGCGCATTTAGCCATGTCACTTCCAGAACAAAATATCATATGAGTGAAGTAAAAAAAAATGTTAAGCACAGAAAATAATCGGGTCTAAAATATCCTTATAAACCTCGTCGTGTTTCTCAATTCAATGTCATTTTGTCAAGAGGTCCTTGGAACCCCAGAAAAGGTCCTTAAAACCAGAAAAAAACCTACTCTTCCCGAATGCCCTTAGAAACTGCGAAGTATTTCTACATTCAAAATATTTTTTTTTAATTTAATATAATAAAACTGCAAACAAACGCAATTTGTCCACCCGATTTAAATTATAAGTATCATAAATTTGAGCTCATTTTTTGTGAGTGTACGTAAATTTTTAGAGTAAAATCACTTTTATTTTATTCTTCTCCTCTATCATTTACTTTGATAAAAAAAAATTAATGAAAATATTTGATATGATTTGAAGTAAATGGATTATCGTAGTATGTAAAATGCTTGACCAATTTGATATATATGTGTGATAAAAGAAATTGTATTTTCCCGTCGGCTTTTTTGGTCATATGAATGTGTAATGAAACAGTTTATTTCATTATATTGTCCCGACGTTTCGGCAGGGATTGCTGCCTTCCTCAGGGGTTCTTTATTAAAAATATATGAAGAAATAACATAAATACAAATATGGAAGCGTACGTGTACAATGAAACTTACTTATTGGGTACAAATTAAGTGTAAAACGAAAGAATACTATTTAGTAAAATTTAAAAAAATATAATACAAGTGTTGTACTCGTAAGTTAAACGCTACAGTTGAAGCTTAGTCTATTAGTGTTTCTTGGTTTGGACTATGGAGCTATGTATAGCAGAAATATTTTGGATGTCCTGTTTTCTGTTCATGTTATTCCTGTTGTTCATTATGTGTAAAGTCTCGAGTGTATACCGTTTTGAGGTATGCCTCTCCGTCTGAAGGATGGTAGCGTTGTCGAAGTCTGGTTTGTGGTTAGCGGCGATGGTATGGCTGGCGAGTGCTGTTTTTTTAACGCTGTTAGATTTAACGTCTGAACGGTGATTAGAAATCCGTTGGGATATAAACTGTTTGGTTGTGCCGATGTAGCAAAGATTGCAGCTTTCATCATCGTTGCCCATGCAATCAATTTTGTAAACTACATCGGTACATTTGTGCTTCTCAGTTTTGGACTTTAGTCTAGAGAAGGATGAAGCAAGTGTTTTGCTGGCTTTGAAGGCTATATGGACGTCCTTCAATACATTCTTAACTGTGTGTTTGAAGTTATCAGAAAGTTTGGGAACATATACAACACTCTTGTAGACAACCGGTGTGACATCCTCTTCATTCGTGCGGGGAACTTTCTGTTTTTGCTGGCGTATGAGATTGCGTGTAAGTCCGTCAGGGAAGTTGTTCTCCTTAAGGATTTGTGTTGCTTTGCGTTCGTTGGCGGGGTGGAATTTTCGGTCACTTAACGCAAATATTTTGTGGACTAGGTTCGAAGCGGTGTTGGTGATGATGTGTTTTGCATGGTTTGACCGGAAGTTCAAGAGTCTACCTGAAGCTGTGTCTTTATGATACCAGTTGAAAGAAAGACTTTCTCTGTCCCGATGGACTTCGACGTCCAAAAATGCAATTGATCTGTTTTGTTCCCACTCTAACGTAAATTGGATTTTTTCGTGCAGACCATTGAGGCAACGTAGCTGGTATCATAAAGACACAGCTTCAGGTAGACTCTTGAACTTCCGGTCAAACCATGCAAAACACATCATCACTATTATACTCGCTGAACCTAACACCCGGCGCGGCAATCAATGCTGCCAATACGGCACCATCGAATATCTCCAAACACCTCATCAACATCAAGTGTCAACTGCAGGTTCAATAGCAGAACAACAGTATGTGTGATAGTCGATGTTTACTGAAGCGAAGGGTCTGTCTTATCTTGTCATGTGTTTTTTATTGTCGTGTGAACAACAGTTAACCCTTAATTTACTAGGTGAGTCCCTGGGATTCACCCATCTTTTTCTTTCGCACACAGATCGTGCATTTCTACACACACACATATAAGATCCAAAGTATACCTTCATGTAGTGTGGTGATAAACGCGATACTGGTCGGATGTGTATTTACAATAAGTGGAAGGGTCACTTTTTTGGTGATCAGTGAGTCCCAGGGACTCAGGTAGGTATTTATGTTACAATTTGCATATGTGTTTGCTTTATTATTTTTTGTTTTTTTTTGCAAGAAATTCAGTGATAAGTATGGATTTAAGTAAACCAGGCCAAGCTGGTGAAGATCTTAACAGAGGTATGTAAACTGATTTCGTTTTAACACAACACTATTTTGCCATTTGAACTACGTCTATCAATTTCATCGATTACTAAAAGAGAAATACCTGCCGCGCTCGAGGCTGCAGAAGAAAAACTTCCCAGGTGAGCGCAAATACTGCCATGTTTGCAGCTCCAAAAAGAGGACTAAGACTGCATACCTTTGTTGCGCATGGAAGAAGCCAGTTTGCCTGGGATGCTCCCGCAAAATATGCAAAAAGTGCAAAAACTTCTAAAATCAAGTCTGCATTTGAGTACCTGCACGTTTTTTTTCTTCATATGGAGACAGTTACTTTTTGCATCAAATATGAATTAAGCGTTATTTTTTTGTTTTGAAAAGTGAATTGCTGGTTTTTTATTTATTTTTTTTATATATTTTTTTTTAATTGTAAAAAATGTGATTTTTCAAAAAAAAAGAAAAGACTTCAAAACTTCCATGAATAAATCTTAATTTTAGAGCATTTTTATAAATATTTTTGTTTTATTTTATCAGCAAGAAGTTGAAGTTCAAAGAACAAAAGTAATTCTTTTCAGAAACATATACTAAATATTGAAAAAAGCAATATTACACAAAGTGAGTCCCTGGGACTCACCTAGGCATTTATGCGAGTTTTTTTTACCTAGTGAATTAAGGGTTAAGTATGTATAATTTAGATTAAATTTTCCATGTAAAGCTCTGTCAAAATTCTGAAATGCATTTTCTTTCGACAATCTAACCAAATTAGGTACACCAACGCTTCGATGAATGCTATGCACACCATCCATGGGAGTCTTCAAGTCGTCAATCAAGTTCAGTAGTTTCAAGAAAGGTACATAAAGGTACATTTTAGCCGGTGAGTTTCTACGTTTATTTATTTTGAACGAGCTGCTTGCCATATAAAGTTTTTAATGAGCGTCACAAGTAAAAAGGCCTTCTTTACCTTTTATAAATGTTGCAATACTAACACTAAACTATATAATATTGATTTAAAATTCTAAAGTATATAAAACTGAAACTTGAATATTTAAAATGATCAAATATCAATATCATTGAAATTCGTATTTAAATTAAATTATTAATTAACTCATACCAATGCATACCAATACACAAGTGTGGCTCTTTGTGGTTAAACTAAAAATTAATTATTGGAATCAGTACTAAGCAAATTTTGACTCAACTTTTTTTTTTTGATTGTCATATGAAATGTCCTCTATTAATTTGCGTTTAAGTTAGATTAAGTAACTTATATGAAATAAAAATGATTTTATATTTTCATCTTGAAAAATTGAATGAGATACTTTTACTTTTTATTTCGTCATGAGTTTTGTCTGGTGTGTGTTAGAAAACATCGGTGGTGATACGATTGAACCCTAAGAGGTTTCTCTATTTTGAATAAGGGACTTTCACAAATAATTAAGCGGTGTGCAAGCCAAGGATGGATTATTTTCCTGTTAGGGGCAGTAGTCTGTGGATCAAAAACTAGTGATGGGGTAGGTGGGGGTGTTTTCTCAGAAAGACTAAGTATTAGTCTCTCTTTCCGTCCTCCTGAACATTGTAGGCGAAAATCACACCGATTAAGAAAGTCTTGTCGTGGCTGAAGAGAAATGTGATATCCGCTAAGGACATCCGTATATTCTCGGATAGTCAAGCCGCGCTAAAGTACCTGGACTCAGTCTCTTCAAACTCCATCGTAGCCGCCGTTCATCTCTTGAGGAGATGGCAGAGCAGTTCAATATTCACCTCTATTGGGTGCCGGGGCATAGAGGCATCACAGGGAACTGTAGAGCAGATGAACTCGCCAAAACTGGAACCGCATTACCTCTTCTACCTGATAAAGGTTTTCTAGGCTCCTATCGCTCCTTGTAAACTTATGTTTAAGCTATCCGCAGTCGAGAGTACAAACCTCAGATGGACAGGTATACAATACGTGTCGAGCGACCAAGCATATCAGGCCAAGGCTGGATCTGCGACGCTTTTCGGGTTTGATCTCACTTAACCGACTGCACATTGGCTCTGCTATATGTGTCATTACAGGACACTATCTAATAGGCAAGCACGCATCAAGGCTTCGCATCAATTCAAATGACTTCTGTAGCAGATGAAGGGAAGAGGAGGAGGAGGAGGTACTTCATCTCCTCTGTACATGTCCTGCACTCTCCTATAAAGGAAATCTCTATCTAGGAGCCTTCTTCCTTAATGAACTCAGGGACTTAGCTAACATGTTAGATGTTAGAAGTCTATCGCGCTGCATTAGAAGCTCCTAATGGTTTAGCGAGTTTTGGTCGAAACTCCCGATCTACGTGGTATCACAACGGACCTCATTGGTCTAAGTGTGTTGGCTATTAGCTAACAGCCACCTTAACCTAACCTAACCTAATCTAGTAGTCTGTGGGTGGGCAACTGTGAGAAAACCACCTACACCTTCCGGTTTCCCAGATTTCAACTATCCCCTTCAATTTCGGGGCTTTTATTTCCATCTAAATAAGAAAGATCATGGCAATTTGTTCTTATTTTGTGACACCTAATTGTAGTTAATAATACGAAACATATAAGGTATAAAAGACAAATTGCTGATTGGTCTAACGACTAGCTTTGAAATGTCAAGACAGCAGGCAAATCAGGAAGATGAGTAAATAAGGTTTATAAGCAATTTCGCAGATCTGACAATGATCGAGAACTTTACAAACAATATCGAATAATGCAAACAAATTTCGATACTCTAAATAAATTCCTTTACAATCAGTATTTATTAGCTGTTGAAAGTGATTTAAAATCCAATAGTAAAAGTTTTTGGAAATTTATAAACGCTAAAAAACAATCTAATGGTATTCCTAATCTAATGCGTCACGATGGCATATCATCGTCTGATCTTTCAGTTGTATGCAACTTTTTTGCTTAAAATTTTCAATCCGTTTATTTAGATAGCTCTCCTTGTATACCTCTTGTTAATCAATTAAATAACTCTGATAGCCATTTGAGCAATGGTAGATTAAACCTTTTAACTTCAGAAATTGAACAAGCTTTAACTAAGATTAAGGTGGATACACGGCTAGATATGGATGGAATTGCTCCTATTATTTTACAGAGGTGTGCGAAAGTATTTGCTGTACCTTTAAATATAATTTTTAATCGTTCCCTTGAAAGTGGAGAGTTTTTAAACAAGTGGAAGTGTTCTATAATTACACCAATTTATAAATCAGGATGTAGGCAGGAAGTTTCTAACTATCGCCCCATTTGTAAGATTAATACAATTCCAAAAATTTTCGAAAAACTAATTTATGTAAGATTAACTCAAATTCTTAAAAGTACTTTTTCTCCACATCAACATGGTTTTGTTGCTGGTAGATCTACTAGCACAAACCTTACACTTTTTTCCAACTACGTATTAAACGGACTTGAGAAAGGGTATCAATTTGATGTTGTTTATACAGACTTCTCCAAGGCTTTCGATCGGGTTAGTCATAACACATTACTCATGAAGTTAAACAAAATAGGATTCCACTCTAAATTTTTGAACTGGATAAATGGATACCTAAAGGGTCGTCTTCAGTATGTACGTATAAATAACATTCTCTCATCACCTATAAATGTTACCTCGGGTGTGCCGCAAGGAAGCTATCTTGGCCCGCTCTTTTTTTTTGTTATTTGTCAATGATATTCCAAACGTATTTTTAAGCTCTAAATGTCTTATGTATGCGGATGATTTGAAAGTCTTTCGGTGTATAAAAACTCAACATGATTGCATGTCATTACAAGAAGATCTTGAGAGAATATCGAATTGGTGTTTGGTTAACTCCTTAAAATGTCAAAGTTTAACGTTTCGTCGGAATCGTTCTTCAATTAACTTCGCTTATGAAATAAACAGTACATTTCTATCAAGTGTAACCTTTAAGGAAGACCTTGGGGTAATTTTTGACCAAAAACTTGATTTCGTAAAACATATAGACTTTTTAGTTGCCAAAGGTAATTCCATGTTGGGATTTATCTTGCGTAATTCAAAGGAGTTCTGCGATCCACACACGCTGAAATGTCTGTTTCTTGCGTTTGTTAGATCTACTCTTGAATATTGTAATACTATTTGGAGCCCTTTGTATGAAGTTCACTCTTTCAGAATAGTAAAAATACAAAAACCTTTTACAAGAGTGTTAGTGAAAAGGCTTCACAGGGACATGGATATGTCTTTTTTTTTTTTTTTTTTTTTTTTTTTTTTTTTAATAAAAAAAGGAAATCCAAATCCCAGAGCACTCAGACTCGTTGTAACGGTCCATTGTACTACCAGGCAGAAATCCTTCTTTTGGTGTAGAGGCATGTGAATGGGTGGCGTATGTTGTTGTTCCCCGTGGGGATTGAACCTGCACCGCACGGGTCACAAGCCAACACACTAACCTCTACACCGTCGCCACCCTGGATATGTCTTACTATGGAACAAGGTGCAAATTATTTGGTATCCTGCCTCTCAACATTAGAAGAAAGTTCTCTGAAGTTATGTTCATTCGTGACGTATTGAGAAGTCATATTGATTGTTTCGATATTCTGGCCTTAATTAACTTCAATGTTCCTGCGAGGATGTTTCGAAATCGATTGTTTTTTAACATTCCATACCACAGAACAAATTATGGTGCAAACGAACCATTGACTAGGTGCTTAAGAGAAACCAATACCGTTTGCGATATGATCGATTTTAGTCTAAGTAGATTTTCATTTAAAAATAATTTACTATTAATCTTAAGTAACTTTAATGGTGGCAATGTGTAATTTTTTTTTCTTTATATTATTTATATTATTATCAAGTAATCACTAAAGTATGTATTATTGTAACTTTGTTTGATGAAATAAACTAAACTAAAAAAAAAAAAAAAAAAAAAAAAAAAAAAAAGATGGGAGAAGGGGTTAGTGGGTACAAATCCCACACTGTTACTGAGAATAGCTCAGTTTCGTCTTTTGAAGATAAACGTGGGCATGTGGGCATAACAGTAATCTGGAATCGCTGCTAATGGGTGGCAAGCGCACAGAGGAGAATCACTCGCTCTGCAGCTCTTCGAGGGGTGATAAGGCGTCTAGCGTCGAATTTCTTCTTTTGGGCAAAACGCAGCTAACGTCGAGCTCTAAATTTAGCCTCAACAAGAAAATTATCATAGTCGACGTTAGTCCCTTGGAAGCGTGCATCGATTGGCACAAGGTCGATTTGGTTGGCGGTTAGACCATCTGCTAGGCTGCTAACCTAACACATTTTAAACCTAAGGCATGGAAATACACACCAAAGTCAGAATAAAAGAGAACATCGTTGGGCAGAGAACGAACAGAAAGGTATTGAAACAAGATAGTAGTATTCGTTTTCATAACCTTTTTTGCAGGAAAACATGCGATTTTTGTTAATTGCTCTTGAAATTATTGCAATATTAAAGTAGAAAGCTACACGGTACATACAAAATTCAATTTTCAATCCTAGCTTTGGATATAATAAGCGCGCACTAAAAGGATTTGTTTGGACCCTTATAATGTATTAGCTACACAGCGCGGGCGTTAAGGAAATTATGGTGAGAAGAAAAGGAGAGATGCCGATGCACGTTGGTTTTGAATGTTTGTAGGTTATAATGTGAAGGGAAAATGGATATATTAAAATCAAACGGCTAGAATTAGACATTAAATGGCGAAAATTAGAATGGCTTTTAGGCAGGAAGTCAGGACTATCAATTAATAACACAATTCTTTTATATAACCAGATCCTAAAACCAGTGTGAAACTATGGCGCTCAACTCTGGGGATGTGCCAGGCAGACCAATATTGCAGTCATCCAGCGGTTCCAGAATAAAGTCCTTCGAAGTATTGTGAATGCTCCATGGCACATTAGAAACAGCGACCTCCATCGGGACCTAGGGATTCCTACATATCTTTATACCGATATACGTGATTATGCTTGTTTAGCAATTTTAGTGATAAGAAAAAGACAAAATGAAATTTATGAAATTCAAATTATTCATTCATTATTCTCAGTTATTCATTGAGAATTAAATAACATTATTGAAAATATATAAAAGAGAAGCTTCCGTCATTTTAACATTGGGCCTAGCATCTTTAACCATTTGTGATTTCTATCGCGTGAAGTGGGGCTGAAGTAAAAGCACTGTTTCACGCTTTTTAACAGCCGATCATCAGACTCTCTTTTTATGGAGCTCGTCTATTTCATAATTTATTCTCGAGAAACTGTTTCCTCCAATAGGAGCTTTACCAGTGCCGCCAGCCCTCTTCACGTGGTAGCAATCACAAGTTGTTGTTGTTCAATAGGCTATTTTCTTTGAGATGTTTCTCTTTAGATGTTTATCTAAAAAAAGACATTGCCAATTAGGGACAACTTGGTTAAAATAAAGGTGTGCGTTTTGTTATGGCGTTGCCTTTGTACAACAAGGAGGCACTTGTTTGGTGCATCTAAGCAAAATACCATCCGCGTTGCTCACAATTTAAGCAAGCTAAGGATATCCTGTTCCTGCGTTTAGTTTGAGGCCAAGAACCACCCCAATCTCCGTCGAGCTTAGCTGAACCATGCGCCAGCATGTGAAGGTATGTCCTAACATGTTTTCCTCCCTTACAAAATACACAGTCGGCTTTAATTCCTCGTCTGCGAAAGCAAAATAATAAACACAAATAGAAGATTAAACAATCCAAACAGACCATTGTTCTGATTGTAAGGGGATGGTGACCAGAGAACAAACCAAAGTAGAGTTCAAAAGGTTCAACTAAAATAATTACTACCTACTTCAAGAGTAAGCTGCCTTTAATTGTTTCCGCCATAATCCACTACACAACAACAAGCAAATAAATCCAAGTAATACCAACAGAATAATAGTTTAGCTGTGTGGCGGCACAAACTAATTCATTAAAATCTCAAAACATTAAGCCAACACAAAAAGCTAAGCACTGCTACCTCTGTCAGTAGATGGCAGGGCTTTTTTGCTTAAGGGAATACCTCCGAACTTCCACTCTTCGCCCGCATCTTGACAAGGCTGAACAACACTATTGTTAACTTATTACACAGCACAGACAGCTACTTAGAAAATAGAATAAAAAATGCAAATTAAATAAAATTTACCTGAAGGGATGCTCTCATTAAAATAAACAAAGGTGACCAGTCAACCGGCCAACCACCCACCTACCCTTCATTCATCTGTTTGTTTGAGTAATTGTTTTATTTTTTATTAAGAGTGGGGGAGGGGAGCAATTCATCAAAATTAGGTAACGGTTGAGTGGTTTGCCCAAAGTTGGAAAAGGATAGCTTATTGTATCTGGGCTCTTTAACTTCAACTAACATTTCAAAATTCCAATGTAAATGTAAATTGCGACCGCACAAGTTTTATTCGTCTGCGAATAAACAACCCCACCTTACCACCACCCCTAACTGGAGTGTCGGTTTATTTTTTATGTTTAATATTAATCTTCTTTTTTTCCTCACTTTGCTTACGAATTTAGAATTTGTGGTTGACCTTGTCAATTTGTCAGTAACAGAGTACAGCCCTGAGTAAATTATTTTCTCACACACACAAGAGAAAGCTGTAATAAGTAGACAAAAAATGGTATAAAGGAAAAGCAAGTCACAAACATTTTTCCACTTGAAAATTTCATTTAAATTAAACGTTCCCTCTTTGAGCAAAAAGGGAATTTATAATTAAAATGGAAATTGATTTCGAATTAGATGGCAACCAGTAACTGCGACTGGAACTGGAACGCCCCATGCAGTTTGTAAGGGTATACAACTTATACCCAGTCACTAGGGTTGGTATTTAAGCAATTTTGGTTCAAGCTGCTGATCCACTCTCAGTGCAGAAAGCAGTGGCGGTGGTTCAATATGAATTACATTATCGTGAAGCTTTAGTTTTTTCTGGTCTTTAAACAAAAGCAAGGAGCTGAACCATGAACCACACCGAGTAACGAATTACCATACCTAATACGAGTACAAAGGACCATGAACTGCACTGTATACGAGGGGTGTGGCTTTTTGAAAATAATTTCGATTTTCAAAATTGAAAACGTAATCCTTTGTCATATAGGCCACCCAATTAATAAAGTGCTCTAACAACGTTTCGCTGCCATTGAGGGCAGTTACCGTGGGTATGCGTATTACATCGACAGGACATGCACAGTTCAGTCGACCGTCCGGTATGCAGATTAAGTGAACACACTGGAAGCTCCACTATTGCAAACGGAAGCAAGCCTTTTCCGCTGGTTTTTGTTCTAAACATTTGGAAATGCGAATATAAAGTATTTGTTGTTGAGAGACAATTAAATAAATTTAATTTATTCGCGGTAAATTGTGGTCCTTTCCGGAAAGGATTCGGTGTTTCATGTGGTTGCTCTGGACTGTTTTGATAGGTTAAAGCACAAAACATACAAAATGTGTGACAATTACATGAGCTCTTTTCATGTGAAGCTGACAGATTGCCTATGAACTGTAATTGGTTTTGAATGAATTGATATAATTTTTGTCCACTTTAAAGGTTCCAAATTACCCATGTCATTGCTTGAACGTTTTATCTGAGGGTTTGTCGATAGTTTAACTAACACACCCGCCGTTAGTAGGAAATTAATTATCATTGATTGAAATTACTAAAGTTACATTTTTGAAAATATTAAAGTGTGAATATGAGTAAATTCGGAATCTAACTTCAATGAACGGGCTCCCGAACCGTGAAGAGTCTCGGCCTGAGACACTGCATCTTGCCATCTCGGGCACTATGTTTCCAGTTGTCCAGAGGTTCGGCATTCCTTACCTTCTAGAGCCCGGCGGCTGATAGTCGAAGATCAAATCGCTCAATGTGGCCGAGCCAATGTAGTCGACGTAATCTAGCTTTTTGGACTACATCCACACCTTGGTACAAGGTGGCGCAAAAGTCATCACCCAGTGGCGTTCACCAATCCGACTGAAAACTACATAGGATAGATGTCAAACGTCGTGGATCATTTAGAACATTGGCACACAGAATTGCCTAAGGCACACCCAAGGGCTACTTATCGTACAGCACTCTGCACTATAAAGCATTACTGGTAGGATTCAGGATCGATGGAGCATGCATTTGATCCTTCGATTGCGAAATTTTGAACCCATTTGTTCTGCCAAACCGAAGTAGCAACCGTTTCCTAAACTAATTCTCGTATCTCCACTAAGGTGTCAATCGTTAAGTTGATGTTTACTCCAAGTTAGATGAACTCCTTAACTACCTCAAAGGACTTGCTATGAAGAGTATCGTTTTGTCCTAGGCAGTTGACAGATATTTGTTTGTTCTTAATAGCTTCACTTGGTCTTGTCCTCATTAACTTCAAGACCAACCAATGTCGCCTGTTCTTCAATCGCCATAAAAGCCTCTATTATGGCACGGTGGACAATTCGGAATCGCATCACTGCATATTTGATGCTCAATCAGCTCTGCCACGCGTTCATTAACACAAACATTTTGCATCACTGGAAAAGCATTCTGTTCATTTTTGTCAAGTTGTGTTAACTGACGCGCAAATGTCAACGAAAAGTGCATAAAGGAAATTGCCGATGCTTTTAATACATCAGCATCAGATAGATGAGTTGTGCATCGGCATCGTAATTTGTATAGTGATGCCATATCGATGTGCATTTTGTTGGCGTTTTCGAATTCACCCAACACATCAATATCGTATTTAACGCATTCAACTTTAGTATCTATACGAGTTTCCTAACTCTGCCCAACCAACCCGTTGGAGATGGTTGGAGAACATAGCTGAGCATCGTGCTGATCCACCATAAAACAATAATGTGCTGCACATTATCTCTTCTCTGGTAAAAGTGGAATGGCATCCAAAAGCACGAAGCCGCCAAATAAATATTTTTCTGCAATGCTATTCATGCAGCCGGTGTTATCCTTACTGCAGGATTTTCGTGTCTCGATCTGTTTGAATTCAGAAATTGGTAGATTTGTGAAGAACGCGGAAACATTGCATTCTCAATATATATGTAAATTCAGAAATAATAAATTGCATTAATCATATCGAATTATTCATTTCAGTTGCACACCGCGAGTAAACTTCGCCCTCAGAGTCTTGTCCATAAGCGCCAACAAAAATAAATGTGAATTTATATTTTTATAGCATAATAGCTGACTACTCATATACCCCTGGTATAATCTTTCACAATTGAGTATGGATTTGATGTGTTTGTGGTAATCCACTGATCATCCCAAACCACCACATCTGGGTGAAACTCCACAAATATATAGTCATACTAAAGCGTTTTTCAACAGGGACGCTACAAAAGTAGAGCAACAGGGACAGCAAACGACGCCGAATTTCTTGCCGCTCTTTTGACAGTTCTCCTCAGTAAGGTTTCCCATTTCACGATGGAAAGATATACGAGCCAACAACGAGTCAAAATTATTAAAATTTACTTAAAACTATTTAATTTATTTGACACCAAGTTTGGAAACCGTGTTATCTCACGAAATGGTCCAGTCGCTTGGCCGCCTCGGTCGTGCGATTTAACGCCGTTAGACTATTTCCTGTGGGGCTACGTCAAGTCTATGGTCTATGCCAACAAGCTAGCGACGATTGATGAACTTCGTACGAATATCGAACGTGAAATTGCAGCAGTATCGGCCGAATTATTCTTGAAAACCGTCAAAAATTGGGTTCAGCGTCTGGACTTCTGCAAGCGTGCCCGTGGTGGCCATGCAAAAGAAATCGAGTTCCATACATAATGGCATCGAACGTACTTTCACAGGAATAAAAAAAAAGCTTTTGTAGCGCTCTTATTGAAAAACCCTTTAGAAATAGTCAATTTTGACTATCAGTCGTAGCTATACACTAGGCTGAATAATCATTTCATTCGTTTATTCTTCAAATTGAAGGTAACATTTAAAATGGACAAAATAGTTCACACTCACTCGTGAGTTGTGACTACTCACATACCCCTGGTATAATCTTCCATAAATAGCTACAGTGAACCTGTTATGGCTTCATAGGTTTCGTGAAGAAAATCAAAATCATCGAAATTCATTGGCGTAAAGTTTTTAAAAAATGCCTTTTAATGCGAGTTCATAGACGCAGTGTCATCGAACGACTTTCATTTTTCATGTACATACGAGTATTTAACCTTCCGTCCTCATATTTTTTCTAACGCGCTCCTCACATTGGGGTATCACATACCCCACCGGAAAAGTATTAAAAAAAGATATTCTTATATATATATATATATCACCCGTCGGATCTGAGATTCACTTCACTTATTCGATTCACGTGAACAGAAAATTGCTATCGTGGGATCCGTCGGATACTCTCCCTTACCGATCACTATTGGTGATTAGAAAATTCAATTGTGACAGCTCATTTCAAACACATTTGTTTTGTAAAAATTGACTTCAGTGAAAATAAAATAAAAACTGCGGATGTCAAATGCATGGATAGATTCGATCCGTTCGTTTTCCACAATACAGTGAATTTTATTCACGTTACCGACATGTGGATGATTCACGTCTGCGGATTACACGATTCAAATTGTTCACTATTAGCGGATCGTTCCCCACGACGGAATACTATCCCAACAAGGCCCTATACGATGGGGCTCAGTTGAATAGGATTGACAATTTCCTCATTAAGGTGACTCGAAGGCACGTTGCAAGGGCCATGGCCAGCGACAATAGTCTGATATTTGGGGCTTACTACCCCAATGAAATGTACATAGAGAGTACGCTCCGGTCTGGCTTTATCCCGCCAGAGGCATTTATCCATATTGACGCAAAAGGGCTGGTACAGACGAGGGATGGTATCCCGGTATTATACCACCGCTACCGCAGCGCGAGAGATAAGCGGCTCATCCGCGGCGAGGACATCGCCAATGCTCATGAGCTCCTCCGTTTTAGTACCGCAATATCGGAGAGGGATCAATTCGACACGGAAAAGCAATTCGCCGAATTTTGGTGGCTTGTTGAGGGGGGAGGGGTCAACATGCCCTCCCAGGACGGTGCGTTATTCTAGGTAACATCCTCTTAGCTTATAAGTTAGATTAAGTTAGCTAGGGCGTTTTTGGGAGAGGCCGGGCTCGCCAACGTGTGGTGGTGCTTCCGGGAGTTGACTAACGCTGTAAGGCTTCAGTCGGCTCACGGCGGCGCGTGTGCACGTTGACGACTGCCAGGCACCCGGAAAGCAATTAGGATTTTGACCACTTGTTGCGCAAGGCAACGAGTGTTCAGAATCCTAATTATAGTTAGAATATGTTAGGTAGTTTAAGTAAGTAGAATAGGTAGTTGGTAATTTGTTTTATATAAAAATATGAAATTTAAATAATGATGCCGAGTTTTATTTAATTTTCTCGAGGAACACATGTGTAAGATTAGTTCGTAAAATAGTTTTTAGGCCGAAAGGCAATAATTATAAGATATAGTTAAGTTTAGGGCGTCCGCATAAGGATCAATAATCTAGAATAAGTATCCTGTTAATTTTAAGTTAGATTTAATCATTTTTGTCTAGTATGTAAGTTGATATAAGCTAATAATTAATAAAAATGAATTTAAAAGTAAAGTTCCCCACGACGGATTCCACGATAGGGGTGCATATATGTATATATTTTTTTAATTCATATTTTTATTTCATCAAAACAAAATTGAATACGATGAATAACATAAAATATAGAAATACCTACTTAAAAAAAAATAATTTCCAAATTAGGTTACAAAAAAAAGTTAATATAATAGTTGTCAACTAAAATCAGTCAAATTCAAAAAAAAAAATTAAAATAATAGTTTAAAAAACTGTCGCATTGCGCTTTCTAATACTCTTTCTCCAATGTTTACTCCAATGTATTGTTTTAACAGTGGGATAAATGTTTGCTTTTTTAAACACAAAAATTAAATTTTTTTTCACTGCATTCTATGAATTGCAGTGAGTTATCAGTGATAATCCTCGCACATGGACACGTTTTCAGTTTTTTTTTCCGATTACAGAAGTTACACAGTTTTTAATGTTGATTTTCAAGTTTCGAAGCTGGTTCATTTTTCGCTTCATCCCTTCAGCATCAAGGAAAAGCCTTTCAATGGGTTCGTCTCGAAGAAAAGCCATTTTGCTGTAAAACTATAATTAATATTGGCATCTACAATAACTTCGTTTATAGCTGAACAAACCCCACACTTGTTTTATTAATTTTTAGTCCAAAAAAACTAAAATAGAAAACATTTCACTAAAATAATGTATTCACAAATTCCAAAAAATACTAACACGCACTGCACACTGGGGCATATGATACCCAAGCTAAAACTTTGAAGCACGGCTAAACACGTTAAAAAAATCTAAGAACTGAACACCCTCGCCTGCTACTGCAGAGAGTTTAAAATTAAATATACATAGGTATGGCATCCTTAGGAAAAAATATTAACGGGACCTGCACACTTTTGAAATCTATGTGGGGTATCTCATACCTCAGTGTGTGGTTGGAAGGTTAATCGGACTTGGCCGAACTATTTGATACCCTATTCCTATTCCTATCCCTCATTAAGTGAGCTGGGCAAAAATCAAAAATTTTTAGGAAAGGTCTACATGTTTTGTTATACAACATTTAAGGGATTTTAACAAACAAAGCTTTTGCAAAAAAAAAACGGCACTTAAAAGTGGGCATCGCAGAAAACTTTTATAAAAGAATTGATCAAAACGACTTTATATACATATCTTGCGAAGAATAGGACTTTCATTTACAATGATTTCGTCAATAAAACGTTTTTTATTAAATAGTGGTGTCAGTGGGCGGATTTTTAAAATCTTAACACATGAGCATTGAAAGGTTCTAGAATTTAGAGAGTATATATTTATTATAAATTTCAGCTTCCTAGCTCAAACTTTAACTTTTCGGTTAAATTTTTTTTTAAGGTCTGGGCGGCATTTAAAAAATCTAAATACACGAACATTTTGGGCTCCTAAAGACAGTACCTACATTAAAAATGTCAGCTTTCTAGCTCAAAATTCGATTCCGTTTTTTTTAGATTGTGGGCGTGTCAGTGGTAGGATTTTAAGGATTCGTACACTTCAGTATTTCGGGCCCCTTGAGAGTATATGGTTCAAATTGCAGCTTTCTATCTTGAGTTTTATTGCCTAATTTCAGCCGGCGGACGGACGGACGGACATAGCTAGATCCACATTACTACCGATGCTGTTCACAAATATAATAGGGCCTTTGGACAAAATTAATTAATTATTAGTATGTTACAAGCTATAAGTCAAAATTAATATACCCTTAGAATAGGGTGTACAAATTAGTTTCCTCGCAAGTTAAAACAATTTATTTAAGCATGAATGATTTTTTTTTATTCTGGCTTCGTCGTCCATTTTTCATTTAAATTATCAGACACTTTTCTTTTTCTTTCGACGAAAACCATTGTAAACTCTTGTGTTGTGAATAAAACACGTTCAAATTGAATAATAATATTTGAGTGCTACAGCTTTCAGCTACTTAGTGCGTTCAACGCGTTGCTGAACCTCCGATACTCAGTCTATTGTAGGAAGGAACCAAGGCGTACATGAACTCGTTGCGTAACCACACTGAAAACAGAGCGGAACAACGCGAGCAACCTATTTTGTGGACATAATCCAAAGAGTTGATAAGCTAGGTGGACTGGGCTATTCGTATTGAGAAAGTTGGTCAATTAGGTGGATGAGAATGTTCAACAAATGAAGGAGGTGGTAAACTAGGTGGGCGAGGTTTTTCAACAGTTGAAAGAGTTGTTAAACTAGGTGGGCGAATGCGTCATACACGATTATGTTGAATTTAAGTCAAATTGCGTTGCTTAATACAAGCGATGACCAGCATTGAGAACTACCCCAACGGTGAAATTCTAAATCATTCTCAACTTGCTAACTTAAGACCTATATATACCAGATTAGCCAGCAAAAAAAAACGAGTTCAACACGCTACCAGTGCGACCTCAACGCCGATGTTCTAAATTATCCTCAATTTTCCGACTTTAGACCTATATATATACCAGATTAGCAGACGAAAAAATAATTCAACTGGGCATGCACAGATTCGAAATTGACACTTGGGTCCAGCTGTATCCTACGACTTCGTGCTACCGCAGCTTGACTTTCATAAACCAATCTACTGTTCTTTTCCTATACGAGATTAGTGGTAAAGAAATAAATACGCAGTCGAATCTATCTTCAGACAGTGGAACACTCTCCCCACCTGTAAAACATTCTAAAAAATGTGGCCAGAGTATGGCAAAGCCAGAATCCACAAACGCTTTCAAAGGATCAAGAAATCTGCTTCGATGGTGGTGGCAATACCTACTGTATACAATTAATTAAAGAACCACAAAGTGAAAATGCATCTTACTGATGATGACCTATATAGAGGCTGCGGTGATGAGAAAACTCATGAAGACACCCTTCACTTTTTGTGTCATTGCCCAAGCCACAGTTCATTAAGAAGAAGAACTTTAGAAAATTATTTATTCCACGACCTGACGGAACAATTCGAAATCCATCTATTTAATCTTTTTTATATTTTCAGCTTAATCCGGATGACTGGAGATGGTATAAATTGACATAACCAATGAAACAAAGGAAGACACCACAAAGACATGGACCCTCATATAGGCATCACAATGGTTCAACATTGACCTACGTGTGATGAGAACTCACTAACTTATTCATCAACTCACCAACCTAACCCAATCTAGGTCTACATTCCGGTTACTTACAGTAGATTCAAGATTTCCATATTCTATGATCGAATAAGTTACATAAAAGCCGAAGAAGTTAAGAAGGAGATCAAAAATTGCAAAAGATAAAAACGAGTCGTTTTCGTTCGAGCAGCATACGTAGATCTAGATACAATTATGAATATGGACATATATACACTCCTTGCAACTTGAATAGGACACCCCTTACGTCTCTTTTCTATCCTTCATTGCTTCCAAACCAAGCATGCTAGAGATACATTTTTGTAGATTAAAGTTTATTTAATTGCTGTAATTTGATTAAAAGGAATATTCAATGCTTAAGCTTAAAGTTTTAACAAAATATTATCAACCAAAAACCGGCAAAATGCGGGGTTGAAAATTTGCGCCACTTGAATAGGGCACTTTAATAAAAAAAATATTTTAGAGATTTTTAATTCTTTTTATTACAAAAATAACATAAATTTAAGATAATTGGAGTATTTTACATTCAAACAAATTTTTTTTTATAGTGTGTTGAGCCACCTTGTTGTTCCAAAACTTCACACATCCGGTTTGGAAGGGATGTATAGAAATTAGACAAATAATTCCGTGAAATCGAGCTCAAAGCTAATTCGATGGCTTGGGTTAGTTCGGGTATACTGGAATATTGTTGTCCTGATCCGTATACTTGATGTGTCAACCATCCCCAAACATTTTCAATGATATTTAAATCCGGAGAATAGGGCGTCCAGCTTAATAGCTCCACATTTTGGCTCGGTACATAGGTTTAAACTACCCGAGCTGTGTGTATTGGCGCATTGTCATGTTGATAAATCCACGGCAGGGGTCCAAACAGGGTATGAAAGTATGGAAAGGGCTTTTTAATATGCCATTGTAAGACAACGCATTCATTGGCAGGTTCCATAATAGGAAATGACCCCCTACACCATCAAACCTCCAACTCTGCTATGCACTATGCAGCCGGTCCAAATAATGTGTTTCTTTGCGGAGGTCATGAAAATAGTAGCTATAGCCATCGGGGCTTTCCAAATAATTTTTATTTTCATCGTAGAAGACTACTCTATGCCACTCCGAAGTCCAGGTCACATGTGCGCGACAAAAACTGAGGCGTTGCTCTTTTAGAATCGGGTTGAGAGGTGGCTTCTTCATGATTTTCAGTCTTTTAAGATGTTTACCTTTCGAAATAACACGACGCATATTTGTAAGACTTACCTTGACACCCCATTTATCCCTGATTTTTGCCAAAGAGTTGCGAGGATTTGACGCTTTTCTTAAAATAAGTCGCCTTTCCGCATTAGTAAGCACGCTGTGTGTCCGACCTTTCTTGTTTTTTCCATATTCACACTCATTACTTAAAAATGTGGATATAACGTGTCGGCTCCTCTCGATTTTTTTAGCTGTTTTGGCAATAGATAAGCCAGCGTCCTTGTAAGCTTTGATTTGTCTTTTTCCGCCTCAGATGCCTTTCTTCGAAGCATTTTAGGTTTTTTTTTATATTTAATAGTCCAAATTAACAACAAAAATCGATCAACGAAGAATATGAGTCCGTGTACGAAAGATAACGATCAAACTAAATGTATGTTCCATTCAAGTGGCGGAAATTTTCGACACCGCATTTTGCCGGTTTTTGGTTGATAATATTTTGTTAAAACTTAGAGTTTTAGCATTGAATCTTCCTTTTGATCAAATAACAGCAATTAAATTAACTTTAATTCACAAAAAAAAATTAAGTCTCTAGCATGCTTGGTTAGGATAGAAAATAGACGTAGGGGATGTCCTATTCAAGTGGCGAGGAGTGTACAGTACATATAAGGCCCCAGTTATAGCCATATGTAAAAAGGAAATGTACAAATTTTGAGTTGCTTTTTTGGTGCAGTTGAAATAAATAGTTTGACACAATTTTTGGTTTAAACTGTTGGTTATGAATTATTCAACTAATGTGTCACAAATAATTGAGAAATGGAACACAAAATTGGCTAGAAAACGAATACATTAATTTGTACGTATGAACAAATTGTTCTGTTCAACTTCTAAGTCAATCCACAGAAATAATACTTATTACTGTTCCACTTTTTACGTATTTCTATAACTGAGCCCTAAGAGAGAATAAAGACAGGAACAGGAGTAAGATTTCCCGTCAGAGTCACCGCAGAGTTATAAGCCCTTTGCTATTGCAGTTCTTGAGCAGTTTTTCTCAGGCGTTTCCAGCTGTACGGTCGTAGCTTTTTACAAGCTGCCAACTATCAACCTCTATTTAATTCGTATAAAGATTCATGTTTGTTTTAACGAGAACTTTAACTGGTTAAGAAAAACGACGACGAAAAAGATACGTCAGCGAAACGGTTCTTTTTTTAAACGTTTTTCCACCACTGATGGATTTCTGACTAACATCAAAGCTTTTTATAGTTCAGCTATTATAAAATTTTCAATAAGCGGATTTCATGCATAACAAGTGGAGAGATAATTTATTGATTTCCGAAAATCAATTATCGATCATCTTATCACAACAGTAGCGATGTATTCATTCCAGTTCATTTACTTTTTCCCCAGTTTTGGGCCTATGAAGATAAATTTGTCTAATCATATCGAACTCATTCAATGAACTACGACCCGGAGACTACAACATCGATGAAACGGCCACCACCAGAAAATTGTATAGCTGTATAACTGCAATAACGTCTCAGAAAACAAGCTGCGAATAACTTAGATGAGGCTCTCGCTTTTCGGTTCCATCGCATCAATTCCCATGCAAATTAAATCCTACCACAATATCTTTGACCTACTTATCGGAAGAGTGAATACTTTAACTGTTTGGCCATATCCAGCTGCAATACCACAGCTTAATAAAAAATTCCTTACCCATGTACATGATATATTCTTTCATAGTATGTCACAAAATAATATACACATCGTAATAAATCTCTGGTCGAAGCTAATAGCATTAATTTCAAGAAATGAGTTTCGAAATTGAAAGGACAAAGACCATTGCCCACGATGCAATCATCACCCTAGGCCATATGATGATATCCGAGGCAGTGGAAATGGTTGTGTATGCGATGTGGCAACCGCAACATGATATGCAACATAGCCCATAGGAACAGCAGCGTACTAACCGTGTATGTCCATTCAGTTTGGCTTTTGTTTCTGCAGTTTTAATCTCACTAGGGATTATTACTGCGCACTTTGTGTTTGTTGCAAAACATTGGCACATACATTCATCATTTGCTATTGGCAAACAGCGGCTGTTGCAGAGCAGCAGGATCACGACAGGACTGCGATATCTATGGAATAATTTTTCAGGAACAGGCCGGAGCTGGTCAGATTTTATGATTTATAAAGTCATCAGACATTCCTCGGAGTTGGAGTCGTAAATTATGTTTGAATTTACACGAGCCGACTTACATAGTGCCGCTTTAACATCGTCCTTCTTCATCCTCTTGTCATCGTTTAAGAAATGAAAAAGAGGAAAAAGGAAAGGAAAATCTTGTATTAGGTATGTTTCTTAATTCAATGACAGATAGATCTCAAGTCGGAAAACATTACACAAAGGAAGGGGCTAGGTTTGAGGATGAGGAATTTAGACTTGTTGTTGCATAAGACATATGGTTGTCGTAAAGTCGACAATTTGTCGCGACCTTAGGACAAGAAGATTTAATGTGCACACATATATGTAACCTTAAAATAAACAATGGTTGAATGTTTGGTACCTTATAACTTTTACACATTGATTTCAATCATACCATATTTTAAATACCATATTTAATTCATATTGATATATTTTAAACACATTGAATAGTTGTTCAGTAATTTTAGTTTTAAAAAATCGAAAGAACTTTGTTGCCAAACGGTACATTGACGTAGGAAAACAGGGCGCTGATTAAATGATAGAACTTTGTATCTTGATAAGGTTAAGATTCTAAAAGTAAAAATAAAACTCATTTATTTCTAAGTTCGCAGTTACTGGGCAAGTTTTTCTAATTGTTCCAAAAATGAAAATCGTGATTTACAACAAATTTTAAAATTTGAAGCTTCACAATATGTTTTTTCAAATGTTTTTGAAGACATTTTTTTTTGTCTCTTGGCTGTACCAATGGATGTGGTAATCTTCAAAAGAGGGATGCACGATTCGCAAACCCGAATAATCGATGCCACGAATGCGCCTACGTACTGATCCACAACCAAACGACTTCAACCACTATCCCAGCGGGACTGCCGTTAGGTATTACTTGGTGAGGCTGGTTAGCAATTCATGCTATGCGTCTTGCCTTGTGTCAGTTGCTCCGTGCATTAAATTGAATACTCTCATTTGGGACTATCGCTAACACTAAATTCTGTATTGACAAACGATTTGTTTAGAATGTGCAGAGTTTCTATTTAGCATTATCTTATTGTGATTATTAGTGAAGGAGGTGGCAATAAGCGACGGTGTAGAGGTTAGTGTGTTGGCTTGTGACCCGTGTGGTGTAGGTTCAATCCTCATAGGGAACAACAACATATGCCACGCATTCTCCAGCCTCTACACCAAAAGGAGGATTTCTGCCTGTTAGTACAATGGACCGTTACCGAGTCTGAGTGCTCTGGGATTTTAATTTCCTTTTTTTTTTTTTAAATAAAAAAATGTAAGTAAGTAAGTAAGTAAGTTTTTTTTTATTTCATAAATTCCTATACATATAATTCAATAATTCAATATGAACATTAATTGTTAATAATATATATGAAATTCAGTTGACATTCTGTATTTTCTATACTAATGTAATGAAAATAGTGTTGAATGCCATTACAATTTAAAATTAATGCATTTCATAAAATAAAATGTGGGTGGGGTGACCCTAAAAAAAATCTAAAAATTTACATATTTTTTCATAAACAAGATTAAGCAGTCTCAAGACAAAAGGAATTTACTTTCAAAACATCAAAATCAATTTAGACAACAATTTAATACTCAAGTTAGATCAGATAGTCAGAAAGAACAGACTCTATGCCAACGAAATTAAAATTGAGAAGCCATTTTTTAACAAGTTTGAGAAACATACCAGGTATAGAGATAGACCTGAATGAATGAGGAAGTTTGTTGAAAAGACGAACAGACGATATATAATAAAAATTACGACAAGCAGTGGTATGGAATTGAGGAACGGATACTGAATATGAAAAGTTTCCACGTAAACTATAGTTAGAGATCAATCGGAAGTTGTAATTACCAGACTTCATAAAGAACGTCATCAAAACTTTAAAACAGTACAAATGACGCACAGGGAGAATTTTCAAGTCACAGAACAGAGGGTATGTAGGATGCCTACCAGGTTTTCGGCATAATTTTCGGAGGATATATTTCTGTATTATTAAGAGAGATTGTATTTTATTTTTATACGAACCTCCCCAGCAAGTAATACCATATTGCAGTTTTGAATGAACAAGACCATAGTAAATCATTTTTAACAACGTAGTTGAACAAGTACTGCGCAAATAGAAAAAATGCCTAAGCGTGCAACGAAAATATTTCCTCAAAGACTCTATATGATTCGAGAAGCTAAATCTTGAATCAATTGTAATACCCAAGTATTTGAATTCATTAACTTTCTCAACCAGGAAACATTTATCACTGCAGCTCAGGCTACTATAAAAAGTCGGTGAAAAAGAACCAGACCTACAGTTGCAACATGCAAGTTTGAATCTTTGGCACTCAGTTGCGTGAAAATAAATATTCACGTTAAAATCACGTAGAGATGACAAACTAAAAATCATAAACTTAGTCTTTGAGCTAATAACCAAGTTGTGTTTTGAAAACCAGATTCTTAAAAGGCTTAGGTCCCAATTTATGTCGGAAACCAGATTGAGACGACTGTCAGAACCATATGCGAAACCTACGTCATCTGCAAAAGCAGTTGGAACACCTTTAAAGTCGAGTGTAAAAAGAGAATTTATGTAGATAAGAAAGAGAATCGGACCTAGGACAGAACCTTGAGGTACCCCTAAGTTGATAATCATTCTATCACTCTTAATGTCATCAATCTTCACACATTGTGACCTATTTTTAAGGTAAGATCTAAACCAATCTAACATAAAGCCGCGAATTCCTGCTTTTTCAAGTTTTTCCAGGAGAATGTTATGATCGACCATATCGAACGCTTTAGTAATATCAATAAATAACCCAGCAGTACACTTTTTGCAATCGAGGTTTGACATTATATTGCTACAAAACTGTAGAAGTGCGTCTTCAGTTGATTTGCCCTTTTGAAAACCAAATTGTGTTGCTTTAAAAAACTGAATTTTCGTGAGGTAGCTCACTAACCTGTTTTTCACGAGCTTTTCAAAAACTTTACTAATTACAGAAAGAAGTGAGATAGGCCTGTAATTACATATATCGTCAGCAGCACCCTTTTTAAACAAAGGTACTACAACTGCACACTTGAGCTCATCTGGAAAAACCCCTTCAAATATGCACTGATTAAAAATGTGTGACAGCACATCCATTACAAAACAAGCAACATTTTTTAGCAAAATATTAGAGATACCGTCAGCACCACATGAGTTAGAGTTTTTTAGAGTACCGATAACTTTCAAAACCTCGAGTGGAGTTATGGGTTCAAATGTAAAACTATTACAAACATTTGGTTCAGCAAAGCAACCAGTAGTCGAGCAAATTCGACAAAAAGGTTGGATAGGACATGGTTGCAAACTCGCGGATATGTTTGTAAAATAGCCGTTAAAAGCATCTGCAATGCCAGGTTTGTCAGATACAACACAGTCATTGAAACGAATAACAGATGGTTTTTTTGTCACAGAGTTCTTATTTAAGATACTGTTAACTATATGCCACTAATTTTTTAGTTACCTCTAGCAGAATTGAATTTTGAGCGGTAATAATTATCCCTACAAATTGGAATTTCCTTCTTTAATTCAGTGCACAGTTTTTTATAGTTGTATTTAAGACTTCGATTTTCGGGGTACTTATTACATTTAGCTGCGAGTTTGTTTTTAGCCTTAACTTTGTTCACTAAGTATGAGGAAATCCAAGGTTTAAGCCTTTTACAAGAACTTTTAGGACGCAATGAAGAGGAGCAATTGGCAATATGATCCTCAAGAGAATCGATAAACAAAGAATAGGATGTGGAAGCATCGGAACACAAATATACATCTTCCCAAAACTCATTGGTAAGATTGAATTTGAGCTTTTTATAGTCTATTATCGTTACATTGTCATTAGGTACAGAATTAATACTGCGCAAACTTTCGGAAATGTTAAACAAAAAACCAGTCATAGAGTGATCAGTAATCATTAAATCAAGAACGCATTTCTTACACTCACTGAACGAACAATTTTTAAAGCGTACATAAATATGGTCTAAACAACTACCTGAGACAACTCTAGTAGGTTCGTTGATGAAGTTTGCTAGGCCATGTGATGCTAACAATTCCAAATAGCTCGAAACAATTTCACTTTCTTCCAAAATATTAATATTGAAATCACCCAATACAATGACATTTTTTGATTTTTCGTTCACCAGCAGACCTGAAAATTCTTCTATAAACAACGAGACACTATACATGTGCAGTCTATATACACATAAAAAGACATAGATCTCATGGTTAATTTCAATGGAAACTCTTAATGCATCAGCGCTCAAACAGTCCACACAAAGAACTTCACGAATTAAGTATTCCTCTTTCTCTTTTATAAAACAGCCGACACCACCTGCAGCGTAATTTTCATTAGTGTTTGCATAAAAATTGAAACCGGGCATAAAATAATCATTTTTCTCAAACTCGTAAATCCAGATTTCGGATACGAAAATAATATCGGGAATGCATTGAAAGGAATCAACATGAGTGACAAGAGCGGCGAAGTTTTCTCTTAGACTTCTGATATTTTGGTGGACAATAAAGAAACTCTTTTTATAAAAGAAACTATCAGTTAAGACATTAGCGCAGTTGGAACTACTAAGATCAACGGAAGAAAAGTCATCGCATAAATCATTTACATCAAACATTTTTACTTGCAAATAAATAAAAAGCACTAAATACGTGCAATATCACTAAAAGATCTAATTGAAATAACTTTTCCTCCCTCAACCTTTCTAACAAGAATTTTATTGTCTTTAAACCAGACATATTTTACACCTTTCTGCTTTATTGTGTCCTTCGCTTTCATAAAGAGAGCTTGCGTATACTTAGTAAGAGAATCATTGATATAAATACCAGTTCTCTTAGTGCTTTTCTTCGTACTGCTGCTGTTGCTGCTGCTGTTCGCATTCAATTGAGAGTTGAGCTTGGTTTTGTTCGTCTTCTTTGCGTTCATTATTCCCCGCTTCGTTTGTAGGTCAGAAAATCTTACACAGATGATGGGTTTAATAACAGAGGAGCCGGCATCGCTGTTGTTTTTGGCTTGCGATTTCTTTATATAGCATTGTTCGATTTTGTTATTTGGAACATCGATGGAAAGAGCATTTTTGAAGAGTTGATGCGCCTTGGTCATTACATTGTTGTCATTTACATCTGACAATCCAACAATTTCAATGCAATTGCTGATAAGATTTTGTTGCTGCCAATTCAATTTACTCTCCAAAGCTTCAACTTTCCTCTTAAGCTCCGTATTCTCTAATTGAATCACGTTAAGTTGCTGTAGAAAACGATGGTTTGCTTCCTCCAAGTTAGAGAGCTTCTGGTAGATCATTTGAAGAGTGCATTCACTCTCGCTGCCTTCAAATTGAGTTGACTGATACCCTGTTGTTTTTGCGGAGCTGCTTTGCAATTTGTTTTTTTCGTTGTTGCTAATAGCTAATGCACTGTTGTTGCTTGGCATTGGTGAAGTCGGTAGCGGCAAATGGAGAGAACGGCGCCTAAACACTGCGCATTTGTCACGACGAAATGCATTACCACTTGTTTTTATAAAGTCAGCATCTTCTTCAGTGATGTTAACGCACGAATAATGAAAAAAATGGGAGCAATCGTTACAATTAATTTTTGTTAAGCAATGGCGATCAATTTTTTGCGAACAAACAGAGCAATTCATTATGAAAAATTGATAGATTAACTAAAGCAAAGTTCTAAGATTCTAAGATGCGCACCCCACGACAATCCAGAGAGAACAAACAAACTATGAGTCAAAACTACAATAGGGTATAAAAACGCAGTTTTTCACACGTCTTTTACCGCAACCTATCCCATGACTTCTTTATTAGGACGGTCAAAATAAGGAAATTCTGCCATGGCGACTCCTTATTTAACTAAATTTCGAATAACATATTAATATGCTGCCTCATACATCGACGAGACGTTTACCGTGCTACTGATAGATAACTAAAATAACATCGTTCTCACGTGTCAAATTAAAACTTAAAATTTACTCAAACGAGTGCACAGAAGTCCAAATCAGATCATTCTCTTTCCCAATCTGAATAGAAACTACATTCATATATCTAACTGTTCCTTATGGCCAAAAGGATTGTGCCAATTAAGCTTCAACATCACAGTCTTCTCAATTCTCCCGGTGGGCAAATTTAAATTATTACAGTCGTCGTTAGAAAGGATTCTCCCATTTCAGTCTTTACAATTTGGTGTCATCTTTTGTGTGTGCGGCAGTCACTGTAATGGCAGACATGTCGTCGAAAGAAATACATTGAGCAGGATGTGAGGGTTGACACAGATGTTCACAAACAATGCAACTACCTACCATTCCATGGTTCTCTTAGAAGAATTAAAAAAAAAAATGCATCCTCAGGAGATGGATCACACAAGAAAGTGTATAAAACAATTGCAAGTGTGCAACGAGTCACGGTAAATGGCTATAAATCGTTCTTGGCCATGGATAAAGAACTGTTTGCAAAAGACAATGGATACCGCTACTTATTGCCACTTCCAATTGTGTACAATATACGAGCTTGTATGCATGGACGTTAAAGGTATATGCGCATTTATATATGTCGTTATCTACCTATAGGCATTAGAAGCTCCAGCAAAGGATATATCTCTTTCACTATTTATTGGTTGCGTGCAATCATGCACATTTCTAGTTATATTTCGATTGAGATGTCCCCATGGAAAACCCTCAAAGACGATTCCAAGCAGTAGTGCAAGGGTCAACATATAAACGCCTGCCAGGGCCAGGTCTAGTGTAGCATAGGCACAGGCATAGAAGTAAACAAAGCTTAATTTGACTTCTATTTTCAAGCACACAGTCTAAGAGCATCCAAAAGAAGGATACCTTTGAATGTTACTCACAAGCGGCAATGTTTTGTGCACTCACTTTGCACAGCATGCCCTCTTACCTTCCCATTGTCGATAAAATGGAAAATAAATCATCAAGGGGACTATAGAAATACGAGAGAAGAATACTCCGACTAAAGTGGAAGTGGGTGAGAGTAACTGCGCCCATGAGTTAAGTTCTATTGTCCTTTGCATAGTCGATGAGAGAATTGAAAGTGATATTTTTAAATGGCAACGACACACATCCAAAGGCACAACTATTTATTTAAATTGTTCATCCTAAACACGAGCTACATTTGTTTCTTAAATCGAGGTCTGCCTTTTATTTGAGATTTTTCTAAGGTTTCTACTTTCTGGTTGCATAAACTTGCGGGAGTGAATTCAATTTTAAATTTAGAACTTTGTGCACCTCTTGAAGGGGATCGTTGTTGTGATGTAGGAGTATAAAAGTTCGAAGCCTGTGTTATCGTACGGAAAAAATCATTAATTTCTTTCACCAGAACATTTTAAGTTCAATTGTTTATATTCTATTCTAAGGGTATATGCATTTTGACCCATAGTTTGTAACATACCTTAATGCCCGCAGAACCTGTATTCGTTATCAGCATCGATAGTTATATCGATCTAGCCATATCCTTCGTCCGTCCGTCCGTGCGGCTGCAAAGATTATTCCTTTAAACTTGCACTATAAAGCTGAAATTTTAACCATATATTCTTTAGGGGCCCGAAATAGCTAATCAAGTTTAAGCTTTTTTAAAATTCGCCCACAATCTCAAATAAACAAATATGTATATCAACAAAATCGAATTTTGAGCTATAGAGCTGAAATAACTTATAATATAGTGTCTTTAGGCCCCCAAAATGCTCGGGAGTTAATATTTTTGAAATCCGACCACTAACATCCCCACAATTTGAGAAAAACAATTTTATCGAAAAGCCAAAGCTTCAGCTAGGAAGCTGAAATTTGTAATACATACTCTTTAGGCGCCTTTAATGCTTATGTTTAAAGATTTCAAAAATTCGCCCACATTTACAAAAAATGTTTTAAAGAACAATTATATTTCCTAGGGGCCTTTAAAAAAATAAATAAATATTGGGCAATAATATAAATACAGGGCCTAAAACCTAGACTCTCCAACCATTTGCTAGTATGAAGTGGAAGGGACGTACAGTTTTAAGCCGAATCCGAACGGCAAGTTTGAGAAGCTTTTCACGACAATTGTTACCCTTGCATGTTTGTCAAACGTTCGCAGAAAGTGGAAGTTTAAGTGGAAAAAAACTCTAGATGTTACTTGGCCCGGCGGGATTTGAACCATGGACCTATTAGTAGTCCAACACACTAACCAATGAGCCAATGTGCCCGACAGCGGCCCTTAATGCTCATATTTAAATTATTTAAAATCCGCCCACAGATACGTCCACTATTGAAAAAAACCATTTTATTAAAGAAATCATTGAAAATTAAAGTCCTATTCTTCGCAAAGTATGTAGATAAAGTTGTTTTAAACAATTCCTTTACATAAAGATTTCTGCAATGCCCCTGGATATTTTTTTTTACAAAAAAATTGTTTTATACGATAAAATCCTTTGAATGTTGTATTGTTGTATCATAAAATGTGTGGAGAGTTTTTAACAATTCACCGATACTAATACTTTTGCCACGCCCACTTTATGAGGTATAGGAATAGGAATACGGTATCCAACAGTTCGACCAAGCGGTCTGTAGCCCTTCCATATGTTTTAGTTTGCGTTTTACATCATTTTGGCCTTAGTAGTAAATTCTATATGACTGATGTCACATACCATGAAGATCGTTGAGCGGGTATAAGATAGCCGATTGCGGAAAATAGTGACGTTGTTAATAGATATCTGTTATAGATATTAGCGCCACACAACGAGGATTCCCAGCAACCTACGAAAAGATTATCATGCACATGTGGCAAAGAGTAAAGACAAGATTAAAATGCCCTACTGGAGTCACCGACGAGGGCCTAATCAAAGTCGGTGTACACTAGAGAAGGGTCTTAAGTCCCCTCCTTTATAAAATGTTTTTATGAAACACAGTTTTGTATACCAAAATATGTACCCATACTAAGATTTGGGCACGCCCACTATTTGGGGGATAGGAATAAAGTATCCAATAGTTCGCACAAGCGGACTTTGACTCTCCTTTTGTTTTTTACATTTTGTTAAGGAACAAGAACGCTTTTCTTCAAAACACTTCCAAAAAGTGGGCAGGTAAAAAACTTTATATGAACGAATTATTGAGCAAGATTTTGTCGACATACTTTACCAAGAACACAAACATACTTCTTCGATAAAACGGTTTTATTTAAAAAAAGTGGGCGTCAGTGGACGGAGCTAGAAAAATCTTTCGATACATTAATCCTTTGGGCAGAGAGTTTTCTTCTTCTTCCTTTCTGGCGAAGCTACGATCAGGACTAAATGAATCATAGCCCTCACACTTTACTGCACTGCTATGCATTCGCCTGAAACATATCAAATTGAGTTTGATCAGAACGCACTTCATAGCTGAGAATAAATTGATTGAGCAGTCTGAGTTAAAAACTTAACACAAAAAAGGCAGACTTAGTGGAAATAGAATAAAGGAAAACTGTTCAGAACATGCCCTACGTGCTCACCCTTTGTTCAACCTATAATGTTTTGAAGATCATTTATAACAAATATTTTATTTAAAAAAATTTTAGATGATATAGTTTCAAGAAACATTCAAACAATTTTCGTGTTTAATTTTTTTTTTACTCATTATATTAAATATATAGTATATATTCATATAGAAGTGATGTAGTTTGCAAAAATTGCAAATACATACAGTCCCTCAACTATGTTCTTTTTATACCAGAACTATGTTTGGTTTGGGTGGTATTTTGAGTTGGTTCCGTTGCATGGCGGTCGCAGAATGATAAAAAACTGAGTATACGAGTATACAAGAAATAATTGACTGTAATATGTAAACTGGTTTGATATAAGGTTCATACATTAATTAAATATTAAAACACTTCATATTTGATAACAATTATCGTTTATTAATAAATAATTAAAAAGAAATAAATTATTTTGACCTCAAAATCAAATATGTACTCCAATAATTGAAATAACTTAGCAAACTTTCCGGAGTACAAAATACCGACGCGACATGAAAGTTCTAGACCAGCAAAATAATGCAAAACATTTTACATTTCGCTTGTGTTTGTGAAGAAATAAACAAAGCGAATGTTATTTTTGATTTATGTATTATTATTTGATAAGTCAATTTCACAAAATGAGGATGGTTCCAGTTTTATATAGGGGGGGTTCCTGCTTACCGGATTTCGTATTCCCACCTTTTCGTCTAATTAAGAACTCGACGAGGGAAAATTGATATACATTTTTTTTTTAAATTTTGGACTTATTCTGCATTGTATTGATGAATTACTTATCCACCTTAAACTGGCGAAGACTTTTCATCAGCCAAGTATTAAAATTATATTTTTTTCTACAATGTTTATTTGTTTCCAATGTCTATACCTATACTACATATGGGTCAATATTTTAAAATATTAATATTTTGCACCTCGAAATGGACCTTTACGAATATAAACAAATTTAATAATTTTTCGATTACTCTGTATTAAAGAATAGTTATTAAACATTTTAAGCCAATGGCCCACGCAATTTAGTTATTTTTAACTGATTTTATTTTCCACGGGAATGACAGAACTAACATAGAAATGACAAATTCCTGTCATGGTAATGACGACACAGCATGGAAATGGCCTTAACCTTATTAAAGCAAATTAAAACACATCTGAAGTCAGTTTTTTAAATAAACGTAAAATTACAAATAAGCTACAAAAATTAACGTTAAGAATTTCAGTCTTGTATTATTAAAATAAAAATAAAAACGTAGGTTTTGGTTTCGTATTTTCCAGCGGACATTCGACCTACATTATCCTGCTCTAAAAACGTTTGGATCTGTTTTTTTTTTTTTTTTATAAATTTGAAGAATCATATTTTTTGGGTTGTGGCTGCCAATTATTTAATATGGACTTACAAAATGCTGACAGTTTATATTTTTTTATAATTTTTCCTATAACGGCATTTTGAATTATTTTTTTTGTTTTTATGGTTGGAAATTAAATATTGTTGAGAAAGTTGGTCTTTGATGACTTCGCTGAAAACAAGTTTTCTTACCACTTCTGAGCTGGACGATAGAGGGTTTTCAGTGCAAAGGTGTTGAATTCGAGTATTTGGCGATGGATTGCCTACAGTTTTCTTACTTTCAGCCGATCTGCGGCGATTGATATTCTTTTTAACATTTTTTAGCTTTGACATCAACGACTTGATGATTTCTTCCTGCTTTGGAATCCTTTGATTGAATTTGTATTGCAGTCTTCGCATTTTATTTTTATTATCAGCCTTTACATCAGCAACTTTTTCAGGAATTTGTCCTACCTCTAGAATGGGAAGATTCTCATTCATCATGACAGGGGATTCAGGTGGAGTGTTAGCTTCAATAACTTGCGATTCAGCTTGTTGATTTTTTTTGGCATTCTCTTTATTTTGACGGTAAGTGTTTGTATTTTTTTTTTCCAATTTTTTCTTTGTTTCCGTTGTTCTCGTGCAGTCATATCTTTTATAGATTTAACTATTTTGTTTTCCTTTTTTTAAATATCTTTGTTTTTCTTTTTCTTTCTGTTGTCGACATTTTTCAGGATCTTCTCGAATACTCTTTCGACGTTCACGTTGCTTTTCCGCGCGTAGTTTGTTTTTTTTTATCATTTTCAGCATTTTTCTTTACATTATTGCGAGGTGCCATGATAAATGCAGATGAGCTTACATATATATAAACTTAAAATAAAAGTGAAAATATTTGATTTTTTTTGTAATTTGCTTGACTATGTCATTTCCGTGTCCGAACTGTCATTACCATCCATGTATGCCAAGGGAAACATGGAAATGACATCGAAAGGTATTTTTCTATTATAAAACTGAGCTTTACTGAATATTTTTTTTTAAACTCATCTTATTAATTAACTTCATAAAAAAGTCATGCATTGTAAAAAAAATTGATTTAATTATTAACATATTATAATCAAAAAGACTTACCACGGTAATGACAAATTCGGGTAATGAAAACCTAAAACACCCTCACAACATGAAAGAAAGTTCAATACTGATGTATAATGGGATTATTACAAAATGTGCCGAAAACAATCACCAGGTCCCGCTATTAATTGAAATCAGCAGCCTACTCTGCGGCCGTTAAATTCAAAATTTATAAAGAATTATTTTTTGTCACGGAAATGACAATTTTGTCGGGTACACTCACTAAATAATTTTCACATTACTTTGAATATTCTCTAAAAATAAATTGACTGAGCCACAGTCCCTATTGTTCTTTCTTCTTCAATGCTTCATCAATAAAATTTGCAAACCGGCTTACATTTTTCAAATAAAATGCATTTGTTGAAGGAAGATACAGCTGGGGATATGCCATGGTAATGATATTTTTTTGGTTTAAGTTAAAATTTTGACGTTACTAAAAATGAATATTTGTTTTTTATATGTAAATATGTTAAAAGAGTTTCTATAGAATTGTATCTCAGTCAAATATTTAAAAAAAAAAATGTTTTTTTGGCCTATAAACGCCGGACCGCAGAATATTAATATTTTGGAATATTCACCCATATATATTTTAGCTCAAATAATTTAAAAGCTAATTTAAATGTTTTTTGCTATTTTTTAAGACATAACTTACAATATTAAGTTTTTTTTCTTATTGATTTCTGGAAAAATGGGGATGATCTTCCAAAACATTTTTAATTTTACTTTTTAATATAAGTGATGCGCAGTGGCTCAGTGGTTATGGACTAGCGCCAGAGATAAGTGACTCATCCACGGCGGAGACGTTGCCAATGAGATCTTCCGTTTTAGTACCGTGATACCGCAGAGGAATAAACTTGATACGGAGAAGCAATGAGTTGAATTTGAGTGGCATGTTAAGGGTGAAGGGGCGTGTTGTCCCAGGACCTCAATTAAAAAAAAAAAAAAAACACCATCAAATCACCATTTTAAATCACCAAAACAACAGGATACCAATTAACCTGAAAACGAAGCTAACACAAGAAGACGTTTAAGAAAAACTCAGGTCAGTAGATCTTAAATCAATATAGAACGTAGTGTTCTGTCTATATACGAGTATATTTATATGCAAGGTTTAAATTGCGATTCTATTGTATTGTATTGTATGTGCAGTGGGATCATCAGTAGATGACAAGCACTTAGACCTATTGGTCCATTGTACTTCAGCGTAGCTGCCCGCTCGCTGATTATTGGCGATTAGTAAGATTCAGTGAGGGAGAACCTGCCAGTACCCTTGGCAAAGCGAAGAATATTTGCAAGTTCAATTTCCCCCATCTCATCTTCGTTAACGAATTGTTTGCCTATAGTGGTGAGCCTGGTTCTGGCGAAAGCCGGACATTCACAGATGAAGTGAGATGCCGTTTCATCCGCCTCCATGCAGCACTCACATAGGCACGAGCTCCTAATGTGAATGGTTTTGAGGTGCTCGTTAAGAGGACTGAAACCGGTGACGAGACCAATCAAGGATCTCAAGTCTTTCCTGTTTAGTCCAAGCAAAAACTTAGCTCTGCTGATTTTTGGACCGTCCACTAGCTTCTTCGAATACCTGCATGAGACCAGGTCATGCCAGTATTCGGAATGTTGTTGGCGTAGAGCCGAATCCATATCACGTTTGTGGACGGATGAGCAGCATCCTATTGATGGTTGTGGCCCAATGAAGGCTGTTGAAGAGCCCTTCCCGGCCAGAGCATCCGCTCTTTCATTATCCTCGATACCTGTGTGCCCAGGAACCCAGGCAAGTGATACCGAGTTACATCTTCACAGACGGTCAAGCCTAACCATGGTTTCCTCAACTATTTTTGAGTTGAGAGAGCCAGCCGAACAGGCTTTGATAGCGGCTTGGCTATCTGAGCAGATGTATAAGGTTTTACCCTTAATCCTTCTCCTTAACAGGATATTGGCGGCAGTGGCAATCGCAAAGATTTCTGCCTGAAAAACAGTTGTTTGTCTACCCAAGGCTGCAGATAGATTTATCCGACAGTCTCTACAGTAGACCCCGGCTCCGGGGATACCGTCAATAAGTGAGCCATCAGTATAGACGATGACATCACCCGGCCTAAAGCCATTCCACCCCTCACTGTTCCATTCCTGCCGTTCAGGAAGGATGACCTGAAAACGGCGCTCAAAGACTTGCTTCATGCACACAGTGTCAAGTGCTCCTCCCCGATGGCCAGGTAGGCTGTCATAGAGAGCTCTGTACCTAGCACCTCTGGCCCCATCGCCGAGATTGACCTGCCGTCCAAGTACTACACACATGCGGTATAGTGATTTTCTGGCCTCACTTTCAGCAAGGAACTGCAAGGGAGGTAAACAGAGCAACACTTCCATAGCAGCAGTGGGAGTTCCTCTCATCGCACCTGTAATGCATAAGCACGCAAGTTGCTGTAGCTTCGACAGTTGACGTTTGAGGATGTAAGCTCTAGCCCACCATACAATCGCACCATACATAAGGTATGCGATTCTATATACAAATTGCGTTATGCTATGTGGCTCTTATGCTGTTGAGTCTTCAGAATTGCATGCTATGTATCTACCTTTACTCAGCTTTGTTTATCATTATAAGTATATTTATGAAATGACCATAACTCCATTAGGTGGATAAAATACTTATATAAAAACACTTGTAGCGTTTTACATTGACCAAAAGATTTGCTCATTAGCCCAAAAGTTTTGCATATTTTCATTGAAGAAAAGAGCAATTTTAGATTTGCCCCCAAGACGAAAGATGCGATCTTAAATTTTTGAGAGATTTGCTCTAGAATTTACTAACACAGTGAACTCGCTCATAAGCGGACACTGACGGTACCAAGAAATTTGTCCGCTTATTAGAGGTGTCCGGTTATGAGAAAAAATATTTCATTGACAACCTTGAAAAAAGAAACAAGACATTTATGCATTTATGGCACCTATAACATTTTATTTTAAAATGGAATCCATTTTTTGTGATAAACATTAATTGTAGGTAATAAAAAGGATAATAACAAAACATAAACAAGAACAAAGCCTTTAAAAATTCATTTTTGCATTACATACTTGAAACTGTATTTATGCTTCAAATTATGCATACACTTACACACAAACTTACGTATTGCGCTGCGCCACGCAAAGAAAAGGAAAAAAAGCAAACAAAATAAAAGACAACGACGTGTGCCAAATGCGTTTTGTCCGTTTAAGAGAGAGTGAAATTCTATTGCGGCTATGAAAACTGGTGTCCGCGTCCAGTTATAAAAGAGTCCGTTTATGAGAGAATTATTTACATTAAAAATTGTGTAGATTATTCCGTTCTTTGAAATTTGTCCGGTTATGAGAGGTGTCCGCTTATGAGGGGTGTCCGTTAGGAGAGAGTACACTGTACATATAAATAGCCTTGCGACAAACGCCAAAGTGAGGAAAACGTGGTTTTGATTTATTGCGAAATAATTTCACTAGGTAGGGCAGATACTGTGTGCGAGGGTGGGGGCCTCACTAATAGCTGTGTTTTATTATCCATGCGGATCTGGATCTGGATCAATTTAATACGTAAAACAAAAACAACACAGGATCTTGCTATTTATCGGGATCATTAATCGTGATCCAAAATGTAATTACAAAACTCACTACCTGTTTTTTCGTGGCGTTGCTTATTTAAATTATAGGAAATTATAGTAACACAATAATATTGCCAGACCAAAATATGAAACACTATTAATAACACAAAAAATCAATTAGCATATTTTCATATTCGAATAATTTACCACTGCGACTTTTGAGACGTTTTGCTTCGTAATATAATACACAAAAATTAATGGAAATATTAGCAGTACAATACTGTTAATATGTTGCATATTTGAACATAACATTTGAACATAGTTTCTGAAAAAAAATATTGAGTGCAAAATGTATGTTGATTTGTATTCAAATGGCAACACCCCCGACACAACAAGCGATCATCTTGTGACGTCACATTGTACCCTATATTTGCAATATGGCTGAGTGCCAATCGAAACTTGAAATACCTGGTATCGTCTGTTATGTGTTAAAAACAACTGTTGCCACAACTTGCCACTGATGATCCAGATCGTTTTATTATCAGATCGGATCCGTAACAAGATCATTGGGATAATAAAACGCGGCTAATAATTGAAAAGAGTAATTCAAGATTTTGAAAGCAATTCCTTTGATTTTCAATGAAAAACGCTATTACATAAAATAAGTCGGTTATTTGGGGTCAAAGTCGAACAATTTGGCAGGTGGCAGCTTATTTAAGTACAAAGTTACCCACTCTCTGTCTACGTGATAATACCTATTTACATATGTGCCTGCAAGCACTCTAGCAATTCATGTTTCACATCACAAAGGGGATTAGTAGGATTTTCCAGCATCCCTTGTCCCAACACATATCATCAATAGAAATGCAGACCAGCACAATGCGCATGCAGCCGTGAATACTTTCTCGAAGGATATAAACGTTATCCTAATCCCACGTCAACAGATGCTTAGGAAACATTACAAGTTATATTGTCCCTGCAAGACAAAGGGCAGACGTCGCGTTGCTCTTACCACTTTTTCATCATTAATCAGGCGACAGAGTAGGTGTAGTACGTGCTTCGTGAAAAAATTATATGAAACCGGCTATATCAATAAACCAACTACGTATACACACTACACAGCTTCTTGTGTATTGAAATAACAAGGTCCAGGTCCGTTTGTTCAATTTAATTAAAAGCCGAATGATTTATACTCCTGACTTTGCATAACAAGAGAAGATGCATTTCTTTGCCCTGCTTAACAAGGTGGAAGTAAATAAAACAATCACAGTTTACTAACCCAAAGTAATTTAAAGAATTCCGACTGCCAGTCCAACAGAAAATCCTCTTTAACTCGAAATCTATGCACAGCATCATAAATTTTAAATCTAATTTACTTGCCGCCTAGAAGAAGATGAATTCTTCAGAACAGTAAAAGAGCGAAACGTTTCGGTTATTTTGTTTTTATTTTTATTTAAGAAACAACTTAAGCATACTTTTGTTTATGAGCGAAGCGTATGGTGCTAAAGTTTGTTCAATGGTCAGGTCAGCCATAAATCGTTTTATTTTAACCAGAAAACAACCGATTAGCAGTGAACAGATCTACAGCTCACCCGGAACAACGCATTTATCACAAGGAATCAACACAAAATGGGTGGCGAGGTTGATTACTTCTTAATCGGGCTGCACGATTTCCCGCCTACATCGGACTTAATCAAAAATAAAAATTACTTTTAAATATTTTACGAACACTCAAAGGAGGAGGATAAAAGTTTTAGCACGAGATAGTGGGTGTTTGAAATTTAAGACAGGATGATTTAAGATCAATTCGAAGTTCATGGGAGGACAACGTTTTAAAAGTTCCAGGCATTAAGCAATTCTTTAAAAAAATTCTTGAAATCCTTTCAGGGTCAGATGCTGTTACAATAATTTGTTCATTCTTTTTCTTTTTCCTTAGCTCTAACTCCCTGTCTGTCTTGTTATCTTCACCACAGAGAATCTCGGAAATAAATATAGATAAAAAAGATTTTCTTAAATGGCTAACAAAAAAAGAGGGAACAAATGAAAAATCCGCGGATAAAAGTTGGTTCTCTTTCTGGGTTATATGCCCACCCCTAGTCACATTGTCTGCCAACAGCACAGCAACTAACGGCTGTTTGTTGGGCTGGGACATTACCACATAGCTCCGCTACATTACAGTCTTCGTCTATTTCAAAGGAGTGTATAAGCGTTAAAACAAATCTTAGCTTTATGTCCTGTTTTTATCGTTGAATGTATGAGTAAGTAAGTACTCGTTGTCCCTCTCTCCGGTATTGTGCTCGTACTAGTTGTTGTTGTGTGATTTATTTATTACTGATTTATGGAGTCTGTGTTCCCGAACCCACAGTAAGACATATATACATCGTAAGAATGTACAACATATATAGGTGGTTGTTTGGGATCCACACAAAAAGAGAATATAAAATGATTGCCTCGCAACGAAAGGAGAACACGAAAAAAACACTTCGTACTTTATTGCATGACTTTGGCATAAGATTTCCATCCAAAAGTTGTTTGCGTTTAATCATCCAATTGCGTACTAACGAATAGCTTCGCTCATCTAACCTTAAATGAGGATGATAATAGTGGTGGTATTATGCGCGCGTTAACAAGGATATAAAATAATTTGCTTGTTCGGCAACACTATATAGGTATTCGCTTATTTTGAAATTTGCATGTAAAATACAACAACAACTTATCCCATATATGCTTACTTTAGCAGGGATATCTATCGACGCTAAGTCCTTAAACTTATATAAAACTATGCTTCCAAATAAAATTTTATAGGTTTTCGCTGAATCATTACAATGCATTTTTGGTATAGATCAAAAATCTGACATGTAGGGTAGGGTCGCCTAAATTCGAACACGTCCAGTAGTCGAACACTTTTGGCCAAAAGTCGTTGAAACTGTTTATTTTTCAAAAGTTCCAACTTCTACAAATGCAAAATTGTTCCTCTGCATACACGCATTGCTCGTAAGGTAAAAGTTCACTAATACCATCAAAGTTCAATGCCAAAAACGGATCGTGCGGTCGCGTGTGGTTTTGTAAACAAAAGAAACTGTTGAAGTGCTCCGGGAAAGTGTGTATATAAAGTCTCGTTAAAAGTCTGGTAAGTAGTTTTTTTTTTACTTGTTTTATATATAATAATATTAGTTGTATCATATTTTACAAAAAAAATTATTGAAAACACTAGACTAAAGACTATTTTTTGACCGTTCGGACTTAGGAAACTAAATTTCATCAAGTTTCCATCTCGAACACTTGCGTTCGGTTTAAGGGTGAAAACACACCGAATAAAGCAAAACGTTTTTTTTTTTTTTCGTGAAACAAGAGAACATTGTTTCTTATGAGAGCGCACACACCAAAGAAAACGTTTTTAGTGTGTGCGCTCTCAAAGAAAACGTTTTTGGTGTGTGAGCTCTCATAAGAAACAATGTTCTCTTGTTTCACGAAACAAAAAAAAAAACCTTTTGCTTTATCCGGTGTGTTTTCACCCTAAGGCAACTACGTTTTTTTTGTTTTTTTTTCGATCACAGCCTAAATAGCGTAGAAAATTGAAATCTTTGGCCTTTTTTATATGAATTATATGTAATAAAGTATTGCGTTCAGTATCCGAACACCCTGTTTTTCAGTGTTCGGATAATGGCAACTCTTATTTTTTGGGTTTCTTAGTCCGAACAGGATTTATTTTCATCGATTAGACCAACACATTTACCAAGTTTATCCATTTTTCTAAAATTGTTTAGATATAATGAAACGTTCCTACCAAAAGTATAACGAAGCCTCATTGGCGGCTACCTTAAATGGGATCCGTAATGGATCCATGAGCTTCCGCAAATCTGAGTTTGGCATTCCTATCGCCACCCTTCATGATAGGATCCATGGTAAGATTGGAGACAAGCTTAAAAGAATGGGGCCTACTCCAGTCCTTACTGAGAGTGAGCAACGTAAGCTTGTTGAATGGCTGATAAAAATTGCAAATTGCGGATTTCCCCAAAAGCCTAACGAACTCTTGCATGTCGTTCAAAAGATAGTCCGTGATGAAAAACGAAAAACCCCTTTTAAAGACGACAGACCCGCTAAAAAGTGGTACTATTCATTTTTGAGGCGCCATAAGGAGTTAACTTTACGAGTTTCGGAATCTCTATGTACCTAAATCAAGGGCTGTCGTAACAGAAGTATCAAAAAATGGTTTCCGGACCTAGAAAACTATATAGTTGAATTAAACGCCAAAGACATCTTAGACGACCCCTCACGAATTTATAATGGCGATGAGACTTCATTTAGCATGTCTCCAAAAACCTGTATGATGTCAAAATGTCAAACGAAAAGACAATTTAACGGTACTGCTCGTTTTTAGTGCAAGCGGAGTGACATTACCTCCTGAAAAAGTGTTTCCTTACACACGAAATCCACCGTCAAAGCTTATAAGCAATATGCCAGATGATTGGATTATAGGTCGCTCGGAAACAGGAGGGATGAGATCCGAAACATTTTTTGAATATGATATAATATATAAAATGAGATTAGGAGATTAGTTCTGATTCTTGTGGATTGACATAAATCTCACCTATCCATGACTTTAAGCGACTTTTGCTCTAATAATGAAATCATGCATATAGATTCACCTTCTAGCACTTGTTCCAGTTTCGAAAAGCATCTAAAATATCCCGTATCGACAAAAACAAAAAAAGGTGCAGCACTACTCTCCAAATATAGGGCGCCAATGTCAATTTTATCTTCTAAATGGAGGCAATTTCACAACAAACTAGAAGAAGCTAAACAGAAACGAAAATCTGACATTGATGCAAGAAAAACGTTAAGACTGTCAAAAAACACATCAAAAACCTAATAGTAAAAAAATACCTAAGCCCTCAAGAAAAATAGGGCTAGCCCAAAATCATCACAAAAAAATGTCTTGTAGCAAATGTGAGGATGAGTTGGCCACCGCCGTAGAAGAAGAAGGCCTCAAAAATATAGGATGCGATAAGTGCAGCAGCCAGCAGGTGGTACCATTTAGCTTACACCGCTTTGTGCACAAAAACATTCAACGAAGCTCAATTTGAGGACTTTATTTGTACTTTTTGCAATTAGTTTTATAAAGCTACATTATACCTGACGCACTGCAATATTAAGAGTGCATTGAATAGGAATTTCGTGATTAAGTTTATTTTTTTTATCGGCGGAAAGCTTTTATTTTAGCTCATGGAACAATTTTTTTTATTGAATATGGATTTTTTTATATTCGTTATTTTATAAAATGTTTATTGTTCATAAAAGCACGCTTATTGTTTTTTAAGTTTATTTTTCTTTTCGGCGATAAGATTTTAACCGAAACCCCACGATTATAATTATATGAATTATATACCTAGGTACTTGAGTTAAGCTTGAAATGACTGATTTTGTTTTCCATATTAATTTAAATAAAAGTACCATCTTACAAATAAAACTGATTTGATACAATACGAGTATTCTCATCTACTTTTTATTCTTTTTAAATAATTCTATACGAAGAAACCACCTATAATAATCCATGTTCGAAATCAGAAAATTTATTGTTCGGATAGTGGAAACTAGTTATCGACTACTGGGAAATCACGTTATTTTTCAGTTTTTATTTAATTTAAATTATTTAGTCATAGTTATAAATCAAATTCAAAAAGTTATTAAATAATTTTGATATAACGATGCATAAAAAAATTATACCACAGTTATAAGTTTAACCCATCGTTTACAAAATTCGATTCATTTTGAACCCACCACTAAGTGTTCGGCTACTGGAGACATGACCCTTTGTATTGTTATTTCATTCAGCCTTTGCAATGCAACACAATATTTATTAAATGATATAAGAAAAATGTTTCCCCTTCTTTGTTTTCCACACTTTTAAATTATACTAAACAAAAAAGATCATTACTATGTTACATGGAAAAAGAAACTTCCACCTTAGAAACGGATTCGAAATTGAGTAGTGCATTGGACTACTAATCTAAACGTCTCAGATGCAAGTCCCGCCGGGGCCAAGTAACATCTAAAAAGTTTTTTCTACTGCCCCACCTCTTTCTAAAGTCTGACAAACATCCAAGAGTACCAATTGCCATGAGAAGCTTCTCAAATTTTCCGTTCGGATTCGGCTTAAAATTGTAGGTCCCTTGCACTTCGCACAAGCAAATGGTTGGAGATTCTAGATTTTAGGTTAATGACTAATATTTATTTAATTTTTTTAAGTTTAATTGAATACCTATAATTAATTCTTAATATTTAATTTTATTAAAATTGGCTTTTTTTCTATAATAAAAGGAGCCCAGAGATCAACACTTTTTATCATATTCCAATTCATTTACGTTTTCCACAATTTATTAATATTTGATTTCACATGTCATTCAGAGACGATTTCTACCAAGAATCGCATAGAAACCGCAGCATAGCTAATGCCTTGCGTACTCTGAAAATTTATTGGTGTGAAGAACAACATGATACAAAAAAAATACCCCACACTTTTCAATGTTGACATTGATCCCATTTATCTAGCTAAAAGGCTTTTGCAATGCAATACGACGGCATACACACAATCTTACTTCTGCCCTCTCGGGGAAACGATTCTTAATTAAATTTTAAATCTGCGGTTCTATGTGATGTGCCATTAGACTAGAACACAAAAACAGCATCAGATACAAAGTGAACATGAATCGGTAGTATGATTTTGCGCTGGCCAACTACGGGGAGAATTTTGTTTATTACAAAAAAAGAGAAAATTTAATCAATCAAAAAATCTGTTCACCGGTTTATTTTTGAATTGACATTGCGTGCGAAGAAAACAAATTGTCTGCTCCTTTTCGAGTTCCCAACTTCCAATGACACACTAGAGCAAGATGACAGTGGTAGAAGTACGGGCGCTCCTAATCGCTTATGATTGAAGGTGGCAATCACAATGATCGGTACTGACATAAATGTGCTTGTGTAAATGCATTACTTATGCCAAGGTGATTCGGAATAAGTGGTTTTACTTAATTTGGGATAAATAATAAATTATGAATATTTGTATGTGTATACTTTTTTGCGTTTTAAATAATTTATTTAGCCGTAAAACTGAAGAACCTATGACTTTTTTGTGATACGGAAGATTTAAGTAGGCACTTTCCTGAGAAATGGCCTGATTAAACGTCCGGATCGCTTGCAGCTATTCGCAGTGAGTTTTTCTTTATTTTCTCAAAATATACAATATCAGATGTGAAGAACATTTGTTCAAACAATCCTGAATTTCACGGTACACCTACCTAACTACATAATCTAAAAATATTCTTCTCTCAGAGTAATGTTTGTTTTTTTTCGACGCGATTTGTTTCGATAATAATTATTAAAGATTTTAAAAGGAAAACTGGGAAATCGTAATGAATGACAGGGCACGCTGATAGTCATGCAGTGTTAGATAAAATTCTCATTAGTAAAATAAGATGTTCGCAGGTCAACTTTCTGAGATTATCGTGGGGGTTACATTAATGTTACTGCTAATCGAAGGGTCTCAGGTTCAAATAACGCAGGGGCCAAGTATAATGTATCCCACCTCTTGCAAACGTCTGACAAACATTTAAGCGGGTATGCCGGGGTCCTGGAAATAGGGAACGTGGAGAGGAATTGTCAAACAAATTGCACCACTCCTTGATTACTTTTACTTCAAGTTTTATTTATAAAAAAAGGGTTTCCTTGCAAACAAAATGGTACTCCCCGAATCTTAGGCGCTTTCAGTATATTATATAGGCGCCGCCTGGGGTTGTTTGTCTCTACCGCTATCGTATCTCTGTGGCCGTGCTGCTTCCGTGGTACATTATGATACCTCACTGCTCTTATTGGGCGAGTAAAAAGGGCGCAATAAGCTGCATACCCTGTGTCCCCACTAGCCGCTCCTAACACTAAAGCTGGTAGTAAACGCCAGAGCGGGCCTGCTTCATACATGCGGCTGAATCCAGCTTTCATGTGTCTGGTAAGACTACCACCAGCACCACTCGGCTGAAACGGCTTTCTGCGGTTTCCATCCATACCATACACTTACCTTAGAAGAATGGGTGTGCCTGGTATTTAGCTGATAGTGTGTACGCTGTGGTAGGTTGTTGGTGAGTTTTGTTCGTGTATTTGTGTAGTTTGTGCGACACCACTGCGCCAAATATCGCTTCGTTTTAAAAGTATTAATTGTTTTGAGAAGTTTCTAAAATGGCTTAAAATTATGAGTCCCTTTAACTTCGCACAAGCAAATGGTTGAAGAGCTGGGCTTAAGGCCCTATATGTGCCGTTAATGGCATATGTTTTTTTTCTCAAAGTTTTTTTCTTATAACCCAGTCATTTTAGGTTTATCTGCGGAAAAATTCCTAGTGAGCTGGAATTTTTGTATACACCTTTATTACAGCGTTATAATGAAGATGTGAAATATTACAATGCCGTAATAAAGGTGTATACAAAAATTCAGCTCACTAGGAATTTTTCCGCAGATTGGGGTTTAAAATGCCTAAAATGACTGGGCTATTAGGGGCTAAGGTTTTTTCCTGTATTTGATATGTTCAAATTTTGATAATTTTGAAATTACATTAATTACTGGAATTTATATTTCCTTTTAAAAACAAGAAGCAAAAAAAAGTCTCTTATTATTTCCTTATTAATCCGTCTAAGTCCTATGAACTATGGCTGGCATGACCGAAAATTTGGGGGCACTAGCTTATACATCTGCTCAAATAGTCAAGCCAAGCCTTTTCTTCTGCTATGATCATACCTTGGTAATCACTTCTTCCATGTAGATGAGTTAAGTGAGATCAATCTATCTAGACCGAATTGTTTTGCTAGGTCTAGAGAACCTGATATCGACTCCAATGCTTGTCAGTAGTGTAGTAACCTTATTCTTGCTGTTCAACTGGTGGCATTGCAGTTGCTCAACTTCTAATTTGCTGGCAACATCCTTTATAAGTTGTAGATTAGATTATATTAGATTAGATTCTTTATTTCATGAAATATATGTACAAGGTGGCGCAAAAGTCATCTTCCTATCGGAAGAAGCATAATTTTTGCAAATGGCGGCAAATGTAAATTCTACTTTGATATTTGTGAAGTTAACTGATACAGAAAAAACTTAAGACACCAATTAACATAATCCAAAAGCAGAACCGAAGTTTTTCATTCATAAAAAAAATTACAGCGAAAGAACATCGGGTGACAACTTTTGCGCCACCTGACAACTTTTGCGCCACCTTGTACAATAGTTTGTGTTTGAGAACACGAGCATAGCAGAAATAGCCGTGTGCCGGAAACGCCATTTCATAGATATTAAAGAAATTATTACATAGAAGTTAAATTGAAAAAGAAAGAAATACTTATTTACAACACCAGATTTTGGGTTTAAGCATAAAAGATTAATTCGTTATGTCTTTAACAATTAGTCGACTGAACCTTACTGCATTATCTAATATTGAAGATGCAGTAGGTTCTTTTTATTCTTTGATGGATAACTGCATGAAAAAAGTGATTCCTGTGAAATCCTCTAGGAATCTGAAAACGTCCCATCCCTGGTACACTAAAGAGCTAAAATCGATACGAAACAGACGTAATAGGGCTTGGAAGAACTATTTAAAAAGTCTCTGCCATTCAGATCTTGAACTCTTTTTCACATTATTCAATGAATTCAAATCTTTATCCTGCAACTTATATATTGACTATATAAGTAAAATGGAATGCTCTTTAAAATCGAACCCCAAACTTTTTTGGGGTTTTGTCAATTCAAAGAAAAAAACCGATGGTTATCCATCGAAGCTTACTTACAATAGTTCTACAACTGCTGATTCAGTAGATGCAAGCAATATGTTTGCAGATCATTTCAGTAAATCATTTAGGGGGACCCCTCTTCACATTGATGATCAATATTTTAGTTATCTAACTAGCTGTTCCCAAATAAGTTTTAGTAGTATCTCATTCGATTTGGAAACAATTTTAAAGTGTATTTCTTCTCTCAAGAATGATTATTCATCAGGTCCTGATGGCATTGCACCGATCGTTCTTAAAAAATGTAGTCATGCAATTGCTCCATATCTTAAGTATCTGTTTGAATTGTCCATCAGTACTGGTAAATTCCCTAATCTATGGAAAAGTGCTTTTATCACACCGGTATTTAAAAAAGGCGAACGTGGTGATATCACTAATTATAGGCCTATTTCAAAGCTTTCGTGTATCCCTAAGCTTTTTGAACAAATTGTTTGCGAAAAGTTAATATTTCTTTGTCGCAATTTAATTTGTAATGAACAGCATGGATTTGTAAGAAACAGATCCACTGTCACTAATCTGTTAAGTTTCTTGCATGATTGTTCTAATACCTTAGAGAATAAGGACGAAATGGATTGCATATACACTGACTTCTCTAAAGCTTTCGACCAGCTGTCCCATGAAATAATCGAGTTTAAGCTCAGGGCTTTTGGCTTCCCACCAAGTTTCATAAAATGGGTTAATTCATACCTTAGATCAAGGGTTTATCAAGTGAAATTTAGAGGATCGCTATCCGTATCTTTCACAGCGCAGTCTGGAGTTCCCCAAGGAAGTCACCTCGGACCAATATTATTTATACTTGCCATTAATGATGTTAAGGCATGTATAAATCACAGTAATATCCTGATCTACGCTGATGATATGAAAATATATAAATCTATCACTAGTCAGCAAGACAGAATGTTTCTTCAATCTGACATTAATAGCTTCGAAAATTGGTGTGATAAAAACGGTTTATCCCTGAACCCAAGTAAATGTCAACATATGACATTCTCTAGAAAGAATATCCCTTCCACCTTTCAATACTCTCTGTCTCAACATATTCTTTGTAGTGTTGATAATTTTAAGAATCTTGGGGTTTATTTCGACCCCAAACTGGATTTTGCTAAGCATATTAATTCTATTATTAATAAATCTAATTCTATGTTGGGCTTCGTAAAACGGTGGGCCAAAGAATTTAATGACCCTTATGTTTCTATGTCATTGTACAATTGTTTTGTCCGTCCGATTCTAGAGTAGGCCTCTCAAGTTTGGACACCGTTCTACAACATTCATTCAAATCGAATAGAGGCCATTCAACGTAAATTTTTTCGATTTGCACTTAGAGGACTTCCATGGGATGATCCATTTAACCTTCCTCCCTACAGTCAACGTATCAAGCTTCTTCAAATGTTACCCCTTTCTCAACGAAGGCTTAATAGCAATATCATTTTTTTACAGCAGCTTATATCCGGTCAAATAGATGCACCTGACTTGCTGTCGTCTATTGGCTTTAATTTTCGTGGTGGTGCCCATAATTTACGCAGTGTTGAATTATTGTTCAGCCCCCATCATAGAACGAATTATGGAAGGCATGAGCCTATTAGTCGCATGAATAGAATCTATAATCTAAATGATCATGTGATTGACTTGCATGTTAGTAAAATTAAGCTAAAAAATATTTTGCGTAATAATGCTTTAATGTCTTAATTGTTTGCATTATTTTGTGTCTGTGTTAGTACTCGTATTTTATAGGTACATAATTATTGTATTTTTAATTGTTTTGTCCTTACTAACACCTGCACTAAATGATGAGCCAGTGAGAGAACTTTTAGTGCCGGCAATTTCTGCTCGTGATAGTTGCATGCTTTAAGCACTCCACGACACTGAGCTGATAGTGTATAAAAAAAAAAAAAAAAAAAAATATATTTATATAAAATAAAACAAAAAGAAAAAATAAATGCAATTTGTACATCAGTATCTAAGTATAAAACTAGATTAAAGGAATGGAATGGATCAGCGAGGGGGTCTAAAACAATTTTGATGATTTGCAACATAAAGATTTATAATTTTGAAGTGATTTAGAACACCAAAAAAAAAAATAATAATTAGCAATTTTAAATGATTTGAAACATAAAAGAAAAATTTTGGTTTATTAAAGCAATAACTTAAGAAGAACGGCAAAAGTGGCTTGTAGCTTGGACTTTTAAAAGCTATTACGATATAAGAGAGCATGATTGCAGTATTTGTACAAAAAAAGCCACCCCCTAGCTTCGTTTAGTATATCGTACAGACCATTTACGGACAGATTGCTTACTCGGAAGTATAGTCGACGAATCTCTTGTAAAATAGGGCGTTCCGCAATGAAGTGGTGAATATTTTCAGGCACTCTCATGTTGCATAGATTACACGTTTCCTCAAGATCTGTTCTGTGTGGCATGGAATTCAAATTTATTAATTCTGCTCTCGCTCTAAAAATGGTGCTTATAACTTTCGATGAAAAATTTATATTGAAATAACTTTCATGAGATAGCAAATGATGGTTTTGGTTCCTATAGATTAACCTTGAAGCTGAGGAAGATGTTCTAATTAGGTGCTGATCGTATAATTTGTCATCCACTTTAACAATGATCATTGCAAAAAGCCTCTGCCAGTCGTTAACATTAGTTAAAGTAAAGGAGACATTCAGTTCGAGAGATATCGCTAGCTGGTTCCAATCCTTAAATGGAGAAGCATTGGTTTGTAGCAATCTTATTAAGATAGTCTTGGAAAGATTATTCCCGCTGGTTAAATAATCAGAATGAGCTTTCAAGTTTCGCACGTAGATGGGAGTTGTATTCACAATTAACCAGAGAAGCCTGGCAGCGCCGCCGGTAGAATTACTCAGTTTTTGACGTCTTTGTTAAATTGGCACTTCCGACAATAAAAATAATTAATTCTAATTTAGAGACCATACGTGGACCAGCCATTTTTCTAAAATAAGGGAATAAATTTTGGATTTATTTACATTGTTACACCTCAGATGTGGGGTTTCTTTAATAAACATTATGGCAAATACCCAGCGCTGGAATAAAAGCCAATTGGTGGAAGCATCAACTAATACTGGAGTGGCATTTCCTTCAAGCGCAACAGTTACACAACTGCGCATATTGTACGAAGAGAATACGAGCATTGCTGACAGAAAAATTATTGACGGTGGTTGCGCTAATCAAGAAGACGACATTGAAAATTCCGGACAAATGCCACCGGATGAAGGCATAGATGCAGCATTGGAATTACTTAAGAAGAAAAGGCGTTTTCTTGCACTCCAAGCTTAGATCGAAGCATTGCAGGCAACCACGCAATGAACACGTCCACCAGAAGCGCCGCCCTTGATCCGGCGTCACGATATGTTAAGCTCGATTGAAAATGCTTCGCCTACGTTCAGTGGCGACTATTCATATGGCATACAGAAGTGGAAGGCAGATTTTGAAAACGTAATATGCGTATCGGAGACTTCGTTTACGCCTGATATAGTGGATGCTCCCTACAAATTCAACGGCTACAGATTGTTTCGTATAGGTACTCGTATAATTGAGTGGGTGGTGGAACTGTTATATACATCAACAGGTGTCTAAAATACAAATTTGTCACGAAGTCTTGTCCCAATTCTCCTATTGACTACTGTTTCGCGGAAATTATTGCTGGTGGAAACAATTGTCTGCTTGGTGTTGTTTACAGGCCGAATAGTAACGTCGATTTTTCATAATTTTTCACTCTACTTGAAGAATTTTCACCGCTTTATTCTGAAATAATCATTTGTGGCGACTATAACTGTGATATTCTTTGTAAGGCGGCTTCAAAAGAATTCTTGGAAAAAATAAATACACTTCGCCTAGTGACAATTAACACTGATAACCCAACTCATTTCACAGGTACCGCATCAACATTGTTACTCTCAGCTTTCTGCACCGGTTTATTCCAAGCACGATTTAATATTTGCAACTTTTAGGATGATGCCAGAAACATGCTCTGCTTCGTATGAATACCGAGCTTTTAGGAGACTAAACCTTTATCCGCTAGAAAATGATATATATCGGGTGAATTGGCAGCAGGTTTATTTTATAATCTCGGCTGACAACCAAGTTAACTTTTTGCAAAATGCAGTAGATAACCTTTTAAATCAACATGTACCACTTAAACGCAAATTAGTACGTAATGACAACAGTTCTTGGTTTACAGTTGATATTCAGGATGCCATGAAACTAAGGGATCTTGCCTATAAACGTTGGAAACGCTTTCGTCTCGCTGTATTATACAATGTTTTTCGTGAATTGCGAAACAAAGTTCGTGTTAAAATTAGGGAAGCAAAACGACGACTATACACGGAGAAGTTCGAGAAAAAGTTTCCACCTAAAACATTGTGGAAACATATTCGCGAATTAGGTACTGGTGGTCAAAAGCACAGTTTCCTGAGAACATCAACGTTGATGATCTAAACGCTGAATTTGCCAAAGTTCAGTGCTCCTCACCAAATGTCTTAGTTTCGGATGCATTCGAATTACCAAGTGACCTTAACTGTGACAATGAATTTTATTTTCAAAGATTAAATTAAGCAGATGTTGTAAGAGCTGTATTGGACATCGAATCTAAAGCCGTTGTTTGTGACGGAATAAATCCAGTCTTCATAAAGATCATTCTGCTTCATATTCTTCCAATACTTACACATATTTGTAATACTATCATCTTAACAACATCTTTTCCTACGGCATGGAAATTTGCAAAAGTTATAATACTTAAAAAACCTACTACCCGTCTGCCATCACCCAAATATAGGGCGATCTCTATTCTCCCCCTTCTATCTAAAGTACTTAACAAAATATTGCACAAGCAGATGTCGAGGTATATTAAAAATAACAAGCTTCTGAATCCACACCAGTCTGGTTTTAGGGAATATCATAGCTACACATCATCCATCTTAAAAGTAGCTGAGAATGGCAATGGACCATAACCAGGTGTCCTTTCTTTGCCTTCTCGATTTTTCGAAAGCATTTGATACGGTCGATCACAAAATTCTGTGCTGCTTCATTGATGTTGTCTTACCTTTCTGATCGGAAACAAACTATCGTTGCTGGCGAAAAATCATCCTGTTTTCTAAATTTATTGTCAGGAGTCCCACAGGGATCTATCCTCTGTCCACTACTGTTCAATGTGTTCATTAACGATCTTCCGCTTGCAGTCACAAACTCTGCAATTCATATGTATGCCGACGATGCAAAAATCCGCTTTGGCTGCAAGCTTGGAATGATCGAGGATGGGGCCCAAAAATTCAACTGTGACGTTAAAGGCATTACTCACTGGTCTGAAGACAATACACTTTTATTAAACCAAACAAATCTCAATGCATAATAATCTATAAAACTAAACTTGATATTAGTTATTTTCCTCTCTTATATCTCGGCAATTCTATTTTACAATATGTGGAGAAAGTCATGAATTTGGGACCTTCACATTCGGTCAGTAATTGGCAAGATATTTGGTTGCTTACGAACTCTTTCACTATCAAAACACTTCACACCCTAACATGTTAGGCTCAATTTAGCGAAAACCCTTATTATGCCGATCATTACATATGGGTGCCAGATTTTTTGTTGCCATAATGCTGAAACGAGACAAAATCTGATTGTAGCCTTCAACAATATAGTCCGGTACGTGTACAACCTCAACCGATTTGATCACATATCGGCTTACTCAAAAAATATCCTGGGAGGCAACATAAATGCATTTGCGAAATACTGCGCCCTAAAGACATTAAATAATTTATTAATCAATAAAGAGTCGCTGTATCTTTATGAAAAAATTTAATTCTCAACTTTTAATCGGTCTTATATTTTTATTCAACCGAGATTTAATTGTCACAGTTCTGAGCGCCAATTTTTTGTTTACGTCATCAGGCAATGGAACTCCCTACCCCTTTTCATTAGAAAACTGCGAGGGACAGGCAATTCGAGAGATCGGTATTTAGATATCTGGCTGATAATCAAATTATTCTTAAGTAGGTCCCTTTGAATTAAGAAAGCTTATCTTTCGTTTCCTTAAGTGACAAACGTAATGTTAGTATAATCTATATATATAAAAATAACTTGCTAAATGTGTGTGTGACAGCCTACCGACTGCCACACACATCCGATTTTGATTTAGTTTTTTTTGTTGGTTAATAGACCATGCAGAGAAGGTTTATATATTAGTATAATACATTTTTACAAGAAGGCGCAACCGCCATAAAAGTTTGTATGGGGAAATGCACTTTGAAAAAAAAATAAATTGGGTAGAAATCGAGTAGTGACACTTCAAATACAAAAAAAAATATATAAAATTTTAAAAGCAATTGTTGTTGTCAATTATTTTAATTATTTGCCAAGCAAACTGTTGTTGTCAACAATTTTGATTTTTTTTTTTAAATATATCTAATAAGATTGTTTATGTTTATTATGTTACACAAAGTAACTTTTTGAAACGGAGTCGATACTTTGATTTGTTGGATAGTGTTTGAATCCTTCATCGAATGCGTCATCGAAGAAGTACCAGCGGCGGAAACAAGGTGACGTAGTTCCCGGATTCCGTGGTGTTTATGCAAGTGATGCACTTGGTAGAATATACACAGTTCGCCCGAAAAACGACGAATGCTTCTATTTGAGAATGCTTTTGGTCAATGTTTGTGGTCCTACTTCGTTCGAAGCGCTGCGGACTGTTGACGGTGTGTTGTGTGCTACAGATCGAGAAGCCTGCCAACGCAGGCAATTGCTTGAAAACGACTTTACTTTACTTTTAAATTCATTTTTATTAATTATTAGCTTATATCAACTTAAATACTAGACAAAAATGATTAAATCTAACTTAAAATAAACAGGATACTTATTCTAGATTATTGATCCTTATGCGGACGCCCTAAACTTAACTCTATCTTATAATTATTGCCTTTCGGCCTAAAAACTATTTTACGAACTAATCTTACATAATTATGTTTTCATCGAGAAAATTGTTAAGAAAACTCGGAATCTTTATCAAATTTTATATTTTTATATAAAAAAACAAATTACAAACTACCTACTCTACTTACTTAAACTACTTAGCATATTCTAACTATAATTAGGATTCTGAGCACTCGTTGCCTGGCGCAACAAGTGGTCAAAATCCCAATTGCTTTCCGAGCGCCTGGCAGTCGTCAACGTGCACACGCGCCGCCGTGAGCCGACTGAAGCCTTACAGCGTCAGTCAACTCCCGGAAGCACCACCACACGTTGGCGAGCCCGGCCTCTCCCAAAAACGCCCTAGCTAACTTAATCTAACTTATAAGCTAAGAGGATGTTACCTAGAGTAACGCACCGTCCTGGGAGGGCATGTTGACCCCTCCCCCCTCAACAAGCCACCAAAATTCGGCGAATTGCTTTTCCGTGTCGAATTGATCCCTCTCCGATATTGCGGTACTAAAACGGAGGAGCTCATGAGCATTGGCGACGTCCCCGTCATGGCGGAGCCGCTTATCTCTCGCGCTGCGGTAGCGATGGTATAAGACCGGGATACCATCCCTCGTCTGTACCAGCCCTTTTGAATCAATATGGATAAATGCCTCTGGCGGGATAAAGCCAGACCGGAGCGTACTCTCTATGTACATTTCATTGGGGTAGTAAGCCCCAAATATCAGACTATTGTCGCTGGCCATCGCCCTTGCAACGTGCCTTCGAGTGACCTTAATGAGGAAATTGTCAATCCTATTCAACTGAGCCCCATCGTATAGGACCTTGTTGGGATAGTATTTTATATAAATAGTTGGATTCGGGCGTTCGGAACAACCGGAGACAGGTCCTAAGACATTGTCTCTCCAAAACCCGAATCTTTTCCATATAACTAGGCGCTATATTAAACCACAATGGACAACCATAAGCGATGATCGGCCTTATAAGGGCCACGTAGCAAATGACCTTCACTCTAGAGTCAAGTTGACTGCTATGAAACAGTCTCCTTGTCAGAGCATAAGCCTTCTTGGCCCCAGCAAGACAAGCAACTATATGCCTATCGAAATACAGATACTGGTCAAGCCAGATACCTAGATATCTAACTACGCTTCTCACCGCCAATGGCTGCCCATTTTGTCCAATAATGGCCAATTTCTTCCAGTTTTTTCTGGTATCCCTAGAGGCCCCAGCCAATGGAGTTCTGAACAAGATTGTTTCCGTCTTCTGAAAGTTGATTTTCAACTTCCAGTCGTCGCAATATCGCTTAATTTGATCGAAGTCACGCTGCAAAAGGATATTAATGACCTCGATTTTAGGACCTGATCTGTATGCCACCAAATCGTCGGCATACGCTATAGCATGTCTGAGTGAACCCACCAAATCACTCGTGTAAATGTTAAACAGGATCGGAGAATTGACCGCCCCCTGCTGTAAACCGTTTTTAATTTCAAAGACTCTGCTCGAAGTTACGTTGCCACATTTGTTAAACAGCGTGGTGAAAATATCTACAGCCTCCAGAGGCAGGTGTCTCAATACGACGTTTGGGACACCATCCATCCCCGCCGACTTTTTATTCTTTAGTGACTCGAAGATGCACAGAAGATCATCCTTCGACACGAACAAGTGCGATGCATCTCGGCCATTGGCGACAACTGCATTAGCATGGTTTTCATCAGTGAACACGGTGAATCCGTTATTCTCAGATCGCCAATTCTCAAGTTCGGTGCGCAGATCGAAGTGGCTCACCAGAGCCCTATTCTCAATATCGTGGTTACGGCGAACAGGATTGTTCAGCGTATACACGGCCTCGAAACAAGCGCCCAGCAAATCCACCTTCTCCTGTGGGTCCTCGACCACGAAAAAATCGTCGTTTGAAGCGACACTTTCTGGACTTATTCCAGCAGTCAGTACCGTCTGTCTGTTCTCTGCTGTCTGGGAGATTCGAACACAAGGAATATCATTGTGATCTTTCCTCCTGAACAACTTATTTATCTGTTGGAACATATTCGGACTACAGGTTTTAATAGCCCGAATTTTATTGCCCCAATACAGACTTACAGATTTTTTGTAATTTTCTTTTATCAGCTGTTTCAGGATTCGGATCTCTGAATTCAGCATCCTTACCTCGGGGTCGTTGCGATCAGTAAATTGCCTGTACAGCCGTTTAAGCCTCGAGAGCAGTCTACTTTTCTGTCGGTATAGTGCGTCGATTGTAGGGTTTCTGTACTTTTCTGTCTGGTCGTCGTCGGAACGTCCTACTCGAGGAATAGTTCGTTCCATAGTTCGTTTGATGGCGTCGTTCATTTGCAATAAATGCCGATCAATGTCATCATTTGTCATGTTACTGTTTGTCGGTGGGTCGATCCCACTCGAACGTATATCTCGCTTTAAAAATCTGGAGAAGCGCGACCATTGTGCCCTCCGATAATCGAATGAACACACTGCTTCGTACTCCTCCAGCAGCGTTTGCTCGTTCGGGATCCGTATTGCGGCGGCGAGTCCGTAGTGATCACTATCGTACTCAAACGCACGCAAACAGTTCCGCGTGTTTTGATCTATGTTCGTCAGTTGAAGTCTTGCGTCCGTTAAGGCCAAGTCCAGGAAAGCACCGCTTCTTGGGAAAGAAGGGATATCCGTCGCGTACAACTCGAGGTTGTACTCAATCATATTGAGGCGCCACCAGTCGTGAAACTGGTTGCCCCTGGGATTTGCAGTAACATTTCCCCATGCCGCATGCGCTTGAAAACGACAATCATTGGGACATGACGCTGGCCGATGCCACTATCACTGCGCCTGCGAATCAACTCAGGACACTCTTCGCAATCATACATGTTTTCCATCAAATCGTAAAGATTTGTGGAATAAATACAAGGATGATATGGCCGATGATATTATGCATCGAATTCTCACTGTGACATCAGATAATGAACTGGAGATGTCAGATGAAATGCGCAACAAAGCTTTGATTTTGATCGAGGATATGTGTCTGCTCATGAGTGGCAATTTGTTGTGCAAATTGGGGATGCCACAGCCAAATCGCGCAATGCAAGACGCATTTAATCGAGAAATGGATTTCGATCGAATCGCATTGAGTCAAGCTGTTCGAACAAATGTGCCAATGTTGAATCAAGAAAAAAAGAAAGTGTACGATGAATTAATGCAAGCAGTCGATAACGAAAATGGCGAAATATTCTTCCTTGATGCGCCCGGTGTAGCTGGAAAATCATTCCTGATTTCACTGATTTTAGCTACGATTCGTTCGAGATCTGCGATTGCGTTGGCACTCGCCTCTTCTGGGATAGCGGCTACTTTGTTAGAAGGCGGTCGAACAGCTCATTCTTCATTGAAATTGCCACTGAATCTGCAAGTGGATGAAGAACTAACATGCAACATTTCAAAGAACACTGCGATGGCGAAAGTACTGCAGCAATGTAAGATTATCATATGGGGCGAATGCACAATGGCTCACAAACGCGCATTGAAGGCCCTGAATCGTACTTTGAAAGATATACGTAATGATAACCGACATTTCCGTGGCGCAATGATCTTGCTATCAGGCGATCAGGTTGACCATGATTGACTGAGTGTAAGAGCGATTTCGGCTGCGAAAAACAAGAATGTCGATCATTTGAATTTCGTCATTCAAAATCACATATGTAGCTGGTGAGTTACATTAATATAAATCAGTCGACTCCGTGATGGATGAAAACGAAGCCACCAACTATCCCACGGAATTTTTGAATTCTTTAGATGTTTCAAGCTTGCCTCCACACAATTTGAAATTAAAAGTCGGCACAGAAATAATTTTGTTACGCAAACTAAATGCACCAAAACTTTGCAACGGTACGCGTTTGATTGTGAAGAATCTAAAATCAAATATTATTCAAGCAACGATTTTGATTGGAAAATTTAAAGGCGAAGATGTTCTTATTCTTATTATAAATCTTGAATTTCCATGTTTCTCACATGGTCAATTGTAAGTGGCGTGCTCACGTGTCGGCAAACCTCGCGCTATGTACGTGTACACGCCCGATAATGGAACGAAAAATGTTGTTTACCATAAAGCACTTCAGTGAAAAAGCGGTATGTTGGCCGACAAGTAAATCGCTACGGTTTTTGGAATTGTATTTAATTTTAATATAACTTTTGAATAAAGAATTTTAATTGACCGGATTACATGAAGCGAAAGCTCGGAATTATTAATTTCATTACCTACCTACATTAAAAAATTTAGGCGGAACGAAGTTCGCCGGGTAAGCTAGTGTATATTCTAAAAATGAATTATTTTAACTTTTACTATTTTAAAGGCTTTAAGTCTATATATGTAAAAGATGTAATAGAAACCAATAAAAGAAATGAAAATGAGATGAAACGTGGCCACACGGTTAAACCTGGATGAACAGTATGTGTATACCATATGCTCGCCGTTTATTGACTGGTACAGCCAAAATACTCCTACGAACAATTACTGTGCAACAGGGATGAAAAATCTTTTTTTAGCATTGTACAAAATGTTTAAGAAAAAGTGTATTGAATTGTACTTTTTTTATTTTTTTCATTATATTAATTTGTATGCAAGAATAATTCAAAAATAGCATGTTTAAAAATAAGAAAAAATTACATTAATGTATCATATTAAGTAAGGAAAATTATGAATAGGTATGTAGTGATATATTAACCTTCTTAAGTTCATAGGAAAACTTAAACGATTCTGGTTCAAGCTAATTATAACAAGATTATAATAATTTTTTAAAAAAAAAAGTTTATTCCAGAAGTACAAATTGGAAAAACGAGAAATAAATTGTTACTCCAGGCTCTCTATTGCATCTAAAAACTCTTGAGAAGGTCGTGTTAAATGCACACCCTCATATTCTTTGAAATCTGTGAATATGGAGGAAACAGTTAAGTAGGTCTCTGAATTAATTTCAGCTCACATTTGCGTTTTGTCGGTTTTTTTTTTAAATGTAGCCTGCAAAATAATAAAATGCAGTTTTATAGTCAGATTCAGTTTTGAAAATGTTTTCCACATTGTCCTTCTTTTTGGGTGATTCTAACTGCATTTCAAAGTCGGGAAGCACTAAATTCACAGTTGGCTCGCAGTTTCCATGGGTTATATCCTCCATGTACTTTGCTGAAAATCATCTTTTAAATGAACAAATGAATTGAAATGGAGTCAGTTGCTTGATATTTCCTCCTCGGTTGCGTAAAACCGCGAAGGTATTTTCCAGACAATCTTGATTGAGATTTCTCGTTAATATGAACTGAATACCATCTGCCAATTAGAGCATTTACATTCTGTTGCCATCTTTTTAAAAATCGAATCTTTGTAGTAACATTGGCAGACTGATCCAAAAAAGTAATATTTTGGAAATTGACTTGCTCTTCATTTCCAAAAAAAAGACCTCCTGGATTTTTTGGGGTCTTTAAACTTTGACGAATTAAAAATATCGTATAACCTGTTTAATCTTTCGATCATTTTAGCAGTATTGATAGATACGAGTATATTACAATATTTTTACATTAAAAAACAGTTTACCTTTATCTTTTAAAAAACACTACACTCTTATTTGTTAGCTCTGAAAACTAACACGCGTCACCCTGTATTGTGTTTTCTTCACTTGTTTCGCACGACTGACAAGAATTCAAGTCAATACGCCTTTGAAAATACATTATGAAAAAACGTAAGCACCGCCGACCCAACCTTATTGCAAATCCAGTGTGACCAACCACTATAAAAACTAGCAAAAAAAAAGAGTCAAATCAATTTTATAGCTAGTTACTGTCCGGCCGTACAGCAGATTGCATTATTTTTAGTGAAATCAAAGCAAAGAAGAAGCATTTATTTTCATATTTTTGACTGGAGACTAATTGGTTCATAATTAGGTATAATCAGGAAAAAAAAGAATGGACAATTAGCCATAAACCATTTAAAAAAAAGTAAAGCAGGTGGCACTGCATGAAGTGAAAAGTTACACACAATGAGGATCAAGCGATAAAAGCGATCCCAACGATAAAAAGGCATTACGATAAAACCCACAATCATTCGTCTTACGAAGCATGTAGTGGTACAGGCAAAATATATTGTGTACCCTTTTTTCCACAGCGGTCGTTCCATAAGGGTTCAAACAAATCCTTTTGACCTGGTTCCACATATTGTAGCCTTTTTTCTGAATTTTTCTTTGTAGTAGGAAATGCGTAATATGTAGAGAGAGTGTCCCTATTCATTACGGATATAGTCTGCACCAAGCCAACGGAATCAAAAAATAAAACAAATAACAAATATGGCAGCCGACTTATGGCTCAGCTCACCGCTAACTCACGTTGATTAAAAGAAATGTGACATTTCAAAGTGCTACCAATTAAACGAGAAATAGGTTTTTTGGTTGAATTACAGAAAATATGTGTGCTCAGCGAAATTCAATTAAGATCGAATCCATTGCATTTGATTTTTGGAAGAAAATAATATTTTATAAAGAAAATATCCTGTTATATTTATTGGCAGCGCAAAATTGTATCGAATTGTATAAAAGTGTATTTCTGTACTTGAGCAAAGTCGAGTGTATCGAAAAAAGTACAATCGTATCGACTTTTGCAACCCTGCTGTGCAAACGTGGTCAGAGTTACGATCTCAATTGCTACGTGAATTTGACAGATAAATATGTGCCCTTAAAGGAGGTTTATCGGCAACGATAACAGCGCACCTGGAAGAGAGACGAATCCATAATGCACTACGTTTGTTTGCGTGCATGAAATTGAAACATATGCCAATAAACCAGAACGAAATCTGATTGAAATCACCATTGGAGGGTTGCGCGAAAGTTAAGCGAATGTGTCTGCATATTATTCTGTGTTATGGATGAAGTCGTCGTGATGGTATTGCTTGCGCTAAGCCAATATCGGCATCAACAATCAAGGCAGCTTCTGGAGCATCAGTGTTAAGAGGAGCAGGTGATTTACATCAGACTCTATCAGGGGCGTGAAACCACGTAAGAAGGGCGCTTGAGTGTCGATTGAAGAATCATTTGATTAACTCATGGCCAAGAAAGAAATCGGAAGACTTGTGTTGCCGCAGTCTATGGACGTTAATGTTGCTGAGGGAATAATTGCACTAAAGACCGAAATGATATAAGATACGTCTCAAAATTGCTTTCAATGGCCTCTGCCTTAATCCTTCAAATCAAAGTGTTTGGTTATCTCAAGAAGGTCTATCGATACGTTATTCTTAAATTATACGTTAATAACTCGCCGATTGAATTTGTTGACTCTGAATCTTGGCATAACTTTCAACAAGACCCTCTCCTGGAATAACCACATTAGATTGACCGTTGGAAGGGTTTATGGGAGCCTTCAAATGCTATGGGCTAGCCAACGTTTACAACCACTAAAAACGAGAATTATGCTGCCAAAATCATTAATTATACCAATTATGCTATTCGGTTGTGAAATTTTCAGCAACTGCGATTATGAACATAAGAGAAAATTAAATGTTGCCTATAATTGCGTTACGCGGTATATTTTTGGATTGCGAAGACACGCCCATATCTCTCGCCTCTCTAAGCAAATTAATGGCGTAACTTTTGAAAACCTTCTTAATTTTAGAACATTAGTATTGCTTCACAATATAATGCAAACACGTCAGCCGACGTACCTTTATAATAAAATTTGTCAGCAGCGCTCTTTCAGATCTTGCAATCTAGTACCAATACGCTGTAAGTATTTAGTATCTAACCGACAGTTCTTTGCGTATGCAGTCCGGTTGTGGAATTCCCTTCCCATTTCCGTCCGATCGGGCTCAAGCAGTATTTGGAGGCCCTTTGATGATGATGATGAGATTTGTGTGTGTAACCTGTGTCCTTTCTTGTTCATTTTAATTTTCCTCTGCTCATATTTATTTTAGTTTGATTTTAAGTTCTTTCTCTTCAATCAAATTATTTATAAATTATTTATACTGAAGAAAAATAATTAAATATTAAATATTGAAATTTTTCTTTTTCTTTTTAACTTTGTCACCACTCAAGTTAACACATTAAATTTTAATTACATTGAAGCTTGCGCAATTTTATAAGATCTGTATATCTTAATGTGTAAGGCTATGAGTATAACTGAAATAAATAAATATAAAATATAAAATATAAATATTGCTGTGATGCAGTTGGTAAGTAAATAAATAAATAATAAAGTATTGTGTCAAGTAAAGCCAGTTGTAGTAAACTCAAATTGATTCGTGCTATCTTTGATACCGGCAGTCTGGTTAGCTTTATGGGGTTGTCTCAGCTTTCATCGGGAATCGATCGTTTCACCTTAAATGATTCAAGATACTATGGACTTGCACAGTCAACAATATTTTGTGTTACATTGAGCTCCGTAAAATTAAGCGGCCGTTGACTCTTTATTGTTCCAGATGACTCGCTTCCTGTTTCACTGCTGTTAGGACGCGACTTCTTACATTTATTCTCTGTTCCTTAAATGTATTTTTCGCCAACTTCTAATGTTGATGTATAACTTTGTGTACCGTTACTAGTAGGTTCGTTACAAAAGATAATCTCATTGATCAAACTCATGGAATTATGGAAAACAAGTGGACTGAGTTAAGGGGTGTGATCCATCCTCGACCATTGTGTAGTGTAGAAAGTGATCCCTCCGAGCTTCCTAGTGGCTCACCTGCAGTGCGTGCTTCCGTCACAGAGGATCAAGGTATTGATATTAGTATTGTTGTTATTGAGCATAACTCGAATTCCAGTGTGTGTCTTGATTGCATGGATGGTAGTACTGCACTTTGTTTTTGCCCTATTCTAAGTGTATATTAATTTTGACGCATAGTTTGTAACATACCTTTTTGTTTTTTTTTTTTTTTTTTTTTTTTTTTATAAAAAAAAGGAAATCCAAATCCCAGAGCACTCAGACTCGGTAACGGTCCATTGTACTACCAGGCAGAAATCTTCCTTTTGGTGTAGAGGCATGTGATTGGGTGGCGTATGTTGTTGTTCCCCATGGGGATTGAACCTGCACCGCACGGGTCACAAGCCAACACACTAACCTCTACACCGTCGCCTGCCTTTGTAACATACCTTAATATTGCCCGTAACATACCTTAATATTCAGCGTCGATAGTAATGTCGATCTAGCCATGTCCGTCAGTCAGTCCGTCTGTCGGCAAAATTTAGGCCTTTAAACTGGGCTTAGAAAGCTGAAATTATAACCATATACTCTTTAGGGTCCCGAAATAATCAAGTTTAAAATTTTTAAAATCCGCCCACTGACACGCCCACAATTAAATAAAACAATTTTATTTAAAAGTCAAAGTTTGAGCTAGGCAGCTGAAATTTATAATATATACTTTCTATGGGCCCTTTATGCTCATGTGTAAATATTTTCAAAATCCGCCCACTGACACGCTCACAACTAAATAAAACAATTTTATTGAAAAACCAAAGTTTGAGCTAGGGAGCTGAAATTTATAATTATATACTCTCTAGGGACCCTTTATACTCATGTGTAAATATTTTCAACATCCGCCTATTAACACCCACAATTTAAAAAAAAAAAACTTTTTTTAGAAAATCCAAAGTTTGAGCTAGGGAGCGTTTTTTTTACAAAAGCTTCGTTTTTTTCGATAAAATCCTTTAAATATTGTATAACAAAATATGTAGAGCGTTCTTAACAATTCAACCATATTTAGACTATTGTCACGCTCACTTATGAGGGATAGGAATAAGAATAGGGTATCCAACAGTTCGCCCAAGCGGACTGTACCCCGTCCCTATGTTTAATTTGACGATTGTGTCAAAGAACTTCCAAATTGTTTGCCATTGGTTTATGCCATAGTCGCAAATGGTAAAAATATTGAAGTTAACATTGATGAATCACTAACAGTTCCTGTACGGAAAAAAATTGCATAAAAGTATAATTCGAGGATAAAATGTAATGAGAATGAAGTGAAGCCATTAGATTATGAAATAAAGTTGGATGTTGAAACCATAATCCGTGATATACTTAACGAGGGAGTTATTCGCCCAAGTGTTCTTGTTCTTGTGCGGAACAAGAGTGGAGAACGAGTCATGTGTGTAGACTATCGTGCTTTAAACAAAGTCACATTACGTCATACTTTTCCACTGAGATTAATATACGACTGTCTATAATATCTGCAGGGAACACGGTTCACCGCTATGGTGTTGGAAGCACTCATACGGAGTGGAGAAATCATCGTCTTCATTGATGATATTTTGATTGCTTCAAAGAATATGAACCAACATATGGATATTGTTGAGAGAGTTTTTTTACACTGCCTTGTTCAACATGGGCTCGAGCTTAGATGATCTAAGTGACGTTTCGGTTATTCTACTGTAGACTTGAGTTACGAAATTGGATGTAATGGAATTAGACCAAGCCGGTCTCATTTTATGGCAATATCTGAATATACACTGCCAACTTATGTCAAGCAAGTTCAGGCGTGTATCGGACTTTTTTCCTATTTCCGACTATTCGTCCCTGTGGCACTGTGTTTAACTTTGACGACAAGTGCATGACTGCGTTTAATAGATTGAAGGAGTTGCTAACAGCATCTCCAGTGGTGGCATTGGGTTTTGATGCCATTCTGATGCAGAAGCAGATCAAAAAAAAAAAAAAAAGATCAAATCGCGTTATCATAGGTTTGAGTTAGAAACGCTGGCAATCATCTACGCAGTACACCGGTTTCACGTGTATTTAGACGGCATACCATCATTACCGATTGTATTTCGGGGAAACTTACATTTAATAAGAAAACGGTTAATGCCCGTATTGCTAGGTGGGCCCTTGAATTAGAAGATTACAATTATACAAATAGTCCATCGTAATGGTAATAAAATGTGTAATGTAGATGCCCTCAGTCGATGTCATGTTGTAGCGGTGATAGGAGGAGAGGATATCGATTTCCAATGACAAACTGCTCAGAGTAGGTATGAAGACATTTTACAATCAGCGAAAAATTCGAATTTGAAAACTTGTCTGATTATGTGCTACAGGATTGTCTGGTCTACTATAAGGGACGATCGAAACGATTGCGCTTGATAGTTCCTACTGAGATGGAAATTAATTTGATACGCCATGAATATGAGAAACTAGGTTACGTGTGAGTGCGTAAAACCTCTAACAGGCTCAGTACATACTAATAGTTGCCGAAAATTTGTGGAAAAGTAGAGGATTATATTCGAAGCTATATCAAGTGTCTTTTCTATTCAGTCCCGGTCGATCTAATGAGTACAATCTGTTTGATATACCAAAATAGCCAGTTCCCTTTGGTGCAATATATGTTGAGCATTACGGCCCTTTACCATCGATCGGTTGCTTCGAAGCGAAAGTATATTCTGGTAGTAGTTGATGCAGTTACAAAATACATAAAGTTGTACTCTGTGATATCAACCAGTACTAAGGAGGTATGTGCTTCCTTACCGAAATACATTGAGTTGACCACGATGGGTTATCAGTGACCGAAGTTCATGTTACGCTTCACTAGAGTTCAGTTCTTTCCTTGTGAAAAACAACATTACACACGTTAAAGTGGCTGTCGCTTCACCACAGGTAAATGGCCAAGTTTAGAGTGTGAACCATACGTTGACTAGCATGTTCAGTAAAACCAGTGAGCAAGCGCCGAGAGATGCATGGCTAAGAGGGTGCTTAGTCGTTAGTTTGCAAACTTCGGATACCAGGCGACCTCCGATTTTAAGATAGCCTTCCTGTAGTTAGACGGGTAGACCACGGGCGACACAATATCCCGAATACTCGTGGGAATCAAAATTGATCCAAAACAAAAAAACCAAATAGAGAATGATGCCTCTAAGATTGCATCATCAACTAGGGATGTTTTAGAACACCCTGTCGATGACGACACGACATCTGTCAATGGGATAGAGTCTGTAATCATCGACTCTGAAATGGGGGAACCTGAAGAGAACTTGTCTCAACTCAGTGACTCTATTTCAAAATCTAGCACCATATTCAACAGCATATTATCGGATGAAAGACATCCCGATACAGAGGACGTAACTAAGGCAGTCGGCAATGTGGCACGGACTGAGTCTGAGTACGTCAGATTCACACCATCGGAACAGCGCAGATTTAGGCGCGCGCAGAAGAAGGGGAGCACCATTGAGCAGGCCCGAATCTATGCGAAACAAACGATGGTCAACAAGGGTCCCGAGGTGAAGCGAACGCGATCCGAGGATAATACCCCGCCTCAATCCGAAGCGAAGCGAAGTCGCACTGGGAAGACAACCGTCAACAAAGTCTCGTATAGCAATATAACGAGCTATGTCAGACTGGGGGTTGTACCAGTGGACATCGATCGTAATCCTCTCTCCAACGAACAAATGGGTTTGATACAAGAGAGGATTATGGACATCACGATTGACAAACGTGACGAGGAGGTCAAACCAGCATTCCGCGGTACTACTTTCAAAGCCGGATGGCTTATGATAGTATGTGCGGACGCCATTACTGCAAAGTGGATGGAGACAAACTTCGCGAAGCTTAAGGAGAAATGCGGGTTAGAGGTGATGCTTGTGGGAGAGGAAAATTTTCCAAAACCACATGTCATCAGAGGGTTCTTCCCGCAGAGTACCGGGGTAGCTAGCGAAAGGATCCTGGCTTTATTAGATGGCCAAAACAGAGAACTAAACACGAGAACGTGGAGAGTTCTGCAAAGATCGGATGAGAGAGACATCGCTCATATGGTCTTTGCAATCAATGACAGCTCCATGAGGAGACTTGTGGAGTTAAAGGGGATGGTCTCGTTCCGATTTGGACAGACCAAACTCATATTAAAAAGTGCTGATAAGACGGCCAAACAGGGCCTGAAAGATTCTCAAAAGCACATCACCAAAGCTCACGGCAGCACCGTAACTGATCCAATTGGGACCAGTACCAGCACTGCCGCGAAGCCAGCAGCTTCCAGCACGGCAACACCAGTGCTAGAAAGAGAAGCCACAAGCGCAAGACCAAGCGCAGCCGAAAAGGCCAATAGTGCGCACAGCACCGCCAAAGAAAGCCAACAACGGTTCAGGCCTAAACTAGGTATGGATCGTAAGAAGTCATGGGCGCAAGACGGACACAAAAACAAAAGACCGAGAGGTAGACAAAGTGGTCTCCCTCAACAGGGTGTCGTACGAAGGAGAGGTGACAATAAGCCTAACAGAGTACGTAACCCTGAATTCGCACGGAAATAATGACATCCCGTCTAAGCGTGCTGCAGGCTAACCTGCACAGGGCTATGGGTGCCTCGGACACCTTTAGCCAGCGATGTGCGGGAACATCGCTATTGGTCTAATCCAGGAACCATGGGCAAACAATGGTAAGATATCTGGATTAAACTGTAAAAATAGAGAGATAATTTTCGCCAAAGGTCCTTTCAGACCACGGGCGGCCATTTCTATTAAGAAAGATATAAAATTTTCTCTCATTCCAGGTTTCACAACTAGGGACCTGGTGGCAGTTCTAATAGAACGCCACAAAGGCCGACAGCTACACAAATTTGTGTGTGCATCGGCGTACTTTGCTGGAGACACTGATGTAGTTCCTCCCCTACCAGTACAGGAACTTGTCCGGTACTGTGAGGGCCAAAAAGTACACATCATAATCGGCTGCGATGCAAACGCACATAACACGATTTGGGGCAGCCGAGATACTAACAATAGAGGTGAGTCGTTATTAGAATTTTTATATAGCAACAACCTCGTTTTTCTAAACAAGGGAAATAGTCCCACTTTTAGAAATTCTATAAGAGAAGAGGTCCTAGACCTTACTATCTCATCTCCTTTTATGAAAGATATCATAGAGGGGTGGCATGTGTCTGGCGAGGCATCTCTATCGGATCATATGCACATCCGATTCGAGATAAGATGCAATGCCGAACACGCGTCAGTCCGTTATGACAACAGACTGACTAATTGGAGAACTTACCGCGAAAATCTAGCGGTCAGATCTGACATGCTGCCAGAAGCACCATCAACAACAAATGATGCAGATGCTGCGCAATGTCAAATAAATGATATTATTCTTGCCTCATTCAAAAGTAGTTGCAAGGTTAAAAGAACCGTGGTTAAAAGGTGCGTACCATGGTGGAATGATAACCTTGAGTCTATTCGAATGAGAGTGAGAAAGCTTTTTAACAAAGCCAAACGCACCGGCACATGGGAACAATATAAATCCATGCTGACCATATACAACTTAGAGTTGCGCAGATCCAAAAGAGCCTCATGGCGTGCAAACTGTGAGAAGATCGAAAAACTTCCAGAGGTGGCACGCCTCCAAAGGGCTCTTTCAAAGGATCAAGCAGAAAGCATGGGATTGTTAATCAAATCAGATGGTTCAATCACACGCGACCGGGAAGAAACGCTGAAAACTTTGCTTCAGGCTCACTTCCCAGGGTCTCACACGATGGTCATTACAGATGACCATATAGCGGAGGTCTCAATTCCAAGAAACCTCAGCAGAATTAATAGTTTATCCGGAACACTTTTTACTCCAGATAAGGTTAAATGGGCAATGAACTCATTTAAACCATTCAAGGCATCAGGAACAGACGGTATTTTTCGAGCCCTCATTCAAAATGGAATAGAATTTTTATTACCATCCATGATTGCCTTATTTAGGTTCAGCTTCAACTGGGGGTATATACCAGTTACCTGGAGGGAGGTAAACGTAGTATTTATACCCAAACCGGGAAACAAGCCGAGCGAATTACCTAAATCATATCGTCCGATAAGCTTGACATCGTTTTTCCTGAAAACAATGGAAAGGATTATTGACGTCCACATTAGAGAATGCATATCAAAAAGCATGGCTCTGCACCCTCACCAATATGCGTACCAAAAGGGTAAATCCACGGAAGGCGCTCTGTTAAGACTAACTACAGAGATAAAAAAACGCCTACCGTCGCAAAGAGATCGCACTTTGTGCCCTTCTGGACATAGAGGGTGCTTTTGACAACACTGGATATGAATCCATATCAAATGCTTTGTGTCATAGAAACATAGACAAACCAACTATTAAATGGACCAAAGCGATGATGGAAAGTCGCAAAACAACTGCCTCAGGAACGAGCTCAGTATCAGTAACAGCCGTAAGGGGCTGCCCACAAGGGGGAGTACTTTCACCCCTTTTGTGGTCATTGATCATCGATGACCTGCTAGACAAGATGGGCAATTTGGGCTACACTACAATTGGGTACGCCGATGATATTGTCATCATAGTTAGGGGCAAAGACTCAATTGGAGTCACATCAAAAATGAAAAATGCTCTAAAGACAGCCATAGACTGGTGCATCAAGGAAAATCTTTCTATAAATCCCAGTAAAGCCGTCATCGTTCCTTTCACTAAAAGGAGGAAATTAGACCTAGGCCTAATCACAATAAACGACACGGTCGTAGAGTACTCCGACGAAGTCAAGTATCTTGGAGTAATCCTAGACAAGAGACTTAACTGGAACTCTCACATAAATAACAAAATCACTAAAGCTAATAGAGCTTTATGGGCCTGTCGTCGCACATATGGCAGAACCTGGGGAATATCTCCAAAGATCGTCCACTGGATCTACACAGTGATGATAAGACCCATTATAACATACGCCTCCATAGTATGGTGGACAAAATCCACACAAAAGGTCGCAATAGAGAAGCTCAAAAAGGTACAACCCTTAGCTCATATACCATTGACTCCAAATCAGTCATGCACTGCTTCAATACCCTACAAACACTCGGAATAAGAAACAAGACCAAATTCTGGTGGGTTCCGGGTCATGTCGGGGTAGAAGGTAACGAAAAGGCCGACGAACTGGCCAGAAAAGGTTCAGAAACACCTTTCATAGGTCCCGAACCTTTCTGCTGCACTCCTAGATCAGCAGCAACGGCAGCAATTAAAAGCTGGGAACATAGAAAATGTATCTATCTTTGGGAAAGCATCCCAGGTCTAAGACAGGCCAAACGAGCCATTCGGCCCTTCAATAAAAATGCCAGCAAATGTCTAAACCTAAGCAGGCACGATATCAAAACCCTAGTAGGTTACCTTACTGGTCACCATGGTTTAAGATATCATCTACACAAAATGAGAATATCAGACTCTCCTGAGTGCCGACTCTGTCTGGAAGAGGACGAGTCAGCTGAACACATTTTATGTGAATGTCCAGCCCTTAATGGAATTAGAAAGAAGATCTTTTTCAGGGAGCAAATGAGCCCCGAGGACATAAAGAATTCTTCTACTGGTAAAATTGTCCGCTTTGCACGGAAAGTGGAAATTCTACTAGTTTAAACTTTTCTGGCCCATACGGTACAAAAGATCTTTTAGGTCGAAGTACCCCCCCTTATAAATCGCCTTGGCGAGCCAGAAATTAAAAAAAAAAAAAAAAAAAAAAAAAACCAGTGAGCCGGTTCAACATGGTGATTGGGTAAAGATGCTGACTGAAGTTAAGAGCGCTCTTAATAATACATTTCATTATACCACTGGTACAACCCCTAGTAGACTCTTATTTGGTGTTGAGCAAAGTTGAGTTGCTTGAACATCTTTACCCAAACGGGGTTGTTGATTCAGATCGAAACCTTGACGAGATGCGTGCATCTGAGTGGATACAATGTGCTCAGGGGGCGGATATGAAGCGGTTCGAAGACTGCCATCGACCGGCCAGAAGATACACAATCGGTGAGCATGTAATATTAAAAAATGTCGACTCGTCCATTGGTAATAAAAAGTTGACTGCGAAATCTAAAGGTCCATAATATGATAGGTTAGTTTTGCCCAACGATAGATACGTGGTGACAGATATTGACGGCTGTCAAAATACCCAGTCCCCATATGATAGTATTATTGAGGCGCATACTATGAGATCATGGATAAGTTCAGGCTTTAACAGTATTCAAACTGGCAACTTGGAGCAATAGAGGTACTTATAGGGTGTTCTAAGGCACTCATTAATACTAAGTTTCAAAAACTTTGATCTATTTATATTTAAGTTCTTGATTACAATGCATTTGAATTATAAAGGGTCATTCATTAAGGACTTGACAACTTCCTTTTGTAAATAAAATGCAAAATATTTATAAATTCAGCATATATGATCGAGGTCGATCATAACGTCAGAGAAGCCTGGCAATGCCGCCGATAGAATTGCTCATTTTTTGACGTCTTTGATGAATTGGCACATCCGGCGATGAAAATAATTAACTGTAGTTTAGAGACCACACGTGGAACAGCCATTTTTCTAAAATAAAGTAATAAAGTTTCGATTTATTTGCATTATTACAGTTGAAAGAAGCGAACCAAAGTACAGCAGATTATTAGGTCTAAGTCCTAGTTACCTTACGATGGCCCCATTTCAAATACAATACAACACATTAGGCGTTCTTTTTGGTAACTCATTATTTATATAGGACGCATTGGCTCTTTTCACAAACATTCATTTAACAATCATCCACTTCTAGTTATGTCAAAAGCAAATTTGTGAAAAATTGTTCGGTCATATTGACACAACCCTTTCTATATACTCAAATATGCTAAATAACATCTTAACCTTTCCGACTGAGTGAAAGATCCAATAGATACCACTCTCAAAATTTCACCTTCAATGTCTGTTGATTTAAATTGAAAATTGTTGAGTGTAGATATCTACTAAACCTGCCCTTTTCCCCAAAGTTAATAGCATAATCTCATTCAATTTACTTTACCCATCTATTCAATTTACTCTTGCATGGAAAAAAAGTAACAAACACAGAAAAAAAATTGACAGACATTTTTCGTTAGCATTTGCTATACCATAAATCTATAGCTTAGGCCCGATAATGAACATGAATTGACATTTTTATTTTTGGCATCACTTGGATAAGCACAGTAATTGTAAAACACTTTAAGAGCTTATTTCGATCGTTAACGTTACTGAACGCCATCATTTCGCAGCCGACAGACACATTTGAATTGTTGCCGATAATTGAAATTCGAATTAGACGTTATCAAAAGGATGTACCTAATTCCTTTTTTGCAACTCTATCCTTCGATAGAAGTATATTGCACTCATTCACAAACCACGCTTGGAATCTTGCAACTTTTGTAAATTCATTGAAAGCATTAAAATTGCAAAGGAATTGGAATGAACAAATTTTGAAAATATAAAAAATAAAATCAATGCCAACATCTCATGTCCTCCTTCAATCAACAAGATAGGAATTGTGTACATGTATGTATGCTTGGGACCAACCTCTTTTCTACTTTTGGGACTATACTACGAGTTTATGAAGGGATGTATGCCATATGTTTGTTTGTTTATTTGTATCTTCCTTAAATTAGGATCCATCTCATTTCTGACTGACTGATAGTTGTATGCTGTCACTGTAAACAGAAAAAGAGCATCCATTGGATTTCCCCAGAGAACTTTATTTCTATGCTTGTTCTTATTTTACTCGTCCTTTGGATTTCTCGGCCATTCAATGGTAAAATAATCTCTCCTCCCGCAACCTCACTTGTGACCATTCTAAGTGACCTCGTTCTCAAAACAAATTCCTAACAAAAATTCCATGCATTCTTTTCTTCGTTTGTACAAATATTTGTATTAATATTTTATGCTATCTGTCTGATTTGTGGTAATTTGAAAAAAGGTTTTGGATTCATCGAGGGACTTTCAAATTGATGTCAAAAGGGATACACATACAGAATATCCGAAAATAAATAAATAGAAACAGCCCTGTCTCCATAAAGATCCTTACATAAAACCGCCCCTTATAAAACTTGTGCTGATTCGAAAAAAAGTCTAGAAGTATTATGTACCTTAAAGTTGATGTTTAACTTCTGAAGGAGAACATTTTTATTGATTATTTTTATTGTCAGACTATTTTCAAAAATAATTTCACTATGAACTTGAATTACTACCCTGATTCAGTTTATGTTATTCCAACTTGTATTTTGATGTTTGTGAAAGCAGTCAATGCAGCTGCTGGATAGATTCCAATGCCTTACGTTCTGCATTTTAAAGATTTTTCGGGCGTCTGTGCTACCTGATCATTCCCGTCACCCTTAATCAATCAACTGCTTTGCACAAACTTAACAAAAGTGTGTTGGTGTTCTCCGTTCGCCTGTACTTTTTGGAACGCCAAATGATTTCGACGCCTTCTGCCAGCCAACCTCACCAGTTTTGGTAGCTTTTAGGGCGTTCTCCATCGACTCATCCATCCAGGACTGCCGATAAGTGCGCATCGCACAGCCGTAGGCAGGCAAACTCTAGGGTGAGCTCAAGATCGCTTCAAGATTCGCAAATTGTACGAGGGTATAAACATTCCATTGCTTATAGAACAACGCTGGTCGGGACATTTGCAAGCAATTTCGGCAATTCACAGTTTCTTCTATTAGTTACAAACGTTGATGAAAATAAAGGAAAGCAACGAACACAACCTTAACGCAGATGATATTGTAACAGCAATAGGATTGCTTGATTCCGCGATGAAAATAAAATTTATTTTTTTGATTTAATTTTTATTTAAATTGTTGGGAATAATTGAACCAGCTAATAGAATTTTGCAACAACGTGAAATCGGCTATGGCAGAGCTTTGCCAATTATTAGGTCAATTAAGGAAGGTGTAAAACATCTGCAAGTGATGAATCATTTCAACAGTTTTTGAATATAGCAGATGAAAAACAGAATGCTGTTGAATATGTTCCCTGCTTAAGATCACGGAGAATGAAAAGTCGATCTACCCGATTATGCGAATCCATTGCTATGTCTTCACTTGGGGAAAGTGAACGTAATGAAATAACATTATTAAAACGAGTTTGTTTTGAAATTAGCGACTCAATTATTTCAGAGATAAATAAACGGTTTGAGCCCAACAATAATATACTGAATGCTGTCGAATCTGCGGCAGACTTAATAAGTGAACATTTTAACTACAACGACCTAAAACCACTGACGGAATTAAATTTGGTATCGCCTTCACACGAAGAAATTTTAGTTGGAAATAGTTATCTGCTCAAAGAATAAAAAAGCTCTGAATTGCATAATTAAAATATACTTCAGGTGTTGTTTCCTGTTAACCCTAGGGAGATAACCATATTTTATAGTACATTAAAGATAACCATACGTCAATTCGTCGTGTACCTATATATTTGAAAGTATACATATTTTGGATTGTGTATATGAGATGTCTCTGAAAGTGGCAATGTATTACTATAAATATCATTGTGCTACAGAATAATACGACAATTAAGTTTATTTTTATATTTTATTAGAAAAAAATATATAAATAAAAAAAAAATCTTTCCTTACAAAACAAAAAAATATTGAGATCTCATTTTCAGAATAATAAATTATTACTTCAGACTTTTAAAAAACAACTTTTTGTAATTATTATATTATAATATATACGTGTAAGGAACATTAGTAAAAAAAAATTATTCATCTTGGTTTCCAAGGCAATTACGACACCACAGTGTTAAAGATATGGGTGAAAAAAAGGTAGTAAAATGGGTAATACGATTTTTAGAAAAGATGGATGAATGTCATCAAGTCCAACAGCATTCGATTTGAAGATAGAATGCTTTCAACAACATCAGCGCTGTTGAAAGCTGTGAAGCAGAAACTAGGACAGCAAGCGTAGGGAGATGGGTTGCCACTTTGTTGAAATGACTGCAAACTATTTGACAATTTCTGCGACGAAATAAATTTTGAGCTGAGTTCATTAGGATCAGGAGCATCAACGTTATTGTTTTTGGATTTACCAATGCCAATATTGCGCAGATTACTCTACAAGTGCTTACTTCCTAATAAGGCGTTTAGATTACTTGAATAAAAGTTAGATTTTACGGCTCGTATTGCAGTAACAACTATATTGCGAAGTACACAGTAGGCTTTTCGATACCCTACCAAACGGTAACGTTTCCAACGAGTGTAAGCAAGGTCACGCAGTTGCATTAGTGAGCGGATTTGTGGGGAAATCCAAGGAACCTTACGAGCCAACACGATTTTAGTCTTTAGCGGAACGTACCCATTGTATAGGGTTTTAATATTGCTATTAAAAAACTCAACTTGTTCGTTTGGAGAAGGAAAATACTAGATTGAATTCCAATCGATACTTCTGGTATGTTCCTCTAGCAGCGCATAGTCAATATTCTTAAAATCTCTATATGCCATAGTTCTTACAACACTCACAGTTTCAAAGTCAAAGGCAAGATAGATTAGATTAGATTAGATAGATTCTTTATTTTTTCCATCATAAAGTTTACAAATTGGTATACTTAAGAATGAGGACATGGCAATACTGCCGTCTGCCTGCAAAGGCAAGATATATTAAATCACGCCTAGAGAAAGCAGGTGCCTCGAGCTGGTCATAGAAAATAATTTTGTTTCTATTACTGACTAAGAATAAATCCAGCAGCGTAGAAGACTGATCAGAGAAGTGGGTAGGAGTTGTAGTATTGACTGAGACTAAATTAAGAGAAGACATCTCATCTGTAAAATGGCTGTCAGACAGGAGATTGCTGTTGAAGTCTCCACATAAAACAACATTAGGACACGTAATAGAGATTTCTTCCAAGGTCGTGATGAATGGTGAAACGTTAAAATTTCTATTAGACCGATAAGCAGCACCAATCAAGAGTTTTGATTCGTCATTGACAAGTTCAACAAACATATGCTCAATGTCACAATCATCAGAGGAAATGCTGCGAAGTCTGCATTTGATATTGTCCCTGACGTAGATTGCAACGCCACCACCCAAGCGATCAGTACGATCAGAACGAAAAACCCTATAACCACCTAGACAACACATTTCATCACTAAACGAAACCCTAAACCAGGTTTCGGACACACATACTACATCAACCGCAGATTGCTCAAACAGATAGCGGAACTGATCGATTTTTGGTAGAAGACTCTGAGCATTAATATGGCAAATGTGGAGACCAGTGTTAAGGCTTCTAAAAACGTTTAACATTATATTAAGGTTAGAGTCCATGTCCATTTACAGGTAAAGAATATCGAAATAGAATAACACAACTTTACTTTTACAATTAAAATAAAGAAAGAAAAAAGAAAGAAAGATATGATGAAATAAATCAATTTATGAAGAAGAAATAAGCTTAATGAATATAGAACAAAAAAGGAGAACAAGCAGGAGTGGCGAGGGCAGTGCCATTATATGCACAAATGAAATTGAATTTAAAAAATTGACTACGTCCATTCGACGTAGGTTATCTATCTAGGGTTAAAAGCGCTTTTCCTACAACTTATCCCCTCTTTGAAGCTGTTGAGACATTTGGTGCTAGCACATCTTTGAACGAGTCATCATATTCGGCATTTTCGAGAATAGACGCAATACGACGTTCATCAATTCGTTGCAAATAAATGATATTTTACTTAAATTCGCCGAAAAAAACCGAATAATACAACTTTTTTAATTCTAACTAAATACACTGGCGATCACAAAGATGAGGCCATGCATTTCGTAAGCGATTTTCAGTCTTTATACTTGTTGTAAATTTTATAACTGGAAACTTTTACTACCTGTAAACAGGTACATATTTTCCCAACAGTTAGTCACAAAATTAAAGGGTAACAAAGAAACGACCGCTGGAATTGCCCAAGATCAAACAATGAACTAGGTACTTGAAAAGCGTATAAAATCATGCGACACTAAGATAAGGCCATTGCGAATATTTCGTTGCAGGAGTTCATAACAACGATTTTTATCTTCCGGATCCACAACACTATGGGAAAAACCAAAAAGGATGCACGGCAGAAGCAACTACAGCAAGCAGTGACTAAAATAAGGGCCAAGAGCGGAGCATCAGCCAGCATAGCAACGGTCTGAAGGATAATACGAAAAAGTGGTACTATACAGAGAAGAAAACTTCAAAAGAAACCTGTTTTTAGGCAAGTACACAAGGAGCATTTTCGGATGAAAAAAAGTTTAACCTTGCCCACCCGATGGTTAAAACTTTTGTTTCCCAGATCTAAGAAAGGAGGAGCTTATTTTGGCAAGACATCACAGCCGTACATCAGGTGTAATGGTGTGGGGAGCTATTATCCACTATGGCACAATCAAGTTGGAGTTTTTGTCCACAACAATGAACGGAAACAACTTCAAATGTTTGCTGGAACGGCCATTTTCAAAGGCGAAAAACATTTTCGGACCTCTGTCTTGGATATTCCAACAAGACAATGCTCCTATCCACACTTCCAGGGTTGTTAGAAGTTGGAAGAAGGAACTTGGAACTTTTGTCATGGCCGCCTATTCACCGGACTTAAACATAATCGAAAATGTTTGGGCATGGTTATCTCGTAAAGCGTATGAAGGCGGCAAACAATTTGAAGACAAGGACACTTTAATCGTGATGCCTGGGCCCAAATTTCTCTACATTATTTAAAAAAAAACTGTATTATTCTATTCCAAACCGCCTTATAGAGGTCATATCGAAAAATGGTGGGCATATTCATTATTAATGTGGAAAAACATAATGAATAAATGCTTTAAAACCATAATGTAAACATTTTATTATTTTTTTCCTATCTTTCGAAGATTTTGCATGTGGCCTCATCCTAGCGCGCATCTTTTTATACGCTTTTCAAGTAGTTCATTGTTTGATCTTGGGAAATTCCAGCGGTCATTTCTTATTTATTTACCCATTAATTTTATGACGTACTGTTGTGAAAATATGTACCTGTTCACGGGTAGTAAAAGTTTCCGGGTATACAATTTATAACAGGTATAAAGACTGAAAATCGATTGCAAAATGTATAGCCTCATCCTTGTGATCGCCAGTATACCTACCCATTTCTTGATCTCCTATGGCATATATGTTGAATTCGTAATTAAATAACATGAATGTGATATTGCTTATACCTACGGTTTTAATAAAAATTAAATTTGTCTAGACTATATATTTTGACTTTCATTTAAAACAAATGTCAGCTCACCCAAAAAACTTGGAACTCACCCATACATTAGGTCCTGGCTACCGCCGTGGCGCATCGGCCCCATTTTTGATTCCGAGAAATAAAATGAAAACAATACTTTATATATAAAATGGTACACTGTGCCATACATAAATATATACCTATATATGACACAGATATAACGATCCGTTAACCGGGATCTTCTTTTTCTTCTTCTTCCTTAACGGCGAAGCTATGAGCACGATCGTATAAGGGGTCACGGCTTCGTCCTCCAATAATACTGGCGGGCCTCCCGGTTTCGGATCACTTCATAACTGAGGCCAATCAAAATATGCTGATGGTGTTCCATTGTTTTTTATTGATTTATTGAGTTTTTAGGCCCGTTTTTTTTTAAACCGCGAGAACTCGAGAAAAATGTTACTGAAAATATGAATGCATTTAAAAAACTTTATCTCACTCAATTTAGGTACATACTCGTACCTGGTTTATGTTTTGATGAAACGAAATAAAGCGTGTTTCTTTATTTTTTCCAGATTAGGAATAGAAAAAACAGAATTTTTGAATCTGGACCGAATAGAATAACATTCATATGCCTCATGACCAGCGTTGCCACTTAAATCGATAACAGATGTAGTAAAAGGCCAACAAAATGAAGTAGGGGAAGGTAGTGTACCTTGGTCCGAGTGCCAATTTTCAGCAAAATACAAAGCACGCAAAAACCGGTCCTTCTGTGAAATGTTGATCTTCTGTTCATTTGTCTTCTCAGTTTCTTTTTGAAGGCAATGAAAACAGTATTTTTTTAATCTCTTTTCTGAAGTTATGTAGTGCTTAGTTTTCTGTCTCTTTTCCGCTACTTTAATCGATTTCGGTAAGTGCATTAATAATCTTTTGGTAGGAACACATTAGCCGTGTTTCTTTGCACGCAGATATAGCCCTTTCAGACCAGAGAAAATAATATTGTCCGATTTTAGTCAAATTTTGTGAGGTGATGTTTTTAAACCAAAGCTTTCGTGAAAAAATAAAAAAAAATACTTACCCTAAACAGATCCTTAAAAAAGGACCAACACGTTTATGTATTTCCGGTCTTAAGACTACAATTTCATACAGTAATAGTAGACATGCAGTTATAAACCGGCGAACCCCACAGGTGGACCAGTAAGGCTGCAGTTAATTGGGAGGGTTATGATCCCTTTAATAATGATCATAGCCTCACCGCCATTAAGAAAAAAGAAGAATAAAGCACATGCGGTCATTATTGAAAGTAAAGCAAACAAAGTAAATTTAAACAAAATTTGGGTATAAAAATTGTTTTTTTTTATTAATAAAATAACGAAAAGTAATTTTTATATTATTTTCCACCTTGTGGATGAGCAAAAAGAACATACAAAATAAACGTAACAAATTTCTTTGACTACAAAAACAAAATTAACTTTAAAAAACAATTCAGGTACCTAGGTAGGCTTGCACAAAATCTTAAAAATAAAAACTTCTTAACTAAATAACGGTGCCGGTTCCTAGTGTTCCCTGTGGTACAACTTAAAACAAAGCTTGTTTTTAGCGATACACAAAAAAACATCACATTTGGTGCATTTGGTTCTCGTTCGACTGGAACAGTCCTTGTATACCTACACATACGAGGGTTGCTAATATCTGTAGACTCCGGCCAGTGATCATAGCGGCCTTTTCTTATGTCTGTTGGTAGATCTGACAGTCTGTATTTTTTTGCGGGTGGTTGACTGTATGTAGGTTTATCGCTACTGGCATTCGGCGGCGATATATTTGCACTTCTGGCCAATACTTCTCCAATTTTCATTTAAAATTCGAGCAAGTCCTTAACATCTTTCTTTGGTAACTTAGCTTTTTTCGTATCTTCGATGTTCTCTCTCCATGAGTTGCAGATACCCATGTCTATCAAATGAAATGAAGTTTTGACAGTCCATTTTCTTGTTTCTATAAAGATCCTGTAGTATTCCATGGACTGATCGGTTTCATCTACTCCATCCATCTTGGCGTTGTACCTCTTGATTACCTCTGGACAGGGGACTGATAAACGGTCGTGCTCCTTTTTTGACCATCTTTGCACATCTCCAACAGGATCTTTTCAACATTATGTTAAAAGCAAAGTCACGCACTTAGAGTCTTGCTACTTAACAGCAGCTACTTCATTCCTTACAAAATGACTCATGTCTCCCTCGTTCATATTTCTATCCATAGGAAAATTAATTCCCTCGAGGCGATTTGTCATAACAGTACCCGTAGCTGTGTATCCCATTTGCAGCCGTCTTTCCATCAATGGCAAAGTAGTAAAATAGCGATCAAAGTACAAGAATCTTCCAGTTGGTAGCGAAGATGTCAACTTGATTACAACAGCCGGGCGAAGACCTAAACTAGTATCAGGAAATGTGTTTGCTCCTTGATATACATATTTCGAAATCCACAACTATTCCATTAGATTTTGCAATGACGAACTTTTTGAGGCCAACTGGTGTGGGTTTGTTTTTGACATATTGTCTCACTGGACATCTACCTGTTAACGGTATCATTCGCTCATCTATGAAATACTCCGTTACATCTGTAGCCAGTTATCGGCATCTACTTCGGACACAATCTATAATAGGTTGTATTCGCCACATTTTATTTGTTGATGATGGTATATTGGTGTCCACATAATATAGGACATTTCTCAAGTTGAAAAATGTATCACGAGACATCGCATTTTGTATTTTATCAATAACAAAGCCTTCAGCCCAATACATTCGAACTCATTCATAGGCGATCCAACGTTGGTAGTGCCCTGTGATGTAGTTTGAATAGGCGATTTCTTTTCGAACGGTCCACTTTTCCAAATATCCCTTCTTTCAAGGACACTGCTTTCGCCAGATGAAATAATTTGTTGAAGGTTTGCAATGTAGAGGAACGTTTTCTTGATTTTCTCCATCTTCAGAATCAGAATCAGATTCTTGAATTCCTGATTGCACTAGAGGCCTCTAAGTCACATTAGCTTGCTCATCGTCATCACTAAAATCCACATCAGAGTTTTCTAAAATATCTAGGAGCTCCTGAATATAGTCCTGTCGATTAAAGTTGAAACTTCCTGAAGGAAAATTCACAATCACAAATGTGCGCATAAAAAATAAGCCTACGGGAAAACCCAGACCACACTTTTGTGTTCGCTGAATTTCGGTGTACCATTACTCTGCCACTGGGCAAAAGTAAAGGGGAAAGGAGCCAATACAGTTTCATGCATTCTAACTACCACATATGAAACTAACAAAAACAACAAAAAAACGAATTCTGCGATCATAGTGGAATACTTACTTTTGTCCATGCTGCCTATCTTGGGAACTGCCAGCACTTGAGTGGCTACTGATACTGTATGGAAAAGGGTAGAGCAATTTGACTTACCGAACAGTATGAAAAATGAAACGCACAATCATTGCTTTCAGGTTTTAACAAGTCAAATTCAGAATTGTTAAAAAAATATTTTTTTAGACTAATCCGCAACAATTATTGTGTATTACAGGTCTGAAAGGGATAGGCATGGCATTAAAAAGTGACCATCGCCGCTTAAGAATTCATAAAAAAAAACTTGGCAGCACACATGCACCTATGACGTTTATTAGTGACACAGCTGGAAGTTGAGTTAAGAAATTTGTATTGAAAATCGTGAAATTCAAAAATATTAATTTCATACAGTTGAAATTATTGCCAAACATATTTTAAAATTATAAAAAACAGTTTCACATTGACAGATTTATTAAATTTTGAAAAAAAATAATAATAAAATCCCGAATAAAATATTCGGCGGGATGTGTTAGTGGTCGGCGGGATGTCAAACTTTGACATTTCCTGAAAAATTCATCGCAACGATTCATCAGAAACGAAGAAAATGGGTTGTGGAAGCACTGTTTATCCCCGCTAAAGGACTTAGCGGCGATAGCTATCCCCGCTAAAGTTAGCGTATATAGGATAAGTTGTTTTTGTATTTTACATGCAAATTTCAAATTATCCCTATATCCGCGTGCAAAGAAACACGGCTATTGTCGTTCGTATGTGGTTTGAATACTACGTTAAAATCTAATTTGTTTGGCTAAAGTGGTGTAAGTGTACCTTGGACCTATCATAGCGCGTGTACCTTGGACCATTGGTTTGTCCTTTAATGAAAATTTTTAAATAATATTGAAGTGATAAATTTGTTTTTCTTTTATATTGTTCCCTTAAAGTAAGTTTTTAAATAATATTGAAGTACTTTGTTAAGTTTTTTTTAGTAAAAGAGTATTTTTTATTTAATACTATTATTTGAAATATTTTTTTTTTAATCAAGCACAAAAACTTTAAAATAATGGTTTGTTTTGTTGCTGTTTTTTTGAAATAAATAAAGAATGGTACCGTTCTTACTTTTTATTGAAATAAATTAAAGTTTTCACCTTTAAACTATAGGAAAACTTTCAATAAAATTCTCTGTCCAAGGTACAATACCCCGTGGACCAAGGTTCAATCACGTCTTGTACCTTGGCCTTGTACCTTAGCATATAAAAGTAAAGTTTTCTAAGGAATGGTTGGCAATATCCTTTTGGTAGTTTCGCCATATAATAGAAAAAACTTCAGGTAGTAACAAAAAAAAAAAGAAAAACTAATGAAAAAACGACACATAAAATATTGGCAAAAAACTGAAATCAGGACCAAGGTACACTACCTTCCCCTACCCCTAATTAATATTTGTTTGGTAACTCACAGTTTATACCTACTGCATCTAAGCATTAACAAAAAATAAATATATAAATAACAATACGAAGACATAATTTCAGTTCCCAAAAATAATAACAATAACGATTATCTTAGTAATAAAAAATCACATTATATTACATATTATGTTTGTCAATGTTTAATTATTGCTAAACAACAAAACTTATCAATCAATCGACATTATGGTATTATGAGTGTCAATTGACAAATCATACACCTGTTGTAAACACTGACAGGCAAAAGAAATTTTGAAGAGCTATTGCATTTGACGTTTATGTTATTCAAATCTGATTTCTCCGGTTCGTTCGTTTTGCTTTAGTAAAAATGTAAATTTAATTTGAAAAGAATACAGTTCATTTTTATGAACTCTTTGACTTGTTTTTTTGTCAAAAAATGCTCATACATTCTGTAAAGTAAAGTTCCAGTGATTGCATTTATTCAATACATTTTATTTTCAAACAAAAAACAAATTCTACTGACGACATCTATCCGTGTACTGTAAAATTTTAAGTTATCGTGTATCTGGCCACTCAGTGCCCTATAAAGTAAGTATGGAAGAAAATTTTTATTTTTTATTTAAATCTAAATCATGTACATACTTGGAAAAATTAAAATTGCTAACAATATATTTTATTTAGCTGAATGTTTATGTCGGTGAGTGATTTTTGCTGCGCTTTGGTGTTGACGTAGAAGCGAATGTTTCATCAACGTCAGCCTGATTGTAAACATCGTCAATAGCTTCAGCAGGTGATTCGTCTGTTACATAACATCGTTCGTAAACTCTTATGTAGTGCTTTGTGCAGGTGGAAACGTTACAAAAATCGCAAACAGTTTTATTGTCTTTCTTTTGCGTTTTGCAGGATTCACATCTTTGCTTTTTATACCCTATTCTAAGGGTATATTAATTTTGACGCATAGTTTGTAACATACCTTAATATTGCTCGTAGACCCCTTAAAGTTACTATATTTATGATCAGCATCGATAGTAATGTCGATCTAGCCATGTCCGTCCGTCCGTCCGTCTGTAGCCAAAAATTAGGCCTTTAAACTGGACCTAGAGAGCTGAAATTTTGACCATATACTCTCTAGGGTCCCGAAATAATCAAGTTTACGAATTTTTGAAATCCGCCCACAGACACGCCCACAAACTCAAAAAAACAAAATTTTGGAAAAAATCGAATTTTGAGCTAGAAAGCTGAAATTTTGTATATATGATCTATGACTCCTAAGACTGCTCGGGATAAATCCGCCCACTGAGACGCCCACAAATAAATAAAACAATTTTTTTATAACCTATTCTAAGGGTATATTAATTTTTGAAAATCCAAAGTTTGAGCTAGGGAGCTGAAATTTATAATATATACTCTCTATGGGCCCTTTATGCTCATGTGTAAATATTTTTGAAATCCGCCCACTGACACGCCCACAATTTTTTTTTTTTTTTTTGAAAATTCAGAGTTTGAGCTAGGGAGCTGAAATTTATAATATATACTCTCTAGGGGCCCTTTATTCTCATGTGTTTTTTTTTTTTAATCCGCCTACTGACACGCCCACAATTAAATAAAACAATTTTATTGAAACACCTAAGTTTGAGCTAGGGAGCGTTTTTTTTGATAAAATCCTTTAAATGTTATAAATATAACAAAATATGTAGAGCGTTCTTAACAATTCAACCATACTTAGACTTTTGTCACGCCCACTTATGAGGGATAGGAATAAGAATAGGGTATCCAACAGTTCGCCCAAGCGGACTGTAGCCCGTCCCTATGTTTAGTATTATGCCGTTGGGAAGGAAATGGTAAAATGGTTTCTATTTTGTGTCCTATCATTGCCATCGCAATTTTCACAGAATTTCGCAAGGTTGGTTTCAAAATTCTTTTCCCCAAGTGTTTAGCCGCTAGTTCTAATGCTAGTTCTTTGATAAACACTTTTTTTCAGGATATTTCCCTACATGTATACCATGTCGGTTTGCTAATAGCATACTACCTGTAGGCAGCGAGGGTTGCAGTATCTACGATGTTATAAAATAATGTGACTGGCCAACGGTTAGTCATTTATTTGCAACTGTAGAGTGTAACCATTTGGTCAAAAGTATCAACGCCTCCCTTAGTTTAGTCCATAATAATTAATGGCTTCTCACCAACTGCAGGCACCGTGAGAAACAAAAAATTGAAGTTAATTTTTCGCGAGTTCTTTTGAATTCCTGATAATTTTTGTAAACGCCATTGGTAATTGTTTTTTGTTGCCTCTTATTGTGCCAAACAGTGTAGTTTTTCGACTGGCTAGCTCTAAAGCCAATGGCACAGACGTTAAAAAAATATCCGTGGTAACGTTAAAATTGTTGTCCAGAAAATCTTGTAAAAGATACATCACAAGGCCATGTGCTATGCCATTTGAACGATCGTCACCAGGTTGCTGACCTAAATAAATTTATCCACGCAGAGGATAATTGGTTTTGGCATCTACAACCCAAAATATTTAAAAACCGTATCTGCCAGGTTCATTAGGCATATATTGCCGAAATGAACATCTGCCTCTGGTAGCTACTTGTTGTTCGTCAATAGTAAGCTCTTTTGATGAATGATATAGTGCAGTAAGATTAGACTGAAATACGTCCCAAGTATATCTAAAAGCTGCCAGCTTATCAGTTTGCAAGCGGAATGATCTTGTCCTTGAATCGTCGAACCGAATGAAACGAGATAATTGCTCAAATTGCTCCAAGGACATGACAGCTCTATAAAAAGGCATATTTTGTTGGTCAAACAAGTTTAGCTTCTTCTTTTGACGCGTTTTCGGAACCTGCATACAACAATATTGCAATTAATGCTTATATCTCATCGGCATCCGTGTCATACCATCGGCGAAGTATATTTGGGGTTGCCGACAAACGATTTTCTTCATAGACTCTCTTCGCTTTCCTATTTGTATCAAGAACGATAGAACCAATAATATTTGGGCTTATCAAACATCTAATAGCATCTGCTTTTTTTGAAAATATTTGTTTGCATCTTGGCTCATGTCTTTTTCGTTCGTTTTGAGCACTTCTTGCTATTGATTTCTGAAGTTCATTAGGCATAGACCACCGTATGACGGATGTTCCTAGCTGTGTAGCGCATTCCTCTGTTTGGCTCCACAGATTCACCCTCCTGAAAATCCTCCTGACGCCGCTCGCCCGCTTCAATCTGCATAAGTAATTCTTCTTCTTGTCGAATGTCATCGGCTACTTGTTCAACTCGCAAATCAGGAATTGGCACATCGGGAACAACATCAGCATCAACATCCGAAAGGTCTCCAACACCTATGTCTGCTTCATATTCAGAAACATCCGATGGGTTACTTTCATGAAGATGGTTATCTAAAAACTCCTGTTCGGCATCACTCAATACTGTAAGCGAACATTTGCTCAAAAGATATGCGACTCGTTCTAACACAACATTTTGATACATTTTTCTATACTTTGTCCAAGAAAAATTGTCAGTACAGAGAAGATAGGATGTTTGTCTCTCAGTCTCGTTGCAATGACTTACATAAATCGGTCCCTCTTTAAAGCTCTCACAGGGTTACCGTGGTGTGTATGATAATTCGTCATAACTCAGAGACCAATTTCATTAGGGTTACCATCTTCCAATTTAAAATAAAAATATTGCGGAACGAAATAAATTCCGTTTATCTTTTTCCTTTTCAGGTAAGATAATAATAGAAGCGTTTTTAAGGGTATCTCCAGTAGACCAACAAAATATATACCTAAATTTCGTAACACAAAAAAAAAATCAAAACGAAAAATATATCACTGTAATCCAATTTATTCATTATAAATATTGTAAAACATAAAATACTAATTTCTAATATCACTACTGAACTAATCCGATGAGTAATTAAGTCTTTAGTAAATCTCTTATTTCAGCCATTTTAAATGTCTTGTTTTGGCTTGCCCCTTTCACTTGAGCCCAAACCAATTCTTTTGGATTAAAGTCACAGTGATAAGGCGGCAAGCGAAGCACTTCTGTGGCAAAAGGAAAAACAACATAAGTCGACTTATGTCGAAATTGAGTTTTTTACACCATCGTATGCGAAATATTCGATTCTCTTTGCCACTTTTTTTTTATTTTTATCTGTTACGGTTTTTGAATTATAGAAGAAAGAAAAACAACATAACTCATTTCCTGTTAATTATGCACAAGGATAAACAGCATAAGTATAAAATTCCGTTTTTTAATATTTACTTATGCTGTTATGTTGTAACAGCATATCAACTCAAAACACACATAAGTAGACCTACGCTCTTTTTCCAGAATTAAAATATTTTGTTTTGAGAACATAAGTCGACTTGTGTCGTTTTTCCAAAACCAAATTGCGTGTGATACAGAAATAACTAGACTTGTGCTGTTTTCCCTTATTCCTTTTTTGTGAGAGAACAAAGCACAAGTAAACTTATGCTGTTATTCCAAAAGCCGTTACGAAATTCCTTGAAAATAAATATACTTTTGCCGTTATTCCCAGAACAAATGGGAGTCCAGTGTGTGACTTATGTCGCCTTTTCGTATAAACAATCCGCGTTGGAAGGTTGTTGTGTCGCATTTTTGTTCCGACTGTTGTCTGTTTTTTATTGTGAGTTGTGTCAAAAGTCAGTTTAAATTTGAATTTCTCTATTAGCTGAAGTTTAATAACAAAATAAATAATGACATCGCGCGCCAGCAGAATTTTAGCTATGGCTATCAGAGCTGCCGTTGAAATTGAACCACAGAATCCTCAAGAATCAGATATTGATTTTGAAAACATTCAAGGTAAATCTCGCACATTAAATACCTACTTAAGTGTCTTTGTTTATTTTGTATCGTGTCTGTAATGTTAGATACCTACATAGTTTCCCCTATGGGAATACCAATAATAGGGAACCAGTATTTTTTTTAAAACCCCATATTTTGGTTTCAGGCACATCCGTTAATCCTTAAACGAGTCAATTGAAAAACGTTGAACAGTGCGAAGAACCTTCAGGATGTAAATTCAAATGATCGGAACGCTAAGATTATTATTTATAAATTTCGATTTCTTTAGCTGGTATTGTCAAAGGAGATAGTCATTTAGATTTTTTGAATGGTTCAGATCTTCCGATTTGGGAAAACTCGGATGATTCAACCAAAGATCCGGATTATAAAATCAGCTCAAGTGATGACGAAAGCTTAAAATATTGGGGTAAGGTTCTTGAAAGTTCAGTTGAGAACGTTTCTCAGTCTTTAGAGGTGATCAATCATGATTCACCAGGGTATGTGAATACTTTGGAAAGTAATATTACTCAACATACTCAAGTAAGCGAAGATGGACCTTCAAATGTAAAAATGAAAGACACTAAAAGTATCGACAAATTCAAAGAAATAATGGTTTACCTTACATTACAAAAAGGAAAAAAACGTCCAGGCAAGAAACTTCATACCATTATCCCGATGCCGAAACAATTGCTGTACAAAAATATCACTTCAAAATCATCAAATGTTATTCAATAATTACTGGGCTTTGGGAAGCTACAATGCAAAAGTTCTTTATATTAATTCACTGATCTGTTTGAACGAAAAGTCCACATCAAAAACCAAAAATTCGAATTAAGCAAAAAAACCGTCAAGTTACCTGTGACTACTACAAGGTGGCGCAAAAGTTGTCATCTGTTTACTTCACAAATGTCAAAGTAAAATTGACATTTGCCGCTATTTGCAAAAATTATAGCATCTTCCGATAGGGTTTTCAGCCCTTGGGTGTGCCTTAGGCAATTCGTGTGCCAATGTTCTAAATGATCCACGACGTTTGACATCTATCCTATGCAGTTTTCAGTCGGATTGGTGAACGCCACTGGGTGATGACTTTGGCGCCACCTTGTACATTTAACTTTCAGGTGAAAGGATTCTAGTATGTAAAAAGTGCTTTCTTTGTTGTTTCTGTGAAACAAATGGTTTTATAAGAACCGTGATAACCAAAAAAATAAATGCACCTTGCACAAGTTTAATGGATAGAAGAGGATCTTCGAAACCTCCAAATGCGCTGTCCACAGTTAAACAAGATGAGATTAAAGCTCATATTAACAAGTCCCCGGCTTATGAAAGCCATTATACAAGACGGGATACATCAAAAAAATACTTGCAACCGGGTTTGACAATATCTAAGATGTATAGTCTTTATTGTTTGGAAATCGAAGATCCAGTTAGTGTATCAAAATATTCACAGGTATTTCACGAGATTAACTAAATCACCGCAGCTTGATGCGTGCGGAACGTGCATCATAAGATTTCAGCTATTGAAAATGCTGATGGCAAATTAAAGCTGACAAATGAGCTTAGAAGTCAACAAGAAAAATCTGATTTTGCTTACTTATGCAAACGAAATGACAAAAATTTGGCAATAGTGAAAGCAAATGTTGCAGCATATGCATTCGATCTTCAGCAATGCTTGAGTACACCATTTCTGAAAACAAATATTGCATTTTATAAGCGCCAATTGTGGACCTACAACTTAACTGTTCATGATTTGGCTACCAATCAACCATTTTGCTATATGTGGCATGAAGGAGTGGCGAAGAGGGGTGGCAATGAGATGGCATGTTGCCTTTTAAAACATATAGACGAAAATGTTGCTGTTGTCAACAAACGCATAATTTTTTATAGTGATTCCTGTCCGGGTCAATACAAAAATTCACATGTGAGTTGCATGTTCATAACCACCTTAGCTAGCAGTGAACAACTTGAAGTTATTGACCACAAATTCCTCGAGCCGGGGAATACTCACATGGAATGTGATGTCGACCATTCCGTAATTGAAAGGAAGAAAAAGAAAACTTCTGCTAAAATCCACCATCCTAGAGATTGGCAAAATTTGACTGCGAGTATAAGGGACAAAAATCCTTTCAAAGTAATAGAAATGGAGCAATCGAGTTTTCTAGACTTTGCAGCAACTTCAAAGGAAAAATTTACTTGGCGAAAAGTGAACACCGACGGGGAGAAATATTCGTGGAAGGAATTTAGATGGCTTCGATACAAAAAAAAATGAATTCGGTTCATTGTTCTATAAAAACAACTTAAACGAGAATGAACCTTTCAAAATCATCAATTTGAAAAAAACGTGGCGTAAATTGTAGTAGGAAATCCGACATTAAAGAAATTCAACATGTTGCCCCCATTTCGAAGGAAAAAGCCCAGGACCTCATTTTTATACCCTATTCTAGGGGTATATTAATTTTGACGCATAGTTTGTACTCGTAACATACCTTAATATTGAACGTAGACCCCTAAAAGTTACTATATTTATGATCAGCATCGATAGTAATGTCGATCTATCCATATCCGTCCGTCCGTCTGTCGGCAAAAATTAGGCCTTTAAACTGAACATAGAGAGCTGAAATTTAAACCATATACTCTCTAGGGTCCCGAAATTATCAAGTTTACGAATTTTTGAAATCCGCCCACATACACGCCCACAAACTCAAAAAAACAAAATTTTTGAAAAAATCGAATTTTGAGCTAGAAAGCTGAAATTTTTTATATATGATCTATGACTCCTAAAACTGCTCGGGATAACAAATTTTCAAAATCCGCCCACTGACACGCCCACAAATAAATAAAACAATTTAATCCGCGTGCCCACAATTATTATTTTAGCGTTGGAAGGTCATTATCCATAAAAAAAACTGATGGACTATCTGCCTAATGGCACATTTGGCAAAATCATCGACCTTGCTCTTGATATCGGATTTAACTTTCTTCTTTGGTGGTGAATTGTGGCCTTTGATTGCTTTTTCCCATAAAAGCCTGTGCACAGTTCGTTCCGTAACAGAGAAAATATTAGCTGCATTTCCTACGGCTTCCGAATTACTTTTAAAAAGGCCATAGAATTTTACAGTTGCATCAACAATTTGTTGTTTCTTTTCTACACTTAGATCCTTTGAAGACTTCGTAGCCATGATGATAACTGTCAGCTTTGGAAGAAAACTAACGTGTTTTGAGATCAGTCCAAGTTTATATTTCTTTTCTCCTTATTTAAATACGAAAAACCAATTATAAAAACATTTTAAATTGTGAACATTACAAGCGAAAACAGTTTAATAAAACTCTTTGCTGTTTAAAAACGTATATCGGTTTTATTAAATTCTCAGTGAAATACCATATTCTTCTCTTTTTATCTTTTTTATTTTCGTTCACACATATGTACATAGTAATTTAATTATATTTCACCATCAAACTAATAGTATGGATGTATGTCGCGAGTGCTCCCTTAATCTCTCCCCTGAAGGAGATTTTGTAAGTTACCATGGATGCGACCGCAAAATGCATTTTCAATGCACCACGGTTTCAGAAAGATCTTACCGCAAGATGACCGCATTACAGAAGGAAAAATGGAGATGCTCTAATTGTAGGAAAGAAAATGCTAATCCAGCACCTGTGATAGACGGGATCCCAAAACCTGCGCCATCAACTGCAACAACACCGGTAAAATACTTGCAAGAAAAGTGCAAACGGTGAAGCAATACATATTGGATCTATTAGTGATATTAGTAAGATATCAATATAATAGGAAGTGCAACGACCGAAGAAGATCAAAATAAAGTAAACAACATGATGATGCAAGACCTATATTGTGAAGCTGATGTCGATTTTAGGGTAATGCACGGATTTACTGGCATTGGTACTGATTTTTTTAATAAAAGTATTTTTTGTTGTGTAAGATCGATGCGAAAACATTGGGATAGCTTCTTAGCAGAAATGCAGCGTGTTTTATGTTATATTGATGTCATATGTTTAGTTGAAACTAATATAAAAGATCATGACAATGTTTTATACCAAATCAATGGATATAATGCTGAATTTTTAAATAGGAAAGAAAAAAAAGGAGGAGGAATATCCATTTTCATTAAAAATAATATACATTATGAGAGGAACTGAGAGGAGAATCGCCAATTTTTTATAAAAACTTAAAAATAGAGATAGAACTTAAAGAAGGGAAAAAATCTATTTATACTATATACAGGCCGCCAAAACTCAGTATACCTCAATTCATTGATGAATTCGACAGAAATGTACAAAATGAGGAGTTGATTGTTTTGGGTGACTTTAATATCGACTTAATAGTTACAAGTAATCTACAAGTGCAAAATTATATCGAAACTATTGCATCTAAGGGACTAACTAATGTAATCTTACAGCCTACGAGAATTGATATAAACGGAGGATCTTCTACACTTATAGATCATATTTTAGTAACAATATCTAAGCAAGATATTAAATCTGCTGTAATAGAAACTGATATATCAGATCATTTTGCTACGTTGTATGTTATAACGGGCCATGCAGATATTATAGTCGAAGACGAAATGCCCACAAAAATCAATCAACAAAAAGTTAATCAACTGATTCAGGGAACAAATTGGCAAGAAATTTGCGAAGAGAGCAATGTTGAGAACATTTACAACTCATTCGTTAAAAAAATGAATGATTTATACGCTCAGTCACGAACAATATATACACATAGCCACAGTCGTCAACAGAAACCATGGGTAACACCGGAAATCATTAGAATGTGTAAAAGGACATATGAGCTGTATAGGAAATGGAAGAACAACGCTAGAAATATCACATACAAACAAGAATACAATCATTTTCGAAATATGATGAACAAAAATATCCAAACAACAAAATCCAACTTTTACAAAACACAATTTTTAAGTGCTAAAAATGATTCTAGGAAGACATGGAATCTTTTAAATGAAATATTGGGAAGAAAGAAAAGGTCGATAGATGACGTTGTTATTAACAATTTTCCTTCAAATATGAACATTAAGACGATTGCGGACGATTTTGCTCAACAGTATGCAAACCAAGCTGCAAAAATTGTGCATAGCTGCAACCACATAACATTAAATAATGAAAAAAAGTACATCGCACCAACGATTTTTGTAGAAGAAGCCAGTGAAGTTGCAGTTTTGAACATGCTATTTAATCTAAACATTAATAAAAGTCCAGGAGCTGATAATATAAGAGCAGTAGATATAAAGTTTAACGCAACATCACTAGCTCCAGTTATACAAACCATAATCAACCAAAGCATAAATCAATGTCACGTACCTAAATTGCTTAAAACAGCGATAATACGACCAATTTATAAAAGCGTAAATAAAAAGAACTACGAAAACTGCAGACCGATTGCAATTTTGTCAGTAATTGATAAATGCATTGAAGAAATTGTTGTACGCCGGCTTAACAGTTTTTTGGAAAAACATTCAATTATAGAGGATAACCAGTATGGCTTTCAAAAAGGGAAAAGTACGGGAAGTCTACTTGGGGAACTTGCAAATACGGTGAACATGAGCCTAAACAAAAATCATCATGTCCTGATAATAACTTTCGTCGATTTTAGTAAGGCATTCGACACACTATGTCACAATAAAATTTTAGAGGCTCTTACAAAAATTGGAGTGAGAGGAAACTTAGAGAAGTGGATGAAAAGCTACCTATCTGGAAGAACAACAAAGGTGAATATACTGAATGCCTTCAGCGAAGAAGAAGATAATCTCTATGGTGTTCCACAGGGCTCAAAATTAGGGCCTATGTTATTTATACTCTATACAAATGAACTCCTTCGCATATTTAAAAGGAGTACAGTTTTCGCCTATGCAGACGACATAGCAATCGTTGTCAAGCATGAGTGCCTTAAAACTGCAACGACTATCATGCAACTGCAACTGCAACTTGTAGTTAACGCAGACAAAACCAAACTTATGCATATTCGCACACCTTTCCAGCGTGATCCTAGCAACATAAATTTAATACTACGAAACGATGAATGTCCAGCAGCAGGAGGAAGACAAGTGATTGAGGTGGTCAAATCCATAAAATACCTGGGAATTATTATTGATAGAGATGTAGGTAGATAGATAGATTAGATTCTTTATTTCATGAAATATATGTATAATAGTTTGTGTTTGAGAACACGAGCATGGCAGAAATAGCCGTCTGCCGAATTATTATTGATAACCGTTTCATATGGCAAGATCACATCAAAAAACTTAGGTCAAACCTCAAAAGTGCTATGTTTACAATGGTGTATCTTAAAAGATACACTTCCATGAAAGTTCAAAAGCAAGTTTACTACTCACTAGTGGAATCCCGATTAAGATATGGGGTTTTAGCATGGGGTAATGCGTCGGAATCCCATTTAAATAAGATCATCAATATTCAAAGGCGACCGGTAAAAACAATTAATACTAATAATGTTTATTTTAAAGTTTTTTTTTCATAATTAGCGCGCACTAAAGGGATTTGTTGGGACCCTTATAATGTATTAGCTACACAGCGCGGGCGTTAAGGAAATTAGGGTGAGAGGAAAAGGAGAGATGCCGATGCACGTTGGTTTTGAATGTCTGTAGGTTATAATGTGTAGGAAAAATGGAGCGGGGAAGAGCATTCCACATTCATGTTGTACGGCTGAGGAAAGATTCTTTGAACTTCACTGTACGTCCGAACACAGGCTTGAGGGTGAACTGATGAGCATTCCCTGCATGGCGGGTATTGCGGTTGAAATGTTCAAGGGGAGGAATGCAACTGGCTATTTCGTTTGAGCACTTATGGTGAAAATAACGATAAAATAACGACAGGCAGGAGACATTACGACGATGACTAAGAGAGTCAATCGATCTCGCGATGTCTCGGTCGCCAATGAGTTTTATCGCGCGTTTTTGGATCCTGTCAAGTAGCTCCAAATAAGTTATTGGTGCACCGGACCAGATATGAGCGTTGTACTCGAGTTTCGGGCGAATAAACGCCTTAAAAATTGTAGCCAGATCAGAAGGGGTGAAATATTTCTTACAACGCTTAAGGAAGCCTAGACATTTCGCGGCGTTCTTGGCGACATCGAATATGTGGTCATTCCAACGAAGGTTGTCATTAACACACATACCGAGAATGGAAAGTCTTTCGGTTTCAGCGATGTATGTGCCATTCATAGATAATGGCAGTGTGTGTGAGTTTTGCTTTAATGACAGGAGACAGCATTGAGTTTTGGAAGCATTAAATTCCACTCTATTGGTTTTACCCCACTGAGTTATGCTGTTAAGATCGGAATTTAATGAGCTTAACATACGTTGCCGTTCCAGTTCCACACCCGAAGATGAGGGGCGTGACAAAAGAAACGAATATGAGAAGCTGAGGGTACTGTCATCAGCAAAGGAATGGATTGGATTAGAAGTAACAGACAGTAGATCATTTATAAAAATGAGAAAGAGAGTCGGGGACAGAACAGAGCCTTGGGGGACACCAGCATTTATTTGGTGAGTTGCAGACTTGAAGCCGTCCAAAACAACTTGAATTGAACGGTCCGAAAGGTAATTTCTAATCCATTGAAGAAGAGTATCATCGATTCCAAATGCACGCATTTTCGACAAGAGAGCTTGGTGCCAAACTCTGTCAAATGCTTTTGAAATATCAAGCGCAACGATCTTACTTTCGCCACCTTGGTGAAGAGATTGGTTCCACTTTTCGGTTAGATATGTCATCAAATCACCAGTGGACTTGAACACACGAAGACGAGCACAAGGACTCTTGGTAATTCCAGACACATTTAATGTATACGGCAGAAGACAACTTAGCTTTAGAATACCAACAATAATGAATGACATACCAGCAAATTTTAAGATCATCCCAAATTCCAAAAAATGTAAAGAAGAGCTTAAAACTTATTTTGTGAATTTAAATTTTATTCAAAAGTAATCTTTATCTTTTTCCTATATTTATTAATCAAAGTTGAATTTTAAATGAATTATAACTTCCAAACTCAATGAAAAACAAATTATGTACTAACCACCTGCAGAAAAGCAAAAAGCTTCGCAGGTAACACAAATATTATAACGTGCTTTTATAATATATATATAAAATATAATAATATAAATATGTTTCTCTTTATTCATATAAACAATAAAGTAAACCAATTGCTTAGATGCACTATCAGCGATTCAGATAACAACCAGTGTTTCTGCCTTATAAACACAATCAGGCGATTAGAATACAAAATTATATAACCACGACGCAATGTCATATACCTAAACAGATGGTAAATAAAACTGGACTTGTGCAGCTGTAAAATACAAATACAATCAAATTAAAGCCGAATGGCAAACACCCCACATAATAATTCGTTCTCAAAAGCTCCAAAACCGAAAGTTCTTTGACAAAATCCATAGAAAAACCCTTAATGATATGCTTTATTGTAGAGATGGTAATACTCTTCTGATGTGCTTCAGTCACACACACTGCTTATTTTGGTGGATGATAATAGCAAGCGAACACAAGACGATCATGTCATCATGCTCATTCCCCAATCGGCTGTGTGGGAGACTGCTTGTGGTGGGTTCCATGCGAATTTTAGGGAAATTACATCAACAATTCCTTGGTATGACAGTGGTTTGGTTTTTATTTCAGTGGCAATTCTTGCGTTTGAGTGCCGTGAGAGTATCTACAGGCACCACTCGTAGAAAAAAAGCTCCTCCATAAGGCATGTACTGACAATTTTTGTTGGATGAGGTATAGATCAAACCAAATAAAAAGTATTCACCCTAATAGGAACAGGAAAACAAAACACAATAAGAACAAACGCTATTTTTATACCCTATTCTAGGGGTATATTAATTTTGACGCATAGTTTGTAACATACCTTAATATTGCCCGTAGACCCCTAAAAGTTACTATATTTATGATCAGCATCGATAGTAATGTCGATCTAGCCATGTCCGTCCGTCCGTCCGTCCGTCCGTCCGTCGGCAAAAATTAGGCCTTTAAACTGGACCTAGAGAGCTGAAATTTTAACCATATACTCTCTAGGGTCCCGAAATAATCAAGTTTACGAATTTTTGAAATCCGCCCACAGACACGCCCACAAACTCAAAAAAACAAAATTTTGGAAAAAATCGAATTTTGAGCTAGAGAGCTGAAATTTTTTATATATGATCTATGGCCCATAAAACTGATTGAAACATAAAATTTTCAAAATCCGCCCACTGACACGCCCACAATTAAATAAAACAAATTTTGGGAAAAATTGAATTTTGAGCTAGAAAGCTGAAATTTTTTATATATGATCTATGGCCCATAAAACTGCTTGGGACATAAAATTTTCAAAATCCGCCCACTGACACGCCCACAATTAAATAAAATATTTTTTTTGAAAAACCAAAATTTGAGCTAGGGAGCTGAAATTTTTAATATATACTCTCTAGGGGCCCTTTATGCTCATGTGTAAATATTTTCAAAATCCGCCTACTGACACGCCCACAATTATTTTTTTTTTTATTTTTGAAAGTCCAAAGTTTGAGCTAGGGAGCTGCAATTTATAGTATATACTCTCTAGGTGCCCTTTATGCTCATACTTAAATTTTTTTTAAATCCGCCTACTGACACGCCCACAATTAAATAAAACAATTTTATTGAAAAACCAAAGTTTGAGCTAGGGAGCGTTTTTATTTACAAAAGCTTAGTTTTTTCGATAAAATCCTTTAAATTTTTGTCACGCCCACTTATGAGATATAGGAATAAGAATAGGGTATCCAACAGTTCGCCCAAGCGGACTGTAGCCCGCCCCTATGTTTATATAATTTTTTCTCGAAAAAAGTCTACCTAACAGCATTTACTTACCACAAACAACTGAAATGTCTGGGAAAGATAAAAAGTTAACGGTTTTAATAAACAATGTACAAAAAAATCCATGGTACGCGATATTGTTTTTTTTTTTAATATCTCCGATTTACGAAAACTGTATACAAAAGCAGTTCAACTGGTTGTTTTTCGTGTACTTGGGCATATATGCCCTAAGATATCATCTCTTTCATGCATGTCATAGACCAATAAGTACGTTAAAATCCGATTTGAAATTTTATTTGGGCACTCAGTGCCCAGTACACGGATTGAGGGTATGTTCTTTTACAAACATAAATAGTGAATGAAATTAAATAATCGTGATTCCAGTTTTAATTTTCTTTATTTCTCTATTAACTATTTTAAGTTAATAATGGTTGAAAACTCTTAATCAAAATATAACAAATTACAAAATTAGGATTTGGACTGGTCTCGTCGACGGATGAAAATGGTAAGAGCCGGATAAAGCCGGCGAGACATATAAATATGGTGGACGGCAGTAGCTGATAACAGGGCAACCAACTGTTGATCTTTTTCTTTTTAATGCTAGGGTTTACATGAAAGATAATTTTAATAAATCGGCTTTTTGATACACACAGAAATTGTGTTGACTGAAAATTTAATAGGTATCAATATTTTTGAAAACGGTAATGTTAAATTAATCAACAGGTGTACACTCTATTTTGGTCTGATGTATAAGATCACGGTGCCGGGAAATAACTTCACGGGCAATAACTTCGCATGGGCAATAACTTCACCTCGAGTGGGAAATAACTTCACTTTTTTTTGTGAAGTTATTACCAACAATAGGTTAGCAATATCTTCACTTTTTGTGGGCAATAATTTCTCTTAACATTTTATGATAATTTAAGAACCTTACCTCGCACCTACTCCAAATCAAGCAATGACACCAAGTAGGGGCGTTGCAGAGAGGCAGCATGCCCTCCATAGGCATTGCACTGTTTATGGAATCTACTTGCGATTTCGTTACTAATCCCATAAACAGTGCAATGCATATGAGGGAGCATGGTGCCCCCCTGCAACTCCCTGCTTGCTCCCATTGTTTGATTTGGAGTAGGTGCAAGGGCAAATTGTTGAAAACAGCACCAATGGAAAGTAAAATAAATTGGCCTTATTGCGTAACGCCTTATTTTACGGCACCGATATAAATTGATAAAAATAGATTGTTATATTTTGTTATAAATGAAATTATACAAAAACCTCATAAATAACTCCATTTCACATTTGCTCTTCAGTTATAATAGACAAGTTCACAAATTATAGGTGGAAAATAGGGTGGGTAGGTAGGTAGGTACGTGTGTCGGTTTGATAAAGACAAACCCAATTAGCACTGAGTGCCGTTATGTTACCACAAACTCACTTAAACCTGGGTATTATCGTTTGCTGGGGGAGACTAAATCCAACCTGAGGAGTTCAGGAAAGTTATCAGTTCCTTGATACTTTTCTCGGAGACTTCCTCAAGTGTATTGAAAAAAGGGCTTCCCAATATTCGTAGTCCGGTCCTAGCTAAAGCTGGAGAGGTGCATAAAAAGTGAATTAGGGTTTCTTTTCCAGTTGTCACTTTGCAACTGCGGCAGTGGGTATTGTATGGGATATTCAGCTTGGCCGCATGGTCACCTATACGCCAGTGTCCCGTGTTGATCGCTGTTGTTCTTGCAATATCTTTTGGGGTTGTTGTAGTTTGGCCACATTTATCTGGATATGACGCATGTAGTCAGCCTGCTAAATCTGAGGTTGGCTTTCTTGAGGTATTCTGCGAGATATTTGACTTAACTGCTCCGAGCAGAATGTGGAATGGTTCCGCCAATGAGCAGTGGAGAGCTGAGCCTTGACTGGCCAGTTCGTCGGCATGTTCGTTTCCATAAACGTTAGTGCCTCGAACCCAGATCAGGGTAACCTTGAACTTATCAAGCAGGGCCAGCTCATTACGGAATTCTAGTACTAACTTGGAGGATACTCGTATATTGACTGAAGCGATCGCTTTATTGGCAGCCTGGCTGTCAATAAGTATAGCGATCTTTTGCCTCGGTGTTATGTTTGAGTGAAGTTTGATCTGGCGACAGGCTTCACGGATAGCCAGTAACTCCGCCTGGAAGACGCTTGCAGTATCCGGAAGTCTGTATGATTTTGGGATGGACTCCGTAAAAACTCTCGCACCCACGCCGCAGTCCATTTTTGAACCGTCGGTGTAGATTGTCTGATCGAAATCCCTTGTCACTTGTCCATTTTGCCATTCTGATCAATTGGGGATTTGAACGACGAAATGTTTTATGAAAGACATTTTGGTAATGAATGATATAGTCTGTTGAATGCGGAACTAGTTTTGTCAGGAGAGAATCTAGAATAATACTGTGGCCGTAGGGTTTCGAAGTCCAGCATCCGGACTCTCTGAGTCTGATCGCACTGTGTGCTGTGATGTTTGTTATGTGTAGATCAAGGTGTTGACCGTAGAGCTCCTGTTGTTCCTATGCATACCGTTCTTTGTACCTTATTAAGTTTGGTTTTATTGTAGTTTTTCTTTAGAGCCGGCCACCATACTATTGACCCTTACGTGAGGATTTTTTATACCATATTCTAAGGGTATATTAATTTTGACGCATAGTTTGTAACATACCTTAATATTGCCCGTAGACCCCTAATAGTTACTATATTTATGATCAGCATCGATACTAATGTCGATCTAGCCATGTCCGTCTGTCCGTCTGTCCATCCGTCCGTCCGTCGGCAAAAATTAGGCCTTTAAACTGGGCCTAGAGAGCTGAAATTTTAACCATATACTCTCTAGGGTCCCGAAATAATCAAGTTTACGAATTTTTGAAATCCGCCCACAGACACGCCCACAAACTCAAAAAAAAAACAAAATTTTGTAAAAATATGAAATCGATTTTTCTTTTCAAATTTTAACATCCAACTCCATGCTTTATTGCCTTTCAGATATTTTCGATAAGAATTGTTTGTGCCATATCCATTTTTTTGTGTTCCACGTGTATGAAAAAAAAATCAGTTTCAAATTGTATGAGGTTGGACAAGTCAAAAAAGAAGACTTTTACGTTAATTAAAGTGGCTTGTTAACGGTTTGGCAAAACATTTTGAAAATGAGTAGGTGAACTCTTTATAAGACTAACTTCAAATTAAAAAAATAAAAAAAAAATCGTATCACACAGTTTTGGAGTACCAAGTACGCAAACCTTTAAATGCGTTTTTCTCGAAAAAGTGCCAATGGCATATGGAACAAAACAATTCTCAGGCGACGAAATGCTTACCCATTTGATTGCTTGAAGTTGCTTAATTTTTCCGATGAATTGCATCTGACAAACAAGAGAATATTCCTTTTATTTCACCTTTCTCTAGGAATAAATAGAACGCATTCTAAGTATACCAGAATGAATAAAGAAACAACAAAATAGATTATCCGGAATATTCAATTGAATAAAGAAAAGCAAATGGCTCACTCGGAATATTCCGAGCAAATAAGCTACCCAGCACTCGCTTCATGAGAAAAACAAAAAAAAGACAAAAACTCGCATAATGTGAACAACACTCACAATTGAATACTCCAATCTGCAAATACTTCCTCACTCTCAGACAAAAACTAAGGTTGGTTGTGGGGACAAGATTCTAAAACAGAAGATAGAGAGGGCAGCAGCTTCGATTAAAACTTAGAGTAAAAGATTATTTTTCAAAGTAGTGTAAATATCGGGTAATGATTTTGACACATGCATGCTCCCATTATTAATAATTGGTTGATCTCTTTTACGACACCGTTGATTTCCAGTCGCACACATGCGGGAAATTTTCAAGATGTTAAATGTGTCGCCAGAGGTCTGCATGAATGCTTAAAACTAGCTTTGAGACATTCAATATTATTGAGTGTACTCAACTCATTAGACTCATACGCGAATGAGTTGAATACCTGATGTTTAATGGCAATGTGCGTTGAATATTCATTTCAATCAAACACCCGGTAAACAGTGCACTCACAAAGAATGAGTTCTAAAATATCCTTTTTTCGGCTTTTGAGGACTTTTTTCTCAGTACATTATATGAATACTAAATATGCATTAATAACTTGGCTCCTTTGTCACTCAAAACTCCTGTGAAACAAAACTAATAAGATGTTTATCAAAGCACTCGCAATTAAAGCAAGCACACTATGAATATTCCTGTTTTATTCTCTTGAATAGGTGCACTCGTTTTTTTCAAGCACCCACGAGAGAAAATTTTGTGATCGGATTGATTGAATCCTTCAATCCTTCAATCTGCGTTTATAAGGAATTCAATTTAGATTCAATCTCTCATGGAAACGAGGCGCCCACTCTTAATGTTAGCCCCACATACATAAATCATTCCTTAGGTACAGAATCTGGAACTATTGAATCGATTCCCAGGCCGAAATCTATTTTCATTTCTCGACTAAAACCAAACACTTCTTCAGACGATGTCTTGAACCATTTGGTCTCGAGAAACTTGATCCCAAAAGATGACTCAATCAAATGCACCAAAATCAGCTAGGCTGAAGGGTTTGTTGCGTCTTTCAAAATTGTCGCCCCTTCAGTATATTTCGAAAAGCTGTGCAATAGCACTGCATGGCCTGAAAATACGTTAGTTAAAGAATTTACACCCCGTTCGACAAAAAGTCGCAGGAAAGATTGTCCGTCCAAGTTAAAAAACCAAGTAGGCTGTCCCTCTACTATCAAAATGTAAGGGGACTCCGCACAAAAACCGCTGAATTATATATAAACTCGCAAGCCCTCTCTCATGATATCTTCTCCTTGACGGAAACATGGCTAAATGCCGGAATTCTGCCCAACAAGAGCTCGCTTTACTTGACAACATTTTGTCTTTTGACTTACAGCAAACAAGCTGTATAAAAAATTTCAGAAATCGAACTCTCGATCTTGTTTTCTCTTCTGACTCTGTTAGTACTGTGGTTCTGGAATCCCATCTCAGTATAACTAACATAGATGACAATCATCCACCCTTGGATGTATTTATTGAACTGGGCGCACATCTGTACGAAAACAGTAATTCGTATGACCGTTCGCAATCTTTTGACTTTCGGAAAGCAAATTTTCAAAGGCTTTCTGATGAAATTAACAGCTTTAATTTTAACCTTACTGCCTTATCTAATATTGAAGATGCAGTAGGTTCTTTTTATTCTTTGATGGATAACTGCATGAAAAAAGTGATTCCTGTGAAATCCTCTAGGAATCTGAAAACGTCCCATCCCTGGTACACTAAAGAGTTAAAATCGATACGAAACAGACGTAATAGGGCTTGGAAGAACTATTTAAAAAGTCTCTGCCATTCAGATCTTGAACTCTATTTCACATTATTCAATGAATTCAAATCTTTATCCTGCAACTTATATATTGACTATATAAGTAAAATGGAATGCTCTTTAAAATCGAACCCCAAACTTTTTTGGGGTTTTGTCAATTCTAAGAAAAAAACCGATGGTTATCCATCGAAGCTTACTTACAATAGTTCTACAACTGCTGATTCAGTAGATGCAAGCAATATGTTTGCAGATCATTTCAGTAAATCATTTAGGGGGACCCCTCTTCACATTGATGATCAATATTTTAGTTATCTAACTAGCTGTTCCCAAATAAGTTTTAGTAGTATCTCATTCGATTTGGAAACAATTTTAAAATGTATTTCTTCTCTCAAGAATGATTATTCATCAGGTCCTGATGGCATTGCACCGATCGTTCTTAAAAAATGTAGTCATGCAATTGCTCCATATCTTAAGTATCTGTTTGAATTGTCCATCAGTACTGGTAAATTCCCTAATCTATGGAAAAGTGCTTTTATCACACCTGTATTTAAAAAAGGCGAACGTGGTGATATCACTAATTATAGGCCTATTTCAAAGCTTTCGTGTATCCCTAAGCTTTTTGAACAAATTGTTTGCGAAAAGTTAATATTTCTTTGTCGCAATTTAATTTGTAATGAACAGCATGGATTTGTAAGAAACAGATCCACTGTCACTAATCTGTTAAGTTTCTTGCATGATTGTTCTAATACCTTAGAGAATAAGGACGAAATGGATTGCATATACACTGACTTCTCTAAAGCTTTCGACCAGCTGTCCCATGAAATAATCGAGTTTAAGCTCAGGGCTTTTGGCTTCCCACCATGTTTCATAAAATGGGTTAATTCATACCTTAGATCAAGGGTTTATCAAGTGAAATTTAGAGGATCGCTATCCGTATCTTTCACAGCGCAGTCTGGAGTTCCCCAAGGAAGTCACCTCGGACCAATATTATTTATACTTGCCATTAATGATGTTAAGGCATGTATAAATCACAGTAATATCCTGATCTACGCTGATGATATGAAAATATATAAATCTATCACTAGTCAGCAAGACAGAATGTTTCTTCAATCTGACATTAATAGCTTCGCCAATTGGTGTGATAAAAACGGTTTATCCCTGAACCTAACTAAATGTCAACATATGAAATTCTCTAGAAAGAATATCCCTTCCACCTTTCAATACTCTCTGTCTCAACATATTCTTTGTAGTGTTGATAATTTTAAGGATCTTGGGGTTTATTTCGACCCCAAACTGGATTTTGCTAAGCATATTAATTCTATTATTAATAAATCTAATTCTATGTTGGGCTTCGTAAAACGGTGGGCCAAAGAATTTAATGACCCTTATGTTTCTATGTCATTGTACAATTGTTTTGTCCGTCCGATTCTAGAGTATGCCTCTCAAGTTTGGACACCGTTCTACAACATTCATTCAAATCGATTAGAGGCCATTCAACGTAAATTTATTCGATTTGCACTTAGAGGACTTCCATGGGATGATCCATTTAACCTTCCTCCCTACAGTCAACGTATCAAGCTTCTTCAAATGTTACCCCTTTCTCAACGAAGGCTTAATAGCGATATCATTTTTTTACAGCAGCTTATATCCGGTCAAATAGATGCACCTGACTTGCTGTCGTCTATTGGCTTTAATTTTCGTGGTGGTGCCCATAATTTACGCAGTGTTGAATTATTGTTCAGCCCCCATCATAGAACGAATTATGGAAGGCATGAGCCTATTAGTCGCATGAGTAGAATCTATAATCTAAATGATCATGTGATTGACTTGCATGTTAGTAAAATTAAGCTAAAAAATATTTTGCGTAATAATGCTTTAATGTCTTAATTGTTTGCATTATTTTGTGTCTGTGTTAGTACTCGTATTTTATAGGTACATAATTATTGTATTTTTAATTGTTTAAAAAAAAAAAAAATATCAAATGAATACATTCATGCAGACCTCTACTCGCTAGGTTCATATGAATGGTAAAATAGGCTAAATGTGATTTCTCCGCTTAACTATCCAATGAACAGTATATATCCAGGTAAATGTTTGAATATAAATATGTCTTCGGTTTTTTATTAGATTTTAATACATTTTCGAATCAGTGACTAAATTTTTGATTTATTGCAGATAATTAAAAAAAACGTAAGAAAATAAAGGGAATTAGTGCAATATTAGCCTTATATTGAAAGCAAAACAGTAAGCTGCTGAAAAACTTCATACAGAATACTCGTACGTGCTGTTTCTATCTTTCCCAGTATATACAGTCCATGTAGTTAAATTTAAATCTCCTTCCATGTGAAAGTAAGAGTAAGATGAGACTGTATGCCAAGTGGGCAAACAATGACCATTTCGGAAAGTTCCCTCTATTCAAATAGAGGATGCAGTGTAATGGGCATATCTCAAATGATGTGATGATGTAAATTACAAGTAGTTAGTATAATCAGACACTGAGCACGAACGCCAGCATAATGATTTAATGTCCATGTAATTTATTGAAATTTGGTGATGGCTTTTCTGGCATTTCTGATTGTTTCTAGCGATCGATATTTTGTAAAGATATTGAGTTTTCTTGTTATTTTTGTAACGTAAATTTTTTAAGTATATTTTTTGTGTTTTTGTTTTCTTCTCTTTTGACATTTTCTTTGTGCAATATTTGGTTGGTTTTCGATTTAATTTGTGTGAATTATTGGTTATTTGTTAACATTCTTTCATGTTTATTTATTTTATTGCTTGTCCCTTTTTGCTGTTACATAAACGGTCTTACCGCAATTCGTTTTTATACCCTATTCTAAGGGTACTTTCATTTTGACTCATAGTTTGCAACATACTCGTACCTTAATATTGCCCGTATATGGCTAAAAGTTACTATATTCGTGATCAGCAACGATTTTTTTTTTTTTTTTTTTTAAGAGAAAGGAATTCCAAATCCTAGAACACTCAGACTCGGTAACGGTCCATTGTACTACCAGGCAGAAATTCTCCTTTTTGGTGTAGAGGCATGTGAATGGGTGGCGTATGTTGTTGTTTCCCATGGGGATTGAACCTGCACCGCACGGGTAACAAGCCAACACACTAATCTCTACACCGTCGCCACCCATGATCAGCAACGATAGTAATGTCGATCTAGCCATGTCCGTCTGCAAAAATTAGGCCTTTTAACTGGAGCTTGGAAGCTAAAATTTCAACCAAATACAGTACAAACTCGATATACGCAACTAATAGAAATTGAGGCAGTTACAATAACCGAGGTTGTTGCACTTACCGGGATACATTTTTTTTAAATTAAAAATGATGACATGTTTCTGTAGAGATAATGACATGAATGTACTAGGTGGCGCAAAAGTCATTAGCCTATCTAAAATTTAACACATCAATAAACAGAATCCAAAAGCAGAATCGAAGTTTTTCATTAAAAAAAAATACAGTCGGGTGACAACTTTTGCACCATCTTGTATTTACAAAGAAATTGGTAAAGGTTCAAACAAAACTATAGGTTTAACTGTGAAATAGCGACATAAATAACGAACCAAAAGGAGAACATGCAAATAAAAAATAGATGAATAAACGCAAGAAGTTACACTAATCCAGGTAAATGTGTTGAAAAGTTGAACTTATAGAGTCAAGAAATGCGACGACTTTAGTGTTGCGAAAATCGAGGAGTTTCGCGAATCGAGGGTTGCGTTAACCGAGTTCGGCCCCTCTAGGGGCTCGAAATAATCAAGTTTAAACATTTTTAAAATCCGCCCACAATGTAAAAAAAGTGAATTTTAAGAGGGAGAAAGCTGAAATTTATAATATATTGCTTTAGAGGCTCAACATTTTAAAAATCCGCCTTAAAACATTTTTTTTTCTCGAAAGTCGAAATTTTGAGATAGGAAGCTGAAATTAGGAATATGTACTCTCTAGTTGCCATTAATTCTGAAACGTAAATATTTTCAAAATCCGCTAACGGACACGACCACTATTAAAGAAATCATTCGCAAAGTAACCGCAGGATGTTTTTTATAGAGGCATACAAATTTAAAAAAAAAAATAAAACACAACAAATTTATTGGAATGATAAAATTTTGGCTTTATTAGCTCACGAATTTTATGGCATTTTATGTTTACACATACTTTCTGTCATATGGCCTCCGCGACTGCATCTTATGAACGCCATCCATCATATCCATCTTATGAACGCCATTTGCGGGCATACCAGGTTTTATTTCGTCAATAGTGCGTCGAATGCTGGTTTCTAAGTGATCAATCGTTGCTGTTTTATCAGCATAGACCAGAGATTTGACGTACCCCCACAAAAGTAGTCCAAAGGTGTCAAATAACACGAACGAGGTGGCCAACTCACAGTTCCATTTCTTGAGATGATTCGATCACCAAACGTTTGGCTCAACAAAGTCATGGTTGCACGCGCTGTATGTCATGCTGCGCCGTCTTGTTGGAACCATTTCTCCCCCAAATGTTAATTTCAATGACATGAGGAATACAAAAATCATGAATCATTTGACTGTAGCGTTTGTCATTCACGGTAATATTGGCACCGGTTTCGGATTTAATGACAAATGGGCTGATGAAGCTGTCGGCATGTAAACCACACCAAACAGTGATTTTTTCGGGATGTTACGAAGTCTCAAGAGTCGCTGAGAATGGCGTCGGATCGATAAATTCGGGTCCTCTCCCACACTCACGTCTACAGCGACGATGACTTCTTCTCTTCGCACGTTACTGGCTCGATTTGGATGAATATTATCACAAATAGCAAATGTGGTCATGAATCGATCCATAGTATTGAGTATTAGCTGCTCAGATGGACGATTATGCGCTCCGTAAACTTGACGAAGTGCTCTATAAGTTTGGCGAACAGAGCGCGAATTTTGGAAATAAATTTCCACGATTAGAGACGTTATTCTAGTGTAAGTCTTTACATGGTAATTTACCAAAGTATACTTAAAAAAAGGCTAACACACTTTATTAGTATGACAGCTAGTTTGACAGTTATCCCTATCAGACTATAAAACGTCTATAAAAAGAACCCTATAGTTAAAGTCGTTTTGAACAATTCCTTGATTTAAAGTTTTCTTGTATGCACAATTGGCATGCATTTCGCTTATGAACGTCTAACTTTCAGATAATATTAATATAATTGTCGCATAAACCTAATCACCCACAAAATATTTATTTTCACTTGAATCCTAATTTGAGTCAAATATGTAGGATATTTCCCAGTTTCCAACTCGTGTAGCCCTTTCGGGAAATCAATTTAAATCAGTCAAACAAAAATTACCTCCGACAGCAACGAGTTTTTCTAAAGTTCTTACACTCAAAATCGTCGTTTGATGTTTTATTGGATTTTAGTACCTGAGTAAAGTATGGCAGTTGTTGTATTCGGGCTGGAATTTGAATGAAATGGGAAATTCATATAAGCTATTTTAATACTTTTAATATTAATTTGTTTGGTGTAGTGAGAGTGAAGGAAAAACATTGCTCAAAGTAGATTATGATTTTAGCGAAAGCTCTTAGTGCTTTGCGTATACCTGAATGCATAATTGAGAATTAAACCGTTTTCTAAAACTAATACATTGTAAAAATACTGGCGGATCTTCCAATGCGTACAATTAAAAAAATATTTTTATAATTTTTTGGGAGAAAAACGGTTGGAGGATTCTATGAACAGTTCAATATCGTACTTTGGAACCAATCTAGAAGGTTCAAGGTTGGGCTTATAATAAAAGTAAAATCAACTCAATCAGCTCAACTTGTTGCCACATTAAACCGGTTTTAAAATAAAACAAAGTCTTGCCAATAATACGATATGTGAATAACAAATAAATACAGATCTTATATGTAACTCAGATGTTAAAAATATCTGGGGCTAGGTTAGGCGGGTTCCTACCTAGGTATTCCCACAACCATCGAAGGTTATTTTTTACTTCACACCTTTGCCAACGGTAAACATGGTGTTTTTCTTCGTTGACCTCTAATTTAAATCACTTTACCTTACCCTACCTTTTCATCCTCATCCTTCCACTTCCTCCAACTTTCTACCGAACTCATTTTTATATTTTAGGTTAGGTTAGGTTACTGGGCTGACGGGGCAAGAGAATCCTGCGCCCGTCACACTTAGGTCAATGTAGACCCTTTGTGATACCCTGGAGGTTACGCTTCCCTTATCTGGAATCAATGAAAAACCTATGAAAAACTTAGCGGGTTTACAAACCATCCCGATGCGTTGATGAACTTGCGCAAGTCATTCACAGACTTGCCGGAGAGTTCTTCTAAATCCTGGAAGAAATATCTGCCCAGGATATTGTTTCTGATATGACAGAGTGCAGGGCAGTGACAGAGGAAATGCGGGGTATCCTCATTCACCTCCTCGTCCCCACATCCTCTGCAGAGTTCATCTGTGCTGAGTTTTAATTTCTTTGCATGGTAGCCCAGCATGTTGTGTCCGGTGATAACACCTGTGAGAGAGGACAAAGAATTTTTGTTCATTTGAAGGATTCTCTTGGTCTTTTGTTTGTCATATAGTGGCCACATTTTCCTTGTAATAACACAGGAATCAAGGGCACTCCATCTTTCGTTTGCTGCCATTAGTGTTTTATTTCCAATCACCTGTTTAAGGTAACAGGGTGGGGTTTTTACTGTGGTGTCAGCATCCCTTGATTCAAGGGAAGATCCTTTTCTTGCCAGCTCATCGGCTCTTTCATTTCCTGGGACACCACTGTGTCCGGGGACCCAGCAGAGTCTTACAGTGTGCTGCGCGCCAAGAGCCCGCAGCTCTTCGCGACAGCTTCTTACAAGCCTCGATTTTATTTCTGTGGCGGAAATCGATTTTATTGCCGCTTGGCTGTCAATGAAGAAGGTAATATCAGCATGTGGTATTGCCGTCATTGCAGTCTGCTTAGCGGCTGTTGTCACCGCCAGAACCTCAGCTTGGAAGACGCTGCTGTAGTCGGGGAGTCTGATCGAGCCAGATATTCCGAGCGTTTCTGAGTAGAAACCTGCACCAACGCCGGTATCCATCTTGGAGCCATCTGTATAGATGGGGATCGTTGTTGCATGGATTGGTACTTGATTATCCTGCCATTCTTCCCTACAGGGAAAAGAGACAGTAAATGGTCTTATAAAATCTAGTTTGGGAGTAATGTAGTCTGTGCATACATTTCTACCCGTAAATTTCTCTAGAATCTGTGCATGCCCTGTTGTACTGGGCTTCCAGTTTTTTGTTTGGCTTAGCCGCAAGGCACTGTTTGCTGCAGATTCTTGTACGAAAAGATCTAGGGGTTTAAGATTGAGAATTACCTCCAACCCCGCTGTAGGGGTGGTTCTCATAGCCCCAGTAGTGCCAATACAGGCAATTCTTTGGACTCTAGTCATAGTCTTAAGGTTGGTGGCCTTACACAACCCCTGCCACCAGACTAAATTACCGTATGTGAGTATCGGTCTAACTACCGCCGTATACAACCACATGATAATTTTGGGACTAGGTCCCCAGGTTTTGCCGAAGATTCTATTGCAGGCGTATAAGGCTACCGTTGCCTTCTTTGCTCGTTCTTTTATGTTGAGGCTCCAGTTTAATTTTCTATCCAGAATCACGCCAAGATACTTTGCGTATTCTGATGTTTGTAGTGGAGTACCCTCAATAGTTGGCGGATTAAATTGCGGTATAATCCTTTTATTGGTGAAGAGGACCAGTTCTGTCTTTTGTGGGTTAACCGCAAGTCCGCAGCTACTGGTCCAGTTACCAACCATAGATAAGGCGTTCTGTATTTGTTCACTTAGAGTGGATGGGAATTTTCCTGTCGCTAGCAGTGCTAAGTCGTCAGCATATGCTACTGCCTTGACTCCACTAAGTCTAAGTTCAATCAGAATCTCGTTTAAAACGAGTACCCAAAGAAGTGGTGATAGGACTCCGCCTTGAGGGGTTCCTCTAGATGCTGACACCTTAATTATTTCACCACCTAACTCTGAGTAGATGCATCTTCTTTTAAGCATGCACATTATCCATTTAATTATTTTATTCTCCACATTTAGGTTGACTAGGGCTCTTTCTACCGCTTCCCCTTGGACGTTGTTGAAGGCACCTTCAATGTCCAAGAAGGCGGCTAGAGTATATTCCTTGTCCCTTAGTGTCTTTTCTATGGTGCTGACGACACTGTGGAGTGCTGTCTCTACACCTTTGCCTTTCGTATATGCATGCTGAGCTGGGGATAAGACCTCTGGACTCAGTTTGCTACGAATATAAATGTCCATCAGTCTCTCAAAAGTTTTTAAAACAAAAGAGGTTAAACTGATTGGCCTAAAGTCTTTGGCGGTAGTGTGACTAGGTTTCCCAGCTTTGGGTATGAAAACCACTTTAACTTCTCGCCAAACTTTGGGTACATATCCCCATTTTAGGCTACTTAGGAAGAGGTTCCTCAGATGTGGGGTTATATGTTCTTCACATCTTTGTAGCATCATAGGGAAAATGCCGTCAATACCCGGAGATATATATGGAGAGAAGGAATTAATGGCCCATTTTATCCTTTCTTCCGTTATAATCTCCGCTGTTGTTATGTGCTCCGTGTAGTGCTCTTCTTCCGGATTGTTATGCTCATTAATGCATCCCGGAAAGTGAGTCTCAAGGAGGAGCTTGAGTGTTTCATTGCAGGATTCTGTCCAGTTGCCGTTGGGGCCCTTGAGAGATCCCAAGGCTACTGGTTCCTTAGCAAGTAGTTTCCTGAGCCTAGCTGATTCCGCGGTGCTTTCCATTTTACTACAGAAGGATTTCCACGAAGATCGCTTTGCTTGTTGCGTTACTGCTTTGTATTTTCTTTGACTGGATTTGTAGGTTTCCCAGTCATGGTCAGATCTTGTACGTTTTGCTACATTAAAAAGTTTTCTAGTTTCTTTCTTAATGTCGTACAGTTCTTTTGTCCACCATGGAGGAGTCGATTTTCTTTTACTCCTCGTTTGTAGGGGACATGATTTTTCGAGCGCTTTACCTAGGATTTTTCCCAAATTCTCGGCATTCGTGTCTGTACTCTCTGGTGCATACGCAGCATCTGTCTGGAGAGTTCTTAAGTTCTTTCCCACTTCCATATTGAAAAGGTCCCAGTTAGTTTTTCTATGGTTCCTATATGATATTGGGGGATCGTTTGTGTCTGGTATCAGGAATTCAATGATTTTGTGGTCAGAGAATGTTTCCTCCTTTAATACCTTCCACTGATCTATTGTGATTGTATTCGAGTTACTTAATATTGTAACATCGATTACTTCTTGCTTATTTCTAATAACAAAAGTTGGTTCTGAACCCCTATTAGCTATAAGTAAGTTATGATCTATAAGAAATTCAAAAAGTGACTCACCCCTTGTATTTGTATTTGAGCACTCCATAGGGCATGGTGGGAGTTAGCATCACATCCCATCACCAGGTCCCATTTTTCCCGTGTAGCACGTTGAACATGAAGGTGGGTCAGATCTGACGGTCGTCCTTCCGTTGCATCATAGGGCATATAGCATGATGTTAGAATCAGCGGAGGGAGCCCGTTGCGCTCAAGTTTTACCGTCACGTGGTCGTTATCACTGTAGGTAGATAGAAGAAAGAGGTTAATCTGTTTCCTAGCTACTATACAAGTTCTGATCTTACTATTCGGATCTGTCTGCACTGTTTTAAACAGGACAAGTCCCTTCGAGTTTAAACCCCTTATTCTGCCTCCTGCTACCCAGGGTTCTTGAATAAGGGCTAGGTCTATTTTTCTATCCTCCATGAGGTAGATTAGGTTGGCGCTGGCCGCCTTACTGTGATGAAGGTTTATTTGTATTACCTTCATCACGGTTTTTTGGCTCCCCATCCTTGTTGGTTTTGTTGACTTTGTTCGCGATAAGCCTAAGCTTGCATCGGTTTATGCCGACGCGTACTTTAAAGTCGATCTTCTTCAACAACGGAATGGATTTGTGACTAAGCAACACTATCACTTCCGTGCCTGATTCACGGTATTCTCCCATCTCGATCACTTCCCAAGCGTGGCTCAGCTGATCGGTATTTAGGGATCGTAAGTATCTCTCGATACGGTCCTTAGGGATATGAGGCCCTCGTACAACAAGTTTGGCTTTAGGTCTTGTTATCCGTACGATCTCTTTTTTGTCGATCAGACGAAGGTCGGCGTTTGGCCATGGAGCTTTCGTCCTGGCAATAAACTCCTTGAGCCATGTGAGGGTGTGTTCTTCCTCACAGGTCATGAGTTTGAATCCTTGGATGGTATTGAGGGTGCCAAAAAGCGGGAGGGGTTCCTTGTTTTTTAGAATGGCCTCGTTCACCTCATCTAGGATTCGAAGTTCGATGAGTCGCCATTGGTCCCCTGTCAACTTCCGTGCAGGATTTCCGTAGTCTACTACGGCTACTTGTTGGCCAACTGCGGTTGGTAAAGAGACCTTGGCTTTCTTTTTATATTTTAAAATGTATTCATTTGCAAAAAATGTATTGTTCCTCAAACTTTTAATTTAACAAACAAAACTATTTAGATCGATCTTGAAATCGTCGCGTTTTTTGAATAAACTAGTCGTATGATATGAATTTTATTTGATAATATTTAGAAGCAAAAAAGGGAATACTAAATAGGATATGAAATTTATTTGTGGCTTTTGCTTTGATGTCCAGACTGTTGTTGTGCGCACAAAAACTTGTGCTGAAACTAATTCGTATTAAAAGTAAATTAAATATTCTCTTTCTTATTTTCTCACTTAAAAATTTTAAGATGTACATTTTTTTTAAATTTAGAATCAAAAGAATTTTTAAGATAACGAAAGTTTAGTTAATATGTAAATAAATCAATAGGCAATTGTAACCATATGCACAAATCAAAATCTAAGAACATGTACTGTACACGAAACGACTTTGAAGAAAATTTGTTTTAATAAAACGGTTCACTGATTTATGGTTAGGATGTTAGTTGCTGATCACGGCGCTTGTCGTCTGCTGCTGAACTGATGTTTATGCTCGGTTGGTTCTGGTGGAACGTCGAACAGGTTGATATGCAAGTGTTTGCATTTGCAGCAGTATCCAAGGGTGCTCCGGAATGTAGAAACTTTCAATGAAGCGAATTCTTTGAAGACAGATTTTAATGTTTGGTCTTGCCGTGAGCTGGGGGACTTTAAACGGCAGGTGCAGTAGGCTGCTGACTGTCGATATTAGCAAAGATATGCGGTAGATATGCGGTTATTGCATGGCTAAAATCGATTTACGATTTTGTCTTATATCTATTTGCCATATTTTGGTACCATTGCCATAAATCGAACTCAGAGTGAAGCCGCATGTCTAAAGTCGCTTGCGGACAAAGTCTGAGACATAGATTTCCCAATAAATTGCCCCAATGAGTAAAGTCGCTTGCATTTCCCTATAAGTTCTTGAAAAGTAAGGTCGATGTCTCCGCAACTATTGAGGGAAGTCAATCATTACTTTTTGCTAGGTCAAAGAGTGATTTGATTTGTTCTTACTTGGTTACGAAGGATGTATAGGCAAATATGTATGCTTTTTTTTTTGATTTTCAAAAATCAGTTTGGTGCGCTAAGATATTTATTTATTTCTTTTCTTTATGAATTTTGCTTGATTTAATGCATTTTTAAATTACAGGAAATATTTCTGTTAAAAGATAAACGCTACCTATTTTCATTGCGTGTTGACTCGGCGAAGGTTGAAAACAGAACAGAACGAGCGTCGGTTACGGGAAACACAGAACAGCCACTGCAGTTTTCCTTAGTAGAGTAGTTCTAAGAATGAGCAACTTCTTTTTGTACTATATTTAGGGTGTATTAAAATCGCCAAAGTTCCAGGGTGGTAAAAACATTTCAAAAAATTATTCAAATATTTATGTCGAGCAGGTGTAGATACGCTACAATTTTATGAACTGCATGGAACCTACCTTTAGCATGGGACGGCATTAACTTGGGGTTACCTGTATAAGTGTGCAGAAATATAAAACATTGTGTATTTTATTAACTGTTATGCTCGTGTATGTTCAAAATGAGTGACGATTTTCAATTTAGTGTAGAAACCTGACAAATGTCTTTTCGTCGTCCCTTGTATGAAAGGAGTGTGCCATGTCAGCTCCACGCCCAGCCCACACCATACCAGTGTCACACGAAAGTTGCTTGTGAATTTGGCCTTAGGATAACAATATAAATTTGTCAATATTCATCAACGAAATATGACAGCATACTCATTCAGATTTGATAATATTTTTTCAATTCGTATGAAGTAGTTTACGGAAAAAATATGTTCATATATTTTATTACAATCCCTTGACAAATATCTATTAATATGTAATCCCAGCCTTACTTATATATTAAGGACGTTAATATGCTATCTACACATTTTCAATACGATCGTACTAAATCATCATCGCTATGCAAGTGGGCACAGCATTAACTTGCGTAATTTTCGTGGTTCTTAAGACAAAAATAAAAACGTTTAACAATGTAAGAAAATAGGAAAGTTGATTGTCATTGAATAGGTATTTTATTACTGTCTTTAGTAAGTTTTATTTTTGTTCCAAAACTGTTCTTATTAAAATAATTTTCGGATTCGTCGTTGTCATTTCAAGAAGATTTGTGAAATTGTGATATATTAGTTCCTAGCCACCTAGGCCATGAGTAACAATATTTTATGCGACGAATATTCCTGTTCTGTTTCGTTCATCCCTCATTTGTTGCAAAGTAACTCACTCGAATGGAACCGTAAGAATGACAAATTGTATTTCTATAAAGGGAAATTATGTAAGCTCGCTTTTGATGTTTGGCGACAGTTGACTTTAGTATGTTCCATTCAATCTGGCTAAAAATAAATTAGAATACATATATTTGCATAGAACCTCTGCTGTATAGTTATTTGCCTAGTTGATGAGAGCACCCATGAGATTTGAATGATTGATTGAATAGTGATAGAAGAAATAATTATGGAAACCGAGTTCACAAAAGAATGATTTCATATTTAAATTATGTCGATAGGTGTAGGATTTTTCACCGTGGCTATTAACTTTGAGATATTAAAGTAATATTAATTCCGCAACCGAAATTTATATTCCTTATAACACTATTTTCCTTGTGGTTGTCGCCAAATTCACGGAAAGTACAGACATTTTATATAAAATCTAATGTCCTTCTACCGAACTTTATCTAAAATTAAATAAAATTTATAACCAACTAAGCTTGTCGAAATGTGTAATAAAATTAGAGAAAACATAGAAAGAAAAAAACAGAATGAATAACATAATATACTTACAGGAGCACGTCTGTCCAAGAAAATCAAAATAAAAACTGGATATACTGAAAACTCGTGGCTTCAATTGCACAGTGCATGACTGCTTGCCTGAGAAGACCCTGGTCTAGGTTCGAATCCCAGTGGAAGAAATGGATTTTCGGGATAAAATGAAGGAAAAAGACAGACCAGCACCACAGAAGGAGTCTGATGATCGCTGTAACTCCAGCCGTCCTTCACGTGGAATGTAAGGTTATTCATTCAAAAACAACATTAATAAAATTTATAAGTTTTAAAGGAAATTCCCGTGCTAACAATATTACTACTATCAGAAAAACGAATTTTCTCTATTTTCTCCATTTTTATGTTCTCCACTGTATAAATTAAAAAAAGTTAGTTTCGAATTAAAATTTAATTTTCGTATGTTATTTATTTTTTTATTTTTAAGCTATTGCATAGCTTTTATCGCTGGCTTTGAGCGCGGCGACCGAATCAAGAAATTCCGTAACGAAAATAAAACCTAACACCCCATACTTTCTCACAAACATAGCAGCTGCGAATACGTAAGCAGCTGTTTGTGAGAAAGTATATAGCTGAAATTTATAATATAGACTCTCCAGGCGCCCTTGATGCTCATGTGTAAATATTTTCAAAATTCGCCCACTGACACGCCCACAAAAAAAAAAAACAAGTTTGAGCTAGGGCGCTGAAATTTATAATACGAGTATAAACTCTCCAGTGGCACTTGATGCTCATGTGTAAATATTTTCAAAATTCGCCCATTGACACGCCCACAATTTAAATTAATGCAACGCTGACGAGCCTACATGTTTACACATCAACTATACCGTGAGTACAGCGTGGATCACACCTTTTTTGTGTATAGGTAATACACATTAATGCTACGCAGAGAAAGTATATATGATATTATCCATATTAATATTAGAAATGCGAAAGTAACTCTGTCTGTCTGTCTGTCTGTCTCGATTTAACGCCAAAACTACTGAACCGATTTCAATGATTTGGTACAAAGAAGTCTAGAGCCTGAGAATGGACATAGGCTACTTTTTACCGCGGGAAAATGCTTCATCCGCTGTCCAGAAGCGGAGATCTAAGCTGATATCTAAGAAAAGTTGTAACTCTCGAATGCTTTCTAGCTCCTAGCTTTGGAATGACTCATCCAATGAAATAGGATTTTTTTTTAATATAAAGTTCAATTATGTACAAAGATTTTAAGATATAAATCATCTTTTTAGGTTATCCTGAAGTTGAACAATAAGCATTAAACTATAAAGTTTCTACAATCCAAAAAAGGAAAATGGTCGATTGAAGCTAGATCGTTGGATTTTCCAAGCGTTCTGTGGAGGAAAATGTGTGTGTGTGGGCGGCACAAATCTGTTTTTCTACCTGTAACTTTGTTTTTGTGCTGTGTGCTTTTTTTTTTTTTTTATACACCTTTTGTAGTTTGTGTTGTTTTTTTGTGGCGCATGGGATTGAGAAAGGTAGGGTATGAAATATAAATGAGATTGAGAGGGAGTCACACTCAGAGTATATCCATATAATGAGTAGGGACACTCTCGAGGTTTTCTCTATCAGTTCTTATCAGCAAGTATTTTGTTCTAAATTTGAGAAGTGGCAGACTGGCGAAGCAAGGCGAGCACGGGACAGTTAGTATCTATATAAATGTACATCGCGCGAAATTCGATGATCAAACTCTTAATAACATTTCTTTTTGTTCAAATTTTTTGAATGAATAATTTTTTTGGTGTGTAATTACACTATTTATACCTAATTATTTATACCTATTATTTATACCTAGCTATTTTCGTTTTATAAAGAATAAAAACTTAAAGAGCTAAAAAGAAAAAGATAAAAAGTTGCCGTTTTTTTTTTGTTTATATTTTAATAGAGTATTATATATTAGTCCAGAAAATACAAAAAATATTAATTGTATTAAGGTACATACAAATACTACATTTTATTTGTTGAATAAGAAATTTGTTTCGCTAAAGTACAGTGCGGTTCAATTGAGTTGTCGCACTTAAGTTATGTTTTAGAACTTAATTTTGTATGTATTATTGGCACCAATTGGAAAAGAGAACGCATTCAGCAGAAAGGTACATTAATACTGAAAAAAAACACCAAAATTTCATAACGGTAGTTTTACTCTATTTTTCCTATACCATGCTAAAATGTATACATTTTTTCGCTTCATTTGACTAGTCGCACCGGTTAAATATTTAATTTAGCAACAAGTGTTCGGACAAAGGTCGGTGAAAATTCAAATTGGAAGTGTGACAAGTATTATTAAAACGGGCAGAAAACAAGGGTTAAATTTAGAAGAAATCGATAAAGTTGAAGCTTACCTTTCGGAGAGCTTTTCAAATCGTAAAATAGCCCGTAAAATTGGTCAAAGTAAACACTATATAAAAAAATTTGTAAAAAATCGTGCATTTTATAGAACAAATACAAAGGAAGGATCGCAAAAGTTTTAACGACATAAGAAAAGCGTGAAATTCAAAGAGTAGCTTCTAATTCCGCTGAGGCCAGAAACAAAATAAAGGAATTTCCTTTGGTTTCTTGTAGCCAATCTACTGTGCGTCATGTTATTGTGAGTGCTCCACACCTAAAGCTCACAAAACTACAAAAAAACCACCGCTTAATCGCGCACGCATTGAATTTGCAAGGGATTACATGGAATGGCGACATTGGAGCAAAGTTGTCTTTTCCGATGAAAAAAAGTTTAACTTGGATGGTCCTGGGGGCTATTTGAAACTATTTTGAAAACATTTCTCTTATTTACACAAAATAAACATTAAAAATTGCTTACTTACCTAAAGGGGAAAACTACAGCCAGCAGCAAAAAAACGCCTAACCACTTGTAACTTTTTTTGCGAACTTACTGGAACTGTAAAACCAAAACGCATTCTAAATGATCGCAGGAGCGTGCGTTCAGCGTTTAAATCATAAGCTTACACACCGGCGTTTTTAGCATTCACGGCAATACCGAATGCGAACAAGTCTACCATAGTTTTACAATGGTGAACAAAGGCAGTACTGTTCCATTTATATTGTTAACAAACATTTCAAATGTGCCGCTATATCAGAGGACAGTAACTTCGATGAAAACTATACTGGCACTGGTTTTCGAACATAATCATCCATTCAGCGACCTAAGGGGTCAATTGGCCGCACAGTCGCCGGACATCGGTGTATTACAGTCATGCTCCTTGTGGTCAGCTATGTAATTTATCGATACCTGAAACGAAGGCAAGGGCAGATGGAACCTGACGATGTCACTCTGATTGTTCAAGGCTGACGAGAGATTTTCTGCTCAAATGAGCTTAACTTTAAAGACAGAGACATTTCAGTAGGCACAACTAATGTAGGTTAGGTGGGTTCATTCACCTTCAAGTAATGTTGATGTAGTCATAAGTAATGTAGCTGAAGTGATTGCATTCACCGTTTGGCGTTCTACAAGTACATAATGTTAAAGTAGGCATAACTAATGTAGTTGAAGTGAGTGCATTCACAGTTTGGCGAAATAAAAACTACCGAGAAGTTAGTCAACATATGACATTAAGTTATTACAACCCAAGCAGTACTAAACGGTGAACTGTTTTAGGTTCACCAGTGTCTGAATTGCAATATAAGCAACTAATTAGTATTTAATTTTTATACTTCCCCCCGCCAGCACAGTGGCAAGGAATACTGTTAATATTAGAAAACCACTTGGCAATTGATTTCACAGTACCAGACTTTTTTGGGGGAAGAACACATTTTTTTATGCTTCAAAAACGATCAAAATTTATTAAAACAAGATGTGTGGTGGAAACAGTAATTTAAAATAATAGAATAAAACAAAAAAAAAATGCCGCCTAAGAGGCGATGACTTTCTTATCCCGTCCCTGCACGCGCTTGTAGGTAATAATAAAAATAATACGTAATAATAAAGGAGAGTTAGCGCAAACTCAATAAAATCAAAATTCTTCGATTCAGATCATCATCTATATTATTGAATATTTCTTCTTCTGATGGTTTCCAGAAGCTCGCAAAATTTTTCGTTGGAACGAATTTCTTCTGCTCGTACGTAGGGATTGTATGCGAGAATTAACTTAGTTTATGAAGATTTTGAAATCAAACTATTTCCACAACGTTATAAACCTAGTTTTATTTGACGAGATGGTTAGAGTTCTTCTGCACCTCTCAAGGACTTTTATTCGCCTCCCCAACGACCTTCCTTTAACCTTCTTTCTCGACCAAAAACGTTTTACAATTTAGTACAAAGTTCCTTAGCCCAGAACTATTCAAAATAGTTTTTCGAATTTGAGTTAGTGATGGCAATTATATTCAATCTATTAGTATTAGAACTATAATCTAGTAATATAAATATAATAATATAGGTTACAAAAATACGCTCCTTCTGCAGCAAGACTGTTCTTTGAAGCGCATCACTTGAGAACGGCTGAAAAAAATTTGGGAAAGTTGCCAGGAAAATTCCGGAAAAACTGATAGAACCGTTTCTCACGATTCGAAGGACAGATTTGCGTTATTCTTTTTTGATTTGTTTGTTATGGTCCTGGAATAGAAAGACAATTACAAAAAAAAAATCGAAAAATTCGTTCAAACTGCAGAATTATATTTTGTTTGACTGGCACCAGAAGAAAACAGATTGATGAGATTTAAGTCTTTTTGTTCGAACAAAAATACCCTTGCACCGACTTCAGTGCAGATAATTTTTTCCAGATCATATTGAGTTCAATAGCGGTGATTAGCAACACAGCGAAGTAGATATTCACTCCAATCGTAGAAAACGTCGAAGAACATTTCACCCAAATTCACCACTTGGCATAATAGAATACATTTTGAAGTGAAAGATTTACAAGTTGGTGACGTAGAAATGCGTATAAAACTTTGGAAGTGAAACTCCCCATACAAACTTCAACTCAGCTGAATCGATGCGTATGGAGTTTTTTATTCCTAAATTCATCATTTAATAATAAAAAACCCAGCTGAGAATTTATTTAATTAAATGCATTTGCATTATAGAGAATTAACAGCAATGAATCAAGTTAAATACACACGGAAGAAATAAAATAAATTAAATAACTTTTATCCTCCTAGATTCTAGAAATCAAATCAGATGCTGGTGAGTTAAAGTTGCTTTCTCCCTTTTTCTAACATGAAACTGAAAAATCTGAAACTGGGTGAAAGAAAAAAGCGTAATTGAAGTGAATCTCAGATACATTTTTTTCCGCTTGGACGAACTGATACCCTATTCTTATTCCTATCCATCATAAGTGGGCGTGACAAAAGTCTAAGTATGGTTGAATTGTTAAGAACGCTCTACATCTTTTGTAATACATATAACATTTAAAGGATTTTATCGAAAAAAACGAAGCTTTGGTAAAAAAGCTTTGGTTTTTCAATAAAATTGTTTTATTTCATTTTGGGCGTGTCAGTGGGCGGATTTTAGAAATTGTATCTCCCGATCAGTTTTAGGATTCATAGATTATTATATAGAATCAATATATTCAGCTTTCTAGCTCAAAATTCGATTTTTTCGATAATTTTTTTTTTTCAGATTGTGGGCGTGTCTGTGGGCGGATTTCAAAAATTCTTGAACTTGATTATTTGGGACCCTAGAGAGTATAATGGTTTCAGCTCTCTAGGTGCAGTTTAAAGGCCTAATTTTTGCCGACGGGCGGACGGACGGACATGGCTAGATCGACATTACTATCGATGCTGATCATAAATATAGTAACTTTTAGGGGTAACTATGCGCCAAAATTAATATAGGTACCCTTAGAATAGGGTATAAAGACATATTTTGACCCCCAAATTTTAAAATATGTTCTAAATTACAATTTTCATAGTCGGAACAATTACCCCAACTTCTATAGATTAAAAACCTAGGTAAAGCATTTGAACATAGTCTCAACTTAATAAGTCACATAGAATTCCTATTTAGTTGGAAATTACTGAGTTTTATTTAACGGAATTCAAACGATTTTTCGGCTGCCCGTACCTACTCTTAACCTTCCAACCGCACACTGGGATACCTATGTATATTCAATTTTAAACTCTCTGCAGTAGCAGGCGATGGTATTGAGTTCTTAGATTTTTTTTAACGTGTTTAGTCGTGCTTCGAAGTTTTAGCTTGATTATCATATACCCCAGTGTGCAGTACGTGTTAGTATTTTTTGGAATTTGTGAATACATTATTTTAGTGAAATGTTTTCTATTTTAGTTTTTTTGGACTATAAATTAATAAAACAAGTGTGGGGTTTGTTCAGCCATAAAGGAAGTTACTGTAGATGAGCATAATTATTATAGTTTTACAGCAAAATGGCTTTTCTTCGAGACGAATCCATTGAAAGGCTTTTCCCTGATGCAGAAGGGATGAAGCCAAAAATGAACCAGCTTCGAATCTTGAAAATCAACATTCAAAACTGTGTAACTTCTGTAATCGGAAAAAACTGAAAACGTGACTTGCCGACTTCCCATGTGCGAGGATCATCACTGATCACTCACTGCAATGCATAGAATGCAGTGAAAAAAAATTTGTTTAAATTAAATTAAATTGTTTAAAAAAGCAAACATTGGAGTAAACATTGAAGAAAGAGTATTAGAAAGCGTAATGCGACAGTTTTTTTAACTATTATTTTAAATTTTTTAATGAATTTGACTGATTTTAGTTGACAACTATATATTAACTTTTTTTTGTAACCTAATTTGAAAACTATGTTTTTTTTAAATTTTTATATTTTATGTTATTCGTCGAATTTTGTTTTGACGAAATAAAAATATAAATTAAAAAAATATATACATATATAATATATATTCTAATATATAAAATTCGAGTGTCACAGTTTTAGTGTTTATACTCCTCCGAAACGGCTTGACCGATTTTGAAGAAATTTTATATGTATATTCCGTAGGTATGAGAATAGGTTTATAACTAAAGTTTATAACTAAAGTGATAATGGTGGTCTACAACAAACATATTTTTTTCTTTTTTTTTGACAAAATTTTTTTTTTTTTTTTTTTATGATTTACCATTCAAAAATACATATAACCCTTAATTTTAGCTTCTACCACCAACCCCCATTTTTTAATAGCAATATTAGTACTGTAGTAATCTACAACTCTCAGTGATCGATAACTGATTTATCATTTATTAGTTTGTTTATTATTCAGTGCGTGCGAAATCTTAAGGGGAAATATTTAAAATAAAAGAGAAATATATACGTGTCTTATGATTGTGAAAGGAAGGTAAAATAATAAAAAAACGAATACATTGTCAGTATAGGTACTGTTTTCCATCATTAAGCACTTCAATTTAATCTATTTATGTGCGTAGTAAACAATGCCAGCAAGACGCAAAGGGAACAATTTGGACCGTCAAACGAATAGAACGACATACATGCGAAATAGAAGAGCCCAAAGATCAGACGAACGAGTCCAACAAGATAATGCAGATGTGCGTATGAGCATGGCACAATTTCGTGAATCACAAGAGGCACGAGCTGAACGAAATCAACAAAGACAATTGGATTGAACGGCTTACTTATCGGTACGGATCCAGATTCTAACTTGTTCCTGAAATCAACATTTAATTCATGTTTCCAAATGACATCGTTCGGAGCAACAGAAATAGTTAAAAATAATGCTGCAAATGGTCAACAATTCCATTAAAAATTCAAAATCAAAGGCCAAGTTTATCACAAAGTGGGCTCATTGCTGCCAATGCCGAATGAACCACATATTTTTTTACAAATTTACTTTATGGGTGGTGGGGACTCCGAAAACCCACTCGGCAATCGCGTGGATGCACGTTGCGGCTACAACAACCTCAATTCACCATACTCATATGCCAGACGCATCGTCGGCGAGCCAGATGCTCTATAGTCATTTTCACCAAGCTATCTCTTTCTGAAGTGCGGAATCCCTGTCTTAAACAACAGAAACAAATTGAATGATAAAATTGCAGAAATTTGCACAAATCGTATGGAACAATCATTGTGATTGTTAATGAACTGAATATGAAAGTGCAAACAGAAGCTATTGAAGGGTAAAAAGTAACAAATTATAGAGAAAAAACGTGAGAAACTATGTTAAAGCAAAACAAACAATAAACTATCCTCTATCCTATTCTTATTCCCCTCAGACACCTAAAGAGTCAATATCATAAATTTCAGTTTCCTAGCTCAAACTTCGACTTTCCAATAAAATTGTTTTATTTAATTGTGGGCGTGTCAGTGGGCTGATTTTAGAAATTTTATCTCCCGAGCAGTTGTTTTGCTTATGAGTCAAAGATCATAAAAAATTTCACCTTTCTAGCTAAAAATTCGATTTTTTCGATAATTTTTTTTTTAGTTTGAGTTTATAGCGTGTCTTTTGGCGGATTTCAAAAATTCTTAAACTTGATTATTTCGGGGACCTGGAGAGTATTATATGGCTAAAGGCTCAATTTTTGACGACCGACGAACGGACATGGCTAGATCGACAATACTATCGATAAATATAGTAACTTTTAGGGGTCTACGGGCAATATCTAACTTCGAGTCTAAATTAGTATACCCTTAGAATAGGGTTTAAAAACAGTTAATATGTTGACCGAAAACCCTGTTCAACTGTATTTAGATATATAAAATGTTTGTTTAGAAAACTTTTCAACTTATTTGCTTCCAAACAAAATTATTTTTTTGCCACAACGCGATTATCATGGTTTCATTGTTTTCCTTCATTTCATTCAGCTGTTGGGTTTTTTTTGTGTTCATTTGCCACTGACGTTGTCGTGAGGTACTCTATTGAATGAGCACAATGAATTGTTCAAATTATTCAAATCACACATGCACAAATTACAAACTGACAATCACGCTATTGTCATCAATCCTGATAAAACACCAGCTGGAGAGCACATGCGTGGATTTCATGCACCTGTTATTAACGACTTTGCTGGAATCATGGTTGGCGACCGTACAGCGACGCGACAAATCGTGATTTGAAGAAGAAATAATCGTGCTTATTTTGAGATTCGAATGAATAGTCAAGTCGTTCGAATGTCTATTTTCGTTCGAATTATACCGGTTTTCCTCAAATAAATTTTGTATTCGATCGAATCTCAAAATACAAATTCTTCTAATTCGACAAACTATCGTTCGAATTCGAATGTCAAAATCAGCATGAATAATCTTAAGTTCATTGCTGATACACACCGTTAATACGACGCTCTCCAATATCCGCTAATGTTCTGAAAGGGACAAAACGTCCACAGCGCTCAATTCCTCTTTCACTGATAGACCACATCCCCACACTCTTACGATAAGTTAGTTATTTTTCATTTCCCTACGAAAATACGAGTATTCACTAGAAATAATTTATATGGCAAAACAACGTTTGCCGGGTCAGCTAGTACATGACATCTTTTTTTTAATACTTTTGGGGTGGGGTATTGGGGTATCACATCTCAGTGTGAGGAGTGCGTTAGAAAAAATATGTGTGAGGACGGAAGGTTAAGAATTTAGAATACTACTCTTTTTTTTTGTAATCTGTATTACGAGGTTTACAAATGGCGCGTTCAATTTGCAATGCAACTGCTAGTCCCTAATTTTTATTCTTCCTCATTGATCGAATAACTCAGGTGACCACCGTTTGGCAAGTGAATTTGAACGAGCCCAATAACTACCTGAGGGAGTTGGGAGAATTCAAAAATGTTTTGCTTGAGCTGAAATAAAAATAATTAATTGGCATATTGAACTGCAGTCTTACAATGTTGGATGCTTGCCAATTGAACGGCAAGTAATTTTTGATCGTGGTTATTTGAAACTAACTATTAATTGTAATTTCATTTTAAAATAAATTAGATATCCCACACCCGAGATACCATTTTAAAAAAATAATCTAAATAGATACTTTTTTCAAGTCCACCAACATAGCATAATAAATAAGAATGTTGCATCTGTCAAAATTATTGTTAGATAGCAAACTTTCAGTGAATGGTTCTGTGCGCCAAACTTAAGCAATAATTGCTTAATATTACACCCGTCATAACCGACCATCTGAGACCGCTATCTATTTGCCGTATTCATGACCATTTTCGGAAAATAAGTTTGTTCAAAAACTGTTTAACTAATTGCAGAACGTATCCTCTCGATTCAACACAAATTAATATCTGTTTAATGAAATTTAATGTGTTTTGTTCAAAATCAAATTTAGTACTGGCTTAAAATAATTTACAGCCGAAAGAAGCGATGCACGTTGTCGGCACAACCAATGCATAGTTTAACCCTAGAACACTTATACTCGCCTGTGAGGCCGCTCACAACCTGTTTTATGCATTTTTCTCAGAATATACTACTCCCATGGGATTCTGTCCCCTTGGCAACTCAGTTAGGAATCAGGCGGTGGATAGCGGACGTTTGTAAAATTTCAGTGTTTAATTTCCCAGTAGTTATAGAGGTCGGTGTCGCCTGAGAGGCGAGCATTAGTGTTTAAGGTAATTTTTTTAAGTCTTTAATTTTACTTTTTTGTAGTATTTCAGTTATTTGCATGGAATTAAAATAACAAAATTTAATTTTTTAAAGATGGATTCCAATGAAGCGCAAATAAGCCATTGGTTACAAGAACTCTGTCCGACGATGAAAATGCAAATCAGTATAATTTTAAAATCCATGATTTCGATTCTGATGATAGTTTGGCTGACCCCACGTATTTAGCTGATTCTGACGATGGGTTGGCTAATATAGATGTAGATGATACACGTGATGCTAACACGCCATCAACATCAACTTTTCATAGACCTCAGTGCTTTCTTAACCCTAGAAAGATAATCATATTTTTTATGGCGTAGAAGATAATCATACGTCTCAAAGACTTATGGCACTTTGTTAGTTTATTTAATGAATCCTATGAGCTTTTTAAAAAATATTAATGTTTTATTTTTTAATATAGTTAAGAGAGATAAATCAATGGTTCAGTAAAAATAAATATAAGTAAAAAAATAACAACAAAAAACATAAACTCCATTACAAATCAAAACAAAACTTATTTTTAAACGAGCCTTAAAATTGACTTTAAGTTCTAATAGTTGCCAAATTCGCATTTTTGATTAAAAATAAGTCTACTAATAAGTCTTAGTAATTTTTAATCACATACGATTAAATTAAATGTAAGAATGACAAACGTCACACACGTTTCCCAGACGTACGGTTTAGCTATAAATTATTACCGCAGGGACTTACCGTCGCACCATGACCATTACGGGGAAGCTCCGATCACCGGCTGAGTTAGTTCAAGCAACCAACCCGATCCGGCTTACAGTTAAAAGGATATATCAATTTGTTCGCGCGCCATACGTCTCACAGACGTAGATTATCTTTCTAGGGTTAAATCATTAAATTCATCGACTGCAGAAGAAACGAGTTCGTGAAGCCTTACGCGAAGTGCTTAATTTGCCTGCTTATGGGGATTCTGCAACTTGTCCTGAAGAACCGATCATTAAAAAAGGAAAGGGATCAGTATGTAGCTTTTATCCTGCTAAAAAACGACGCATGAGTGTGTACAAATGTGCAAATTGTAACAATACGTATTGCCTAGAACATAGGTCGCCGAACTTCTTCAGATGTACAAAGAAATAAGTTCCTAAAAAAGGTTAATTTTTAAATTAACGTGGAGGCCACAATTCTTGTGATACAGCTCTGATTTTTTTTTGTATAAAAGCGTTTTTATTTATTTATTGGTTTTTGCAAAGGTTATATGCAATTTTTAAGATTTTAATTTTTTTTTGTTTTTTTTTTTTGTGAAGTCGTCACTTATTTGAAAAGTTCAAAAATGTGTTTTTTAATTTAACGTTTTCATTAGTAAAATTCCAATAAAACTTCAAAATTAGTGTTTTTTTTTCTAAAAGAGTAACATTTTGCTAAGTATGATAAATGCTTTTAAAAATATCAAACGTACAAACGTAGGTAATTAAATTGCATGAGCGAGGTGGCCATTCGAAAGCACCCTTTCTCGAGATTACACGATTACCGAGCTTAACAAGCAATAAATCAATTGTTTGAGCAGCTATGTGGTATGTGGGATACCATATATAACTGATGTCAAATCCATCATATTCTGGCCAAAAATAGTTTTCCAAAATAGTTTTTAGGATTTCCTTCAAACTTTTGTTAATTTAATTTAGCCTTCAACTCTGGCCAAGTTTCTTACGTAAAACTCGCCAACAAGTGATTTCAGAACCGAAAGCTATGGTGATCCCCCCGTCCCTACGTCAACAGCTGAAATTTGGAACATAGATATACTCCGTAGTGGCCCAAAATGCTCAAGCGTAACAGTTTTTAAAGTCCGCCCACAATTTAAAAAAAAAGTTTTATCAAGAAATCAAGGTCGCGTTTTTCGCAGAGTATTTACCTACGAAAGTCATTCTTTACAATTTGCCAATACAAATTTGTTTGCCAAACCCCTGTCTATACTATTACCACGCTGTTTAACAATACGCTGAATAATGCGTATTATTCGGCGCATTGGAAGGTTGCTGTTGTACACCCTATCCCGAAAAATGGTTAGGATAGGAAGAATGCTGCCAATCTCCGGTCGATTAGTTTGCTCCCGCATCTTGCTAATGTCTTTGGAAAAGTTGTCAAAATAGCCCTGTTGAAGTGGGTCGAGGACAATAACGTAATTCCGGACAACCAGTTAGATTTCAGGACGGGGCATGACGGAACCAACTGATTTTGAGAAGGCTTTCGACATCGTGGAGGAACTTTTCTACAAATTCACCAGGCGGGGGATGCACAAACATTTGCTATAATATGTAATTTGTTTTATGCTTATGGGAAAGAAGTTCGTTGTCAAATGTGGCAACGTGAGTTCGAATCGAAGGTACGATTCAAGGTACGATGCAAGGGCGATGACCAGCGACAATAGCCTGATCTTTGGGATGTACATAGAGAGCACGTTCCGGTATCGCTTTATCCGCCGGAGTCTTATCCATATTGATGCAAAATGGTTGGCCCAGATGAGTGATGGTATCCCGGTATTATACCACCGCTACCGCAGCGCGAGAGATAAGAAATTGTGAGTTTGACCACTTGCTTTGTAAGGCAACGAGTGCTCAGGATCCTTATTATACGAGTAAATACAAGGTGGCGCAAAAATAACCTTGCGATGTTTTTTGGTCACCGACCGATTATTGCTGAAATAAATAGTCACCAATATTCCGCGTTCTGGAGCAGTGTAGCGTAACATTGTTTATTAACGTGTATTTCGCATGTGTTTACTACACAAATGTCAAAACAGAACTGACATTAGGGGCCAATCGCAAAATTTATAGCATTTTCTGATAGGAGGATTACTTTTGCGCCACCTTGTAGTAAGAATACATTAAATAGTTTAAGCAAGTAGAATATGCAGTTTGTAATTTGTTTTATATAAAATATAAAATTTAAACAATGCTGCCGAGTTTTATTAAACTTTCTCGATGAATACTTGTAAGATAAGTTCGTAAATTAGTTTTTAGGCCGAAAGGCAATAATTATAAGGTTTAGTAAGCTTAGAGTGTTCGAATAAGGTCCATTAATTTGGAATAAGTATCCTGTAAATTTTAAGTTAGATTCAATAATTTGTGTCTAGTACTCCATTTTTCGAGGCGTTTTTGGAAAAAAACTTTGTGTTCCTTTCATTTCCTTCATAGGTAGTGTTTTGGTTCGGAAATGATCCCGAAACAATATCGTTTTGATTCATCAAATGGATTGAAGTGTTTCATAGACTTTGCTTTTATAAAATGTTGTATGTTGAATGCATTTATAAGAATAATAACACAATTTGGTGGTTAATTGTTTTCATTGTTTTGCGAAAGACAGTGATGTAAAAAGGTGTTCGTCTCTTAATATACTTTAGCGAATGAAAATCGTTCTTCCTTGTGTCCTTAAAATATTGAGCGGCTTTTGTACATCACAAAAAGCTCATTGGATTGCGACCGCCCTCTAAAACCATATCTTTCTTTAAACCCCATACATGTCGACATAGATAATAAATTTACGATGTATGTTCTTCATTTCGTACTCTCTGTGACAACGACAACGACGAAGAAACGAGATTGTGGGACTACGTTTAAATGGGGGAGGTCGCTACATAAAGGTGGCTGAAATTTGACAGTGGGCGCCTTTCAAGTGAAAATTAACGCTCTTTCATCATTCAAGCGAAGTGGAATAGATGTTTGTGTGTTTAATTTCGACTATTCACGTTTGAATGGCGTATCCATGGGAGCAACGACTGGCATACGTACACAAATCCCACCTTCTCCAACTTTCTATCAAGAGTTTCATCTCTTCAATGCCGACTCTAAGGTTTTCAGTCCAAAGACCGGAAACTAATGATAATGAAATGCACATACATATATCTATGAGTATTCCTTTCACTCTGTCATTTTCATCAGTGCGTGATTTAAATGAATGACAGGTGTAAATTAATGTTGTTCGACAACCATAACAGACATTTTCTCGACGCAACAGAGAATGAGATGGAAAAACGAGATATCAATCTAAAATAATAATATATTGACTTGTTTTATCTAAACTTGATATCGTCCAGGGTATTTGTTAGGTGTTTTATGATTAGGGTAAGTACTGATCGACATCAACCTGACGATTCCCCAATGCTGTAACTATGACTACACATCATTTGTGTTAATTTTACCACCCTGTCAAAACCACGGGGTACTGGTCATGTCGCCGAGTCTTGGCTTGCTTAACTTAAGAGCGCATGTGTTGGAAAAGAATCAAAAGACTTTGATGCTCTGTAGGCAATGACTGATTTATGAGGTTTCAGGAGCCTTAAATATGACCCGCTCAGAAGGAGGACGTAAAGGGGATAAATTTACGTGTTTGGTGCAACGGTGTCGTCAACAGCTATCATGGCACTACAACATGGGGGCACTACAGCGGTGGGGGATCAAGCAGATACGAAGAAGCAATTTGCCAAATGTTGGTGGTGGTGAGGGGGTCACGCCCTCTCATGACGCTCCGTTACTCTAGGTTACGTCCTCTTTGTTGTTATGTTAGGTGCAGCTAGCTAGGGTAGTAAGGGCGTTTCTGGGAGAAGCTGGGCTGTCCAATTTGGTGGTTAGGTGGTAGTGATGCTTCCGTGAGCTGATTGACATTGAACGGTCATCAGCAGGCTCCCGCCGCACGGCGCTCACATACTACCAGGATCTCGGAAAGTCATAACCATTTTTCCAAGGTAAGATGGTGCTGAAAATGGTGATAGAACGTGCAATATCGGAAGAAAATCGAGGCAAAAAAAAAGAAGAGGGAAATGACCCCACATAGAAGAAGAGAAACTACTCAGTCCGGGCTGCTGAACCGGAAAGCAGGCTCTTCAAAACAGTGAATAAAACTTAGTCACCGTAGCACCAAGAACAAAAGATATAATTAAGCAGCATTTCCATTACCTGTTTGTTGGGCATCATGTAATGAGAATAAAAGATTAAGAGTCGGGCATGTCCGATAAACAGGATTTTACCTTCACATGCAATATCTACAAGAAAGGTCTTGCTAGAGCCTGCCGAGGCATATCGCTGCTTAAATTTCCTTTTAAGATAATATCCAGCTTGTGAATTTCAAATCTTTCTCTTTCACTTCGCACACGCAAATGATTAGCATATCGGCAAGAGTACGATAATTCAGGCGACAAGAAAAAATAACGGTTTTGTATAGAACAGTTAAATACAAGCATTTTTTACTATGGGAGGGGGGGGGGTCTATCTCGCCCCATTTTTGAGGGAGGGGTGATTTTCTAAAAAAAAAACTCTTCAAATGGATAACAAATATTTAAAAATAATGGTAATACTTACAATTAAGTATTGCACATTTTTTTTAAAGCTAAAATTCGGTTCTGTAATACTGTTTTTAAATCAAATGATTTCCATTAATAGTTTTTGAATTTCATAAATTTGAAGAAACTGGTTCGGTGCAAGATCAGGGAAGGAAAGCCTACCGTCGTAGTGGTCGTTCGAGTGGAAACATTGCAGCTGTTAGCAGAAGAGTTGCTGAAGAGCCAAGGACGTCAATTCGTCGTCGATCACAGCAATTAAACCCTCAAACCAATAACTTTGTTTAACATTCTACACAAAGATCTGCATGTAAAGGCTTACAAAATACAGTTAACACAAGAATTAAAGCCAAATGATCGTTGACAGTAAGCAGCACTTAGCAATGAAGTATTGCATTGCATGATTTTAGGTGCTACGCTACTTACTATTCGAAAGAATAGGAGGATAGGAAAGAAGTTTGGTGCTTTTTGTAGAATTTTTTTCTCCACGGGTGGCGCCTAAATTGCTTAGGGAGATCAATGTTTTACGTGAGTATTCAATTTAAAAATCATGGCCCTGGCCGGGATTCGAACGCACGGCCTGCCAATCATTTTAGTGAATACACTACCATCGCAGCAATGCCACCCGCAACTCTGGATCTTAGTAGTTAACAAGATATCATTTCTCACCTAGAGGAGGTAGGGTGTAAAGTGACGGCCTACCCGCCGATATTGCCATAGCCATAACAGGCAAATTCCCCCACACAATCAGAGACCTTATGGAATCAGCTCTCAGGAAATTATACTCATGGTCCATTATGGTTGGTCTCAGCGGTCACCCATCAAAAACCGAACTGGTTTTATTAAATTTAAAGATTAAGATTTCGGCAATAATGCCACCTACGCTCATCAACGAGCCACTCAAATTTGCTAGCCAAGCTAAATACCTAAGAATAATCTTAGATAGCAAACTCAGTTGGTAACTGAACAGACAAGATCGCATAAGGAATGTGACGATCGCCGTATACTCTTGTAAAAAAGCTTTAGGCTCCAGGTAGGGTCTACACTTCTACAGCCCAAAATAATTTACTGGCTGCGCATGGCGGTCATCAGGCCTATCCTTACCTACGGTATCATAGCATGGTTTGCTGCGCTATCAAAGAATTGCCACGCAAGCACACTGAAACTTGTCCATAGGTCAGCCTGGTTCACAACTTTTGTATTTAATTTTCATCATCGGGCGACTTGAGTTCGTTACTGGGGCTGTTTATTGTTCTGGTGTGGGGCTATTGGTGTTATTTATGTTTGTCTCTTTTTGTCTTGTGCTGTTGATTGCAGTATCGAATAGTTGGTTTGCTTTTATTGTTAGTTTATCGTTTAGCACGTTGTCTCGTTCTAATTTGTAGGCTTTATGTATTTCAAATTCTTCTGTGGCGTCAAGTTCTTTACCTTTTTGTTTTATATGTAATGGTATTAAATTGGATTTAAAGTTATTGTAATTGTGGTTATTGTCAATTAGGTGTTGTGCGTATGCTGATTTTGTGTTATTTTTGGGTATATGTTTTTTGAATCTGTCTTTGAAGGTTCTTCCTGTTTATCCTTTGTAGTACGAGTATTTTTCACAGTCGTTACATTTTATTTTGTATACCCCGGATAAATTTTCTTTGTCTGTTTTGGTTATTGGCTTTAATATTTTTTGTATATTGTTGTTTGTCCTGAATGATATGTGAATGTGTTGTTTTTTGCATTGTTGTTGTATTATTTGTGGCAGTATATTAGTGTATGTTATGGCTGTATATTTATTTTCTGTTGTGTTGCTGTTGTTGTTTTTGTTGTTGTTATTTATTTTATTATAGATTTTTTGTTTCATATTTTTATGTAATTTGTCTATTATTGATCCGTTTTCTTGTCCTATGTATTTTATTGTGTTGAGTTCTATTTGGTAATATTTTCTGTCCATTGGTATTGTGAAAAGTCTATATAGAAGATCATCATAATTCAAAGCTGGGAGGACAATGTGGTATAAGGAAATTTGTCAATAAACTAAAACAAAGATATGTGTTGAAGAATATGAGCAGAGTGGTAAAAAAATACATAAATAATTGCACAACCTGTTATGAAGTTAAAATAACAAAATACCTTAGAGAGAATTCGGTGATAACTGACACACCAAGTACATCCCAAGTACATCATCGGGTGCACCCCGAGTCTAGGTAATAACTTAGAGGCGAATATTACTCCTACAACTGTTTCAGTGTTTCCAGAAGGAGTAATAACCGAAGAAAAGCTTAACTGGGCAATTGATACACTATCTCCCTTCAAATCACCTGGGAGAGATGGGATTTTTCCTATTATGCTCCAGAAGACAAAGACCGTCATCATACCGGTTCTCAAACGAATTTTTACACGAAGTCTGGAGTGCGGCTACATTCCTAAAGCCTTGCAGGAAGTGAAGGTGGTATTCATTCCCAAGGCAGGAAAACCTAGTCACATCTATTCCTAGGACTTCAGACCGATAAGTCTGACATCTTTCATCCTAAAAATATTTGAAATGCTAATGAAAATCCATATTCGCAGTCGACTCGACTATAGCGCGATATCCACCGCCCAACACGCTTACATTAAATGCAAAGGAGTGGAAACTGCGCTACACGACGTCGTCAGCACTATAGAAAAGTCTCTCAAGGACAACGAATACAAACTTGCAGCGTTTTTAGACATTGAAGGAGCATTCAACAATGTGGATACGCGAGCAGTGGAAAGAGCATTGCAGAATTCCAACGTCGATCAGTCTCTCACTAAGGTGATGATTATGAGCCTGCTCAATGGAAGGTACATCAATGCAACACTAGGCGATAATGACCTAAGAGTCGTGGCGTCCAGAGGCACACCACAAGGTGGAGTCATATCACCCTTACTCTGGGTCCTTGTTGTCAACGAAATACTCCTAAAGTTTAAAAACAGAGGGGTCAAAGCAATTGCATACGCGGATGACGTAGTATTGCTTGCGACAGGAAAATTCCTATCAACTCTGAGCGAACTGTTAGAAAACTCCCTGCGGACACTCACTACAAGGACGAAGGACCAAGGCCAGAACAGCGAGGCCAACACTCCCAACAAAGGGTATCACAATGGGACCATATGGACCTTAGTGTGTTGTAACAGTTTTGCTCTGTTCCATCAGCTCATAAACCTAACCTAACCTAAGTACATCATTTGAAACAATCACTATAGATACGGTGGGATCCCTGAGACCATCGAACGGTTACACATGCGTTCTCACTGTACAGTGTGAGCTAACGAAATTTGTAGAAGCTTTTATAAAAGAAACTAAAGGAACAACTACAATATTGCGAATACGATACTTGAGAAATTCATTTTAAAATACGGTTGCCTTAGGAGACTTAAAATAGATAAAGGAACGGAGTTCACAAATGAATTACTGAAGAACAGTTGTTAACTCACATTGGAAAAATAGTTTCAACACCTTATCATCATGAGACGTTAGGATACGTTGACAGAAACCATAGAGTTTTTAATGATTATATTATAAGAGTGGGAAGAGTACATAGTTACATTACTAATTTTTAAAATTCAATGCCACGCAGTAGTACTTTATACTCACCATTTGAGCTTATATTTTGTAAAATATGTACATCAACTTGTGAAACCTTGACGAATAAAGAGACAATATATAAAATAGACAATTATCTGAAAGAATTAAAATGTAAATTAAAATATTTGCATGAACATGCTAAAACACCTTGATACACGAGAAAAATAAAAGACAAAAAAGTCAAAACAATGTATGTATAAAAATAAATAGCACCAAACAACCAGAAAATAAACAGCTAATAAGAGCGTGCTGGGCTTTATACAGCTTTGTATCATCGTAAGGGATATTCGTAACTGGCGCTCGAGCATAGACCGGCAAATTGAAATCCAGACGCTTCATCGAAGTGAAAGTCGCTCTACACATGGGAACAGAGTCAGCACTCTGGTTCTAGAGCACCACATTATGCAGAAAGAACATGCACATTAGAACATGAAGATATTATTCGAAAAGATGAAAGGATATGTTGTGAAGTTTGATAGTGCCGATTGTAGGTGGTTTTAATGACTAAATGGGGCCAACACGACTCTTCCTTGCCATTTTCATTTTCATTTATGCTATTTATGCTATTGGTCCTTCGCATATGCGAAATGGCAGAAAGTTAATGGTAGGCTTAGTCTCCTGATTAAAGGATTACCGCAGGAAACACCGGATAGAAATTACGGAAGATGTTAACCGCCGACTGCTGACGTCACTGATCTTCGGGGAGTCGATTTTTAAAAGAGGAAGAGTTATCAGAAGCCAGAACTGTTGGCCTTCGAAATAGGATCCGATCAGATGAAAACGAAGTATTCAGTCAGTTCATGGGAACTAATGCTGATAAGGCACATGCGTTGCAGTTTAGCTGCCGAAATCGTGAAGTATTTTAATAATATATTAAATATTGCATCTACCACAACCTCGCACCTACTCCAAATCCATCAGTGACCCCAAGCAGCTTGTGATATTCATTGCGACGTAGAGTTGGGAATTCACAAACAGATTCCACACACAGTGCAGTGCAGCCCCACTGCAACCCCCCTGCTTGGGGTCATCACTGTTGTTGATTTATGTTCCGTGGAGTTATGTCCCTGCGCCCTAAACGTAAGTCTAAGACACTATTGTTGTTGTTTTTTTGGAGACCCTCTGTAAAAACGATTTGTGTATGATAAAATATTTGCAGTCCTTAACGTCAATAAAGGTATATAATGCTTTAGTTCAGGATAGTTTTAGATTTTGAAGTCTTTTCAGAACTAGACTGTCGACTTCTACAATAAGCTTCACATGGAAAGCTACCTTCCGTTCATCTAATGGCTGAAGCAAGAATCCATTTTGTTTTCCGTTGTCGTCCATATGTTCTTCTGTTGCTACCGACGGGTTTGCTCTTCACTGCTGGCTTGAGTAAAAGGTTCAACATTTTTTCTCGTCAGATCTAGATCAGCTCTACACGTAAATATTGTCCAAGATTCGCATCAAATTAGAGTAGCTTGTTCTACATCGGGTAACAAACAATTGTTGTATCAAATATTGCTGTTATCATGGCTGCTTTTAAGGGCTTTACAAATTTATATTAGCCATACAAATATCTAATATTAAACTGCAAAATCTACTTCATTTGCATTTGAAAGCTTAACACTGCTCCACGGTCAACCATTCTATACGTATGTACATGTATATATTTCTCGGCTAAAGCGTTGTGCCGATCTTCATATATTCAGCTTATTTATTATATTCAATTTCCGCTCTACCGAAAAAAAAGAATTCCTTTAATTTAAAAATAAAGTTTCCCTCAAATTTTCAGTGTGTCTTTCCCGATGAGAACACTTTTATAATTTCCTAGTGTAAAACCAATTTGGCCAAGTGGGTGATAATGCACACTTTTACACATATGTATCTATCCCGAAAGTAACCTTCCCACCCATGCTGATCCGTATCCGACCAAACCACTCATCCGTATGTTTAGGAGAATTCGAAAATTCTCTCGGACATCCTTAGATGTCGATACCGGGTGTGTTTTAGTTGAATAATTTTTACCATAAATACATAAAAGTTTCTCCGCTCTAGTTCGGACGGTTGGCGTGGATACGACGTTATACCTAACCCAATACTTGGAGTTCTCCTTAAAGGACGTGAACAGATTTCACACTATGTATACATATATATACTCTAATGTTTTGCCACCAGCTCCATGAATTCTCTAACCTTTCCACTCAGCATGTTCAGTGTTAAAAAACCCGTTGATATGGTGGACTATTTTTCTTCCAGCTGAACTCCTCTTCCGTCACCGTCCACCTGTGTGCGCCGCCTTATCTTCTAAGCGTGAATGTATTGAATGAGAGTTCTAAAGGCACTAGTGAAAATATTTCAGTTTCTGGAAATTGGGTAAGGACTTCGTTTGTTTTTTTTTTCATTTTGGGTAGCTGCATAAAAAAAGGGTTTGTTTTGAAAAATTCGTTGGCAACGTGCTAAACACAATTGCCTGTCCGAATGCCTGCCTAACGAAAGGGACGTGTATAAAAGGATGATATTGTCTAAAGGAAAACTTTAACATTTTATTTTTTCCAGCCGTTTCTCTCGAATATATAGGTATATGCATAAATTGGCAAATCCTTTTTAGATACCGGAGCCTCCTGCTTCTTCTCCCTGCATCAGTAAGGCAAAAGATAAACGGATGTTAGGTCTTTTGTGTGTCTGTAATTACATTTTTCCCCTATCTGGATCAGTGAACAAATTATTTCGTTATTTTTATATTTAATAATTTTATAAATGCTTGTGGAACGCCGATAGTGGTCTCCAATTAACCAGTTTATAAATACTCTTCTTAGTACACTGATATAAGAGTAAAAGCGGGTAATTGGAATTCCTATCTTGTTTCCAGTAATAATTTGAAACTAAAACTTTTTTTTTTTTGAAGGACTAATTTTATCGTTCGTTGAAAAGTTGTTAACTTACCCATTTGCAAGATTTTGCACGACTGACAGTTTACACAAGTGGCGGGTAATATGGATGCACCTATGCGGTTATTGTGGTACACAACACTGCACTACCAGAAATAGATACATCAAAGCAAAGCTAATTTAGTTTTAACCTTATTCTAAATTTGTTTCTCTTTGTCTTTAACGACTAAAGGGAATATAACCCACCAACTTATTGCATCCTTACTAGTCCGCCTATGCGGTTCGACGGTTCGAATAACGGCAGGCCTCCCGATTTTTAATAACTTCGTCACTGAGGCCAATCTCATGCTCCATTTGTTTGATTATGGAATCTTAACCCCTGCCCCTCTTTCGCCCTCCTTTGAACATGACAGCACCAATTGAGCCGGTCGTTCCCTCTGAGACAGGTTCGTGAAGGCTTCCTCGGATGTTGTAAATTCTTACTGAATTAAGCTTTGTTACTCCAGCTGGCATGCGAAGGATCTTCATATCAGTCACCGTTAATTTGCCCTCATACTTTTTGTAAGCTGTCTAACATTGTGAACCGTATGTGAGCGACAGGCGCACAACACAACTGGGGTGTAGAGCCTTCCTTTTTTTTTATCACAGAAGATGGATGAGTTTTCGGCTAGTTCATCCACCCTACGCTTTCGCTATGCTTCATGTCGTCATCAGAGCTTGCTACGCTATTGATCATAGATCCCATTTATTTGAAATTTTTGCGCTTTGGAATCACTCTTCCATTCATATAAATGTCTGGAATAGGGCGAATGGGATCAGGCAGCACAAGTATTCTATACCTAAGCATCAAGTGCTCGTTGCAGCGACGTTTGATCCTCGCTAATGATGGCTCCATGGTCAGCAATAAATAACTGATGCATTTTGGAGTCCGTAATTTTACCTTCAAGCAGGACAATCAAGGACTGTAATGAAAATCATGGGAATTAAGATGCTTTCCTGTTGTATCAGACTTTGATTGCAAACTCCTCGGCGACTCCAGTACATGTCCATGATAATCTGTACGTAGGTTCTTGAAACTCCTCGTTTGCTTAGCACTAGGATATTTGAAACCCTTACCATGCAACTACAACTACTGATGCATTTTGGAGTCCGTAATTTTACCTTCAAGCAGGACAATCAAGGACTGTAATGAAAATCATGGGAATTAAGATGCTTTCCTGTTGTATCAGACTTTGATTGCAAACTCCTCGGCGACTCCAGTACATGTCCATGATAATCTGTACGTAGGTTTTTGAAACTCCTCGTTTGCTTAGCACTCGGATATTTGAAACACTTACCATGCAACTACAAAATCGTGGGATAGTTCAATATTGCAAGATACAAATTTTGTCATTAGCTTTAAGACAACATTATAACAATTTTATTTTGATGTAAGTCAGTTCTAAGCCGTCTACTAACCTGACAGGTGCAGCCTCGCCTAGAGAGCGGCCTATCTAGTTAGATGCAAATAATAAAAATAAAACGTTTGAAAAATTAAGAAACGAAGAAAAACAAATAAATTTTTTTTAACCCGAACCGTGTAATGAGACCGTAATTCACCCATTACAGATCTCTTGGGTATCTATCAAAGGACTTTTCAAAATCTACCGACAGAATATGAAAATTCTAGAATCATCATATTTTTCCATCATGATCCTTATACTTTGGATTGCATCTGTCGTTTATTTACCTGCAACAAAACCGTCTTGGTAGCTGTATTTTCTCCACATTTGGCTATCTAATATCCGCTCAAAGATCTTCATATGTGTGACATCAGATTGATTGAACTGTAATTTCCTCTGTTTCTTTCAGTCTCTAGATTGAATCATAACATAGCATAAAACAAAGTCGCTTCCGCTGTCTGTCTGTATGTATGTATGCTTAGATATGCAACGGATTTTGATGCGGTTTTTTTGATAGATAGAGTGATTCAACAGGAAGGTTTATACTCGTATGTATAATTCGTAGAGGACCACTGACAATTTTAGAGGTTTCGAATGTCATGTCGTAAATAAATACATTTTTTGCGCTTACATTGCAAACCCTGGCTGAACCCTACCAGATAGATCAAAATAATATACTACAGCATTGTACACCTTAAAAAGGTCTACAAAAAAGTCCACGATGATATATGTCTATCTCTTAGGGATAACCCACAATAACCATTCTTTAGCCTTTACTTTTTACGAGAAATAATGGCTTATTTATGAAGCGATTTTAAACAATACAGCATTAATCCTTATTCAATTAAGTACTGATAGTATGAATTTAAATACTAAAGTGAATTCTTTTTTAAGGCAAAACGTGCTTTTCAGCGCGACAATTTTTTCGAAATTATATGTTCGTACTTTAGTCGGTATTTAGGTTAATTTTTAATAAAGGGTTTTTCAACAGGGACGCTACAAAAGTAGAGCAACTGGGACAGCAAACGACGCCGAATTTCTTGCCTCTCTTTTAATATTTCTCTTCAGTAAGGTTTGCCATTTCATTATGGAAAGATATACGAGCCAACAACGAGTCGAAATTATTAAAATTTACTACCGAAATTCGGAGTCAGTGGCCTCAACGTTAAGAGCGATACGTCCAAAAGCGATGAGGCTCATGTCTGGCTGAATGGCTTCGTCAATAAACACAATATGCGGTATTGGTCAGGCAGCAATCCACACGTACTCCATGAGTCATCATTGCATCCCGACAAAATTACGGTTTGGTGTGGTTTATGGGCCGGCGGCGTCATTGGGCCGTACTTCTTCCGTGATGATCAAGACCGGCACGTTACTGTGAATGGGAATCGCTACTGTTCAATGATAACCGAATATGTTTGGCCCCAATTGGATGATATGGACTTGGAGGACATGTGGTTCCAACAGGACGGCGCTACAAGCCACACAGCGAATGCCACAATCAATTTATTTTAAACCAAGTTTGGAAACCGTGTTATCTCACGAAATGGTCCAGTCGCTTGGCCGCCTCGGTCGTGCGATTTGACGCCGTTAGACTATTTCCTGTGGGGCTACGTCAAGTCTATCGTCTATGCAAACAAGCCAGCGACGATTGATGAACTTCGTACGAATATCGAACGTGAAATTGCAGCAGTATCGGCCGATTTATGCTTGAAAACCGTCGAAAATTGGGTTCAGCGTCTGGACTTCTGGAAGCGTGCCCGTGGTGGCCATGCAAAAGAAATCGAGTTCCATACATAATGGCATCGAACGTACTTTCACAGGAATAAGGAATTTCATTGATATCCAAAACCGTTTTTGTTTTATTTAAAAAAAACTTTTGTAGCGCTCTTATTGAAAAACCCTTTACATTAGGGTAGATAGAATTAGATTTCAATTTAGTATTAGGGCAATTATTTTGTAAGTATTTTTAATTATCGAAAATCGTAGTAAGCTAAGGTATTTAAGTTCAAAATAGAACTGAATAGAATATGTATCTTTTGTTTTTGATTGTTAATTATATTTTGTTTTTAGTAGAACGAATTGTAAGTAAAATATTTTTTCATAATTTCAATTTGTTCATAATCACACGTTCAAGGTGGTTTTAAGTTGGTTTTGAGATGATGGAAGGATTAACCTAGAAAACCTTTGAGTTTTGATAGACAACATCCAAGTGTTAGTCAACAATGCCTATCCCGACATTGATAATATAAGTTAAAAGACTATATCTTGGTTAAAAGGAAGAGCGATTCTGTCACCAAATAACGAACAAGTAGATAAGATAAATAACTTGATACCTAATATAAATGAAATGAAGTGCTCTCTTATAAATGGCGCTAAACTGTTTCGGAAATTTGTTACCTAAAATAAAAATTCCGATGGATATCTATTTAATTTTACTTATAACAGTTCAACAACTCCTGATTCATCTGCTGCAAGTAATATGTTTGCTGATAATTTTAGCAGGTCGTTAAGGGAAACCACACTTCACACAGATGATCAATATTTTAGGTATTTACCTTGCTGTTCCAAAATAAGTTTTTGTAATTTCTCATTTGATTTGGAAACAATTTTAATATTTATTACTTCTCTGAAGACCGATTAATCATCAGTTGTTCCTGATGGCCCGATGTAGTCATGCAATTGCGGCATATCTTAAGTATCTGTTTACTAGCCCATTAGTAGGTACTTGTAAATCCCTAATCAATGGAAACGGTTTTTATTATCCCTATATAAATATATAAAAGGCGAACTTCGTGATTTTGTTAATTATGGATAGGCATATTTCACAGCGTTCATGTGCTTCTAACCTTTCTCTCTCAAAACATCTCAGTCTGGAGTTCCTCACTGAAGTCACATAGGTCTAATTCTTGTCATACTAGCCATTAATGATGTTAAGGCCTGTACATAAAATTAACAGAAATATTTTTATCTACGCTGATGATATGAAAATAAATATAAATATAAATCTGCCACTAATCAGCAAGACAGAATTCTTCTTCAAACTGACATTAATAGCTTTGCCGCTTGGTGTGTTAAAAATGCTTTATTTCTGAACCCTACTCAATGTCAACATATAAAATTCTCTAGAAAGAATATCCCTTCCACATTTTAATACTCATTCACATACTCTTTGTCATGTTGATAGTTTTAAGGATTTTACAAACTTAATAAGTCAAATTCTATGTTTTGCTTTGTAAAAAGGTGGTTTAAAGATTTTAATGACCCCTAAGCTTCTGTAAATGTGCTATTGTGCCCTAAGAGGACTTCCATGGGAAGATCTATTTAGCGTTCCTCCTTTCAGCCACCGTAACAAGCCTCTTCAAATGTTACCCACATTTCAACAAAGGTATAATTTTTCTACCGCAGCTTATATATGGTCATACAGATGGGACTGACTTGCTGTCTCCCACTGGCTTCAATTTCCGATGTGGAGCCTATAACTTACGGAGTGTTGACTGAGCTTTCAGTCCGGTGTGTTACTAAGTGCTTGTACAAAGCAATGGGGTTGATCCACAAACAAAAGAAGGACACCAAAATTTGAGCCACAGACTATTGAAGGGATACCCCTGAGTGTAACAGTTAGCACTCTCTGCTCTGTATTTGGGAGTAAGCCTCAATAGAAAACTCAACTGAAGGCCATATGTCAATGAGAGATCAAAATAGAGGCAGATGCATTCTATTCATGCAACTGAATCTTCGGAAGAAAGTGGGGACCAGACCCTGGAGTAGTTTTATGGATGTATAAAGCAAATGGGCGACCAGTACTTACATATGGCATCATAGTCTGGTGGCAAGCCACAGGCAAGGCAATGACAAAAATTCAAAGACTAGCTTGTATAGGGACGACAAGGGCAATAAAAACTACACCAACCGCTGGCCTGGAGACCACTATATATGAAATTTATATCTAATCTATCTATACAAATGGATCGAACATGGGCTGCGGAACGGGTGCCAGATCGTTGCTGATCGTTACCATCAACAGTCGTCCCGACCATACGGTTCGCGAAAAAATAGAAAAAAAAATATTGGGACGGGCTACAGTCCGCTTGGGCGAACTGTTGAATACCCTATTCTTATTCCTATCCCTCATAAGTGGGCGTGACAAAAGTCTAAGTATGGTTGAATTGTTAAGAACACTCTACATATTTTGTTATATAATATTTAAAGGATTTTATCGGAAAAAAAGAAGCTTTTGTAAAAAAACGCTCCCTAGTTTTTTTTTTAAATTGTGGGTGTGGGCGTGTCAGCTGGCGGATTTTGAAAATATTTACAAATGAGCATAAAGGGCCCATAGAGAGTATATATTAAAAATTTCAGCTCCCTAGCTCAAACTTTAGTTTTTCAATAAAATAGTTTTATTTAATTGTGGGCGTGTCAGTAGGCGGATTTTAAAAATTTTATCTCCCAAGCAGTTTTAGGAGTCATACATCATATCTGTGGTAATAAGTTAGAGTAGCTTATGTCGACATAAGCGAAAATCAAGCTTTTTGGTTCACTATGTTCTCCTTTTTTATGCTTTCTTTTAGTCTGGGTCTCGTTATTCTACGTCGGTTAAAAACCGTTACATTTAAAAAAAATAAAGCAGCTTAAGTTTTTTTGGTACACAATTGCATTTTTATAATAGCTTAAGTCTAGATCGAGAAAAAATTTATGAAATCTTGGAAAATATGTATTTTTTTAAAACAACTTATGTCATGGCATAAGTTATTTTGACTTATGAAAACATAATAAGTTTATCACTTAAGTGATATATTATATAAAAAATTTCAGCTTTCTAGCTCAAAATTCGATTTTTTCCAAAAATTTGTTTTTTTGAGTTTGTGGGCGTGTCTGTGGGCGGATTTCAAAAATTCGTAAACTTGATTATTTCGGGACCCTATAGAGTATATTGTTAAAATTTCAGCTCAAGGCCTAGTTTTTGCCGGCAGACGGACGGACGGACGGACATGGCTAGATCGACGTTACCTATCTACTACCGGTGCTGATCATAAATATAGTAACTTTTAGGGTTCTACGGGTAATATTAAGGTATGTTACAAACTATGCGTCAAAATTAATATACCCTTAGAAAAGGATATAAAAACAAAATTACGCAGTGTCGGTGTCAGTGCAAAAACAAGCCATAGCGTTGGGTATTCCAACGGTGCCGTACGATTTTCGTGTGTGTACTTGTAATGGTTGGGTAGATGCAGCATCAGGAGGTCATATGGTGTTGATTTGGTTTGTAGACCAACGCAAATTGCCGTACGGGAATTACACCTACAGTAAATTGTTTTGAAATCAAATGAGCGTCTGTACTTCATGGATCTGCTTAGGTAGTTGGCGTCAGAGTTTGTGTTTTATTTATGTTTGTAATTTATAATGTGTAGACATTTTGTAGTGGATGTAGCAACATCCGTGGATTGAGAGATTTTTTTTTCATTATACGCCCATGTCTCCCTCAATAAACCAGCTGTTTAAGCACTAAGTGGTTAGCGTTGGCTCCGATTTAATGTAGTTTAGTCTTCCTGGTTACAACTTAGTGGCATTATTCTTTCCCCATTGGGGTATCACCGTTTATATACGAAGGGACATAGCCTATCAACCTCAGCCTCAATATGGACAATGTTCCAATCCAGAATTTACTTTCATTTGGCTAAAATTCCATATCCGTAGTCAATTAATCGACTAGTGTTTTATTCACAGAAGCCCAAATTTGGACAGACAGTCAATTTATAATGAGTTTGATGCCCTGCCTGATTCTATCACAAGAATTGTGACCCTTCATCCTCGTACTGAAATCGACACTCTGGCCAGACAACACCTGAAGGAAGGTACGTTGAGATCTTTGCTGAGGTAAATAACCTGACTTAGGTTGTAAATGAATCGACATGAATACCGGACATAAACTGCCAACACACTGGACTTGTTTCCTACCTCCCAACCCGATAAATACGATTTGAATGTATTATCGCTTCTAGGTTCGTCAGATCATTGTATCATATCAGCAAATTTCCCGTACGCCAACCACACTCTTAAAGAACAAACTCCTAAAAGAACAATACGAGAAAGCCAATTGGGAAAAACTAAACAGTTTCTTAAATTGTTTTAACTGGTCGCTGTGCTTCCTCGACAGCGACGTGGATGCTGCTGCTGATATGGTCACAAACATAATTCACCTGGGCATGAAGTATTCCTAACAGGATAAAAAGTATCGAACCCAAGGTAAACGCGTGGTGTGACTCGAGCTGCAAAGAATCTATCAGGATAAAAGAGGTAAGCTTTCGGTCATTTCAAGCCAAACCATCCAAGGAAAGCCGATGCAAAAAATACTACAAAGTTCCACATGTAGTAAAATCTTTTGGTCATTTGTTAAAAACACCAAGAATTCGGCCACATCATCTATCCCGACACTCATTTACAATGACATTCAAGCTGTTAGCTCCATAGATAAGGTAAATCTTCTTGCTGCTTACTTTGCAGTCAGCTCAACGCTCCCAGATTTTGCTTTGTTTCCCCTTGTACTTGAGTACCTTATAGATACTCTATGGGACCAAGCCACTCCCGCACTCGAATAGTGGCTAGAGTACTTCAAGATCTTAGGGTTCACAAATCCGCTGGTCCAGATGGTATTTCCCCTATCGTTCTGAAGAGGTGTCCATCGTCGCTGGCAAAACCATTATGCAAGCTTTCCTATTTGTTCTATTCTTCAGGGCTCTTCCCGAGAAGATGGAAAACATCATTTGTCCGGCCTGTCCCCAAAAAAGGCGAATCTTCATCTCCCTCCTCCTGCCGTTCAATTTCTATAAATTCCCTTCTTCCAAGGTCAAGAAAACGCTGAAATATATTGAATCCCAAAAACTTCTTTATGACCTCCACTATGGTTTTCACAGCAACAAAATGGAACCAGTCTCTTCACCAAGGTGGTGAAAGGAAGATCTTTGCTCTTGATATTTCAAACACATTTGACAGATTTTGGCATCAAGCTCTCTTATCCAAAATGCGTGCATTCGGAATTGATGATACTCGTACCTTTCTTCAATGGATTAAAAATTAACTTTCGGACCGTTCAATTCAAGTTGTTTTGGACGGTTTCCAGTCTGTAACTCACCAAATAAATGATGGTGTTCTCCAAGGCTCTGTGTTGTCTCCGACTCTCCTTCTCATTATTATACCCTATTCTAAGGGTATATTAATTTTGACGCATAGTTTGTAATATACCTTAATATTGCCCGTAGACCCCTAAAAGTTACTATATTTATGATCAGCATCGATAGTAATGTCGATCTAGCCATGTCCGTCCGTCCGTCTGTCGGCAAAAATTAGGCATTTAAACTGGCCTTAGAGAGCTGACATTTTAACCATTTACTCTCTACGGTCCCGAAATAATCAAGCTTTCGAAATTTTGAAATCCGCCCACAAACTCCAAAAAACAAATTTTTCGAAAAAATCGAATTTTGAGCTATGACCCCTAAAACTGCTAGAGAGATAAAATTTTTAAAATCCGCCAACTGACACGCCCACAATTCAAAAAAAAATCCAAAGTGTGAGCTAGGGAGCATTTTTTTTTAAAAAGCTTCGTTTTTTTGGATAAAATCCTTTAAATATTATGTAACAAATTATGTAGAGCGTTCTTAACAATTCAACCATACTTAGACTTTTGTCACGCCCACTTATGAGGGATAGGAATAAGAATAGGGTATCCAACAGTTCGCCAAGAGGAACGGCTTTCCATTCAAGGTAAGTGTGTTAATGACAACTTTCGTTGGAGTGAACACATATTCGATGTCGCCAAGAACGCTGCGAAAGCCTAGACTTCCTTAAGCGCTGCAAGAAATATTTCATTCCCTCTGATGCGGCTACTATTTATAAGGCGTTTATCCCTACAAAACTTGAGTAAAATGTGCATACATATCTGGTATGGTGCACCAATTACTTATTTGGAGCTGAGGATCCAAAAATCGCGCGATAAAACGCATTGGTGAGTATAACATCGCGAGATCGCTTTACTCTCTTAGACATCCTCGCAATGTCTCTTGTCTCTCGTTATTTTATCGTTATTTCCACCATAAGTGCTCATACTAAATAAGCAGTTGCATTCCACCCCTTGAACATTTCAACCGCGATACCCGCTGTGCAAGGAATTTATGCATCAGTTTACCCATAAACCTGTGTTCGGACGCACAGTGAAATTGCGGTGATCTAAGGAGAACCGATTGATTCGACGTGACAAGGTCGTTGGCTATTACTTTATAAGGGTATTTAGAAATCCCTTTAGTGCGAGTACCTTATAAAAAAAAAGACATAAGAAATATAAGAAATCATACTCTATTGATGATAATACACTTTTCTCGCTTCTGAGAAAAGACTTTTTTTCCTGCCTAAATTTCTTTATTGTGATTATATCTGTTCGGTGGAAAGTAACCTTAGAATAATGCAGAAATAATGCGTTATTTTTTAGGTACTGGATTTCCAACAATGATGGGCCTGGAGAACAAACAATCTAGTGATCCTAAGAATATTGTTGATATGTTTCTTGAATATTTTCAAAGTATATGTAATTCGACTTCCTCATCTTCAATCGATTTTAATTATATCAAATCTCTTCAACCTATTGTTGATTGTTCTTGTTTTTCGTTTTCTGTTACTGACGTTGAAGTTGCCTTATCTAATTTGAAACACAAAAGAAAGTAAGATTTTTTTTGGGATTTTTTCCCATCGTTCTATGTTGTTGTGCCAGTTCATTCTGTTTCCCCTTATAAGAATTGTTTAATCAATCGCTCTCTAATGGAATTTTTTTAAAAGAATGGAAAATGTCTACTATTGAACCAATTTTAATGTCTGGCTCTAGGCATCTTATACATAATTACAGACCAATTACTAAACTTTCGGTTAATCCCAAACTTTTAGATATCTAGTCTTGTTAAAGATAAATTCAATTTTGCAATTAAACAATATGTCATTAAATACCAACATGGTTTTTGGAAGGGTGGATCAACCTCCTCTAATTTAGTGGCTTCTCTATTGAGTCGTTAGAGAACCGTAAACTAGTACAAGTGACTTATACTGATTTCGTGAAAGCTTTTTAGTAGAGTAAACTTGACGAGACATCGTTGAAAAACTAAAAGCATACGTATGACTTTTATGGTCCATTGCTGCAATGGTTTAAAACTTATTTTTATGGTAGGAAGCAATATGTTACTAGGAGACTATTTTTATACCCTATTCTAAGGGTATATTAATTTTGACGCATAGTTTGTAACATATCTTAATATTGCCCGTAGACCCCAAAAGTTACTATATTTATGATCAGCATCGATAGCAATGTCGATCTAGCCATGTCCGCCCGTCCGTCCGTCTGTCGGCAAAAATTAGGCCTTTAAACTGGACCTAGAGAGCTGAAATTTTAACCAAATACTCTCTAGGGTCCCGAAATAATCAAGTTTACGAATTTTTGAAATCCGCCCACAGACACGCCCACAAACTCAAAAAAACAAAATTTTGGAAAAAATCGAATTTTGAGCTAGAAAGCTGAAATTTTTTATATATGATCTATGACCCCTAAAACTGCTCGGGAGATAATATTTTCAAAATCCGCCGAATGACACGCCCACAATTTGATAAAACAATTTTATTGAAAAACCAAAGTTTGAGCTAGGGAGCTGAAATTTATAATATATACTCTCCAGGGGCTCTTTATGCTCATGTGTAAATATTTTCAAAATCCGCCTACTGATACGCACACAATTTAAAAAAAAAACTTTTTTGAAAATCCAAAGTTTGAGCTAGGGAGCGTTTTTTTTACAAAAGCTTGGTTTTTTTCGATAAAATCCTTTAATACTTAGACTTTTGTCACGCCCGCTTATGAGGGATAGGAATAAGAATAAGGTATCCAACAATTCGCCCAAGCGGACTGTAGCCCGTCCCTATGTTTCTAAAGAAATATAAGTTACATCTGGAATTCCGGAAGGAAGCCATCTTGGTCCATCTTTATTCGCCTTATGTATGCTGATGATATAAAATTTTGTTCTAAAATCTCAACAATAAATGACTTCATCCTGCTACAAAATGAAATAAATTCATTCAGTGAGTGGTGCAGGTCAAACCACTTACTTTTAAATGTTGATAAGTGCGCTTGCATGAACTTTAACAGAAAGTTTCAAAATATCGTTCCAAGTTAATAATGTTCAAATAAGAATAGCTAAAGATTTCAGGGATTTTGGTGTATTTTTTGATGTCAAATTAACATTTCATTTACACATTAATTACAATGTTTCAAAAGCTAATTCACTACTCGAATTTTAAAAAGAAACTCTTCAGATTTCAATGATCCTTAGGTAGGTAGGTAGGTAGAGGTGGCGATTCGGCCTGAACCCAAGTAGCACTATGTTGTGCCTTTTTGTTACCACAACTCGTATGACTTATGTTGTAGTGATTGTAGAGGATGTGTTGCTATATCCAACCTGTGGAGTTGAGAAAACGGATAAGATCTTGTATCCCTTTGCCCAATATACCGCTAATGTCGTCGAAGAATGGACGATTCAGTGCCTGCATTCTGGCTCTTGCTAGTGCCGGACATTCGCAGAGGAAATGAAAGAGAATTTCTCTTTCTTTTGTATTCCCGCAACTTCGACAGTGGAGGTTAAATGGGATACCTAGTTGGGCCGCATGGTCTCCAATTGGCCAATGCCCCGTGATTATTGCCGTAATTCTGGCGACATTGGGGCGGGTTTTGTTTAGAAGAACCTTTGTTCTTCTTTTGTCATAAGTAGGGCATATCTTCCTTGATATGATGCAGTTAGTTAACCTTCTCTATTGAAGATTGGCTTTCTGCAGGAAGTATGAGTGTATTTGTGTCTTAACCGCACCTAGCCGTCTAGAGCTGAGCCCTGCTTGGCCAGCTCATCTGCACGCTGGTTTCCTGTTGTATTACTATGCCCTGGAACCCAGAGTAGTGTAACACTGAAACGTCCTGGACGACCCTTACACTCTTAAGGCTTTATTTTGCAGCATTGTGCGTCCCATTTTGGAGTATGCTTGTGTTGTCTATGGATCTAGACGGTTTTGAATGTTCAAAGAATTGAAAGAGATCAAACGAAATTCTCAAGATTTGCCCTCAGACAATTGTTTCATAATAACGGACCTGAGGTGCATCATTCCTTTCATTTGAGGTATCTTTAACTTGGATTGCAAACTCTTGAATACAGGAAAAAAGTGTATCAAGTAGTGTTAATTCGTGATATTTTATGCGTAACTGTCGATAGTGAGAATCTGCTTCATTGTTTATTTTTGTATGCTCCTTCTGAGTCTTTAAAGAACTTAAGAAATTACTTGTATGGAGTAACAAATTTGGAGATCCATACAGATCACTAACCACTAACGTTCGCAGTCTCAGCTAGAAACATCCGACAAACCAGCTTGAACAGGGGCAAAACCATTTTTAAAATTTACGCTCAGAGAAGGGGGAATGCCCAGGAAATCCGTAAAGTTCATCAACAATGCTCAAGTGCTGCTTTTTTTGGATGACGAAAAAATATTACATAGGTGGCAGCAGTATTGTGAAAGACTTCTTAATGCACAATTTCCTTGGATATATTTTCCGCGAGCCGTTCCTAACAATGAAGAAGTACACGAAATTACAGTTGAAGGCGGTCAAAGACTCCAAGAAACGAAAAGCAGTTGGGCCGGACGAGATATGTTCTGAGTTCTGGAAAAAGTGGAAAAAATGGGAGACATCGGGTACAAATGGCTCATGATTCTCATCACCAAACTGATGAGAATGCCCAACCAGTGGAGGGAAAGTTTTTTACTTTGTACAAAGGAAAAGGTGATATGCGAGGTTGTGACAATTACCATTAAAAAAGACGAGATCACACACCATGAAAATCGTTTAGCGGATAGATAAAACAACACGGCTATCTGAAGACCAGTGCGGGTTTGTCGCAGGTAAATCAACCACAGATGTAATCCAAAGAACGAGAATCATTATGGAAAAAGATCGTGATTCCTTTAAGGATTTGCATATTGTGTTGGTTGATTTGACAAGGCCTTTGATAGACAACTAAGGGACCTATTATAGGTTGCCCTTAGACAACGAGGAGTTCCAGTAACCTACGGACAGATGAACATGGACATGTATGAGGGACTAAAGAGTAAGATTCCCCTTTGGCGTCACTAAAGAGTTCGCCATCAAACTCGATGTACACCAGGGAAGCGTATTAAGTCTCATAATATTTATTACAGTCCTTGATTATTTGCTTAACGGAAAATTGAGGGACCCCAACGTGCATCAGTTATTATTTGCTGACGATGGAGCCATCATTACCGAGGATCAAACATCGCTGCAACGAGCAGTTGATGTTTGCGTGGAAGTATTTTAAGGGAATGGCTGTCGTATTAGTCCGAAAAGTAAAAAAAAAAAATACTTGTGCTGCCCGTTCTCTGATCCACTTCGACATTTATTTGAATGGTAGATCGATTCCCAAGTGCGAAAAGTTCAAATATCTGGGATCTGTGAAACATAGCGAAGCAAGCTGTGATGGCAACATAAGGCATCGCGTAAGCGTAGGATGGATGAAGTGGCGGGAGAACTCAGCCATCTTCTGTGATCGAAAAATGCCCACTAAGCTGAAAGGAAAACTCTATACCGCATCTTAGCGCCCGGCGCACACATACGGTTAAAAATGTTGGACAGCGTACAAAAAGTAAGAGGGCACTTAACAGCAGCTTAGATGAAGATGCTTCGCATGACAGCAGGGGTAACAAAGATTGATCAAATAAGAAGTTCCAAGATCCGAGGAACCTATCCCCAAAGAAATGAAGCGCGAACGGCTCAGTTTTCTGTCATCATCAAAGGAGAGATGCTATGAACCCTGTCAAAAAGCCAATATCAATCAACGTTCCAATACAAATGCGAAACAGAGGCATTCCTAAGAACTCCTGGATTCCACAATTGGAGAAACAATGCAGTGATTCAAAATCGGGAGGCCTGCCATTTTTTTCTGAAGTCGAACCGACGAACGCCATAGGCGGTCAACTAGGGATGCAGTTAAGTGGGAGGCTCATGATCCCAATGATCGCGATCATAGCCTCACCGCCATTAAGGGAGAAGAAGAAGTTTTCATTAGAATTATTGGCCTGGCAAGATATAAGATACACATAACAAGAAAAGAAAGTCAAGAGATGTCAAAACTGACGATATAATAAACAAAACAAAAAACATGTGGTAATTGATGTAAACCACAACATAAATATTAACCTCAGAAAGTAAAGACAGCTTTAGGCAATAAAATAGAATTACGAAACGATAAAATTTTCGTAAAGATAGTCTGAAATTCCAGTTTTAGGCACACACTCATACTACCCACCCTCACCTTCACGGTTAATGCCGGGATCACCGATTACACTCGAGACAATTACATGTTGATCAAAACCAGTGATGTTTTACTGCACGAAAATACATCAAGTATCTTTCATGTGACAAATTTCAAATACATTCAAGATTTTCTAGGCAAAACTAAACAGGAACTAGAACAAAACTACTAGGTACGAAACAACTAATGTTGACTCACTAAGAGCTTACAGACATGACAATAATTTTAACATCATACAAACTCTTTTAGGTCAAGTCACTGTCTCACGGTCTAAATAACCAATAGAAAAAATAGGGACTATCTGGAAATGGATTGCAGGATCCGCAGATCATGATGATTAAATCCACGATCTAATTGCAATAATAATAAACAATTTGTGATGGATTCCAAATTATTTGAAGTCATTATATCAGATAAACGTACCATTTAGGATGAGCTTATTAAATCCAGCCATTTTAAATATCAATGATATTAATAAAATTGTAAGAAATGAGCTTATCAAAACCCTCACCATAACTTAATCGATATTTCAATTTTTAATTTTTACAGAAAGATGGAATCATTGTTATTGATATTAAATAACCCATCATTTATGAAAAATGTAAATTATACGAAAGTAGGGCCATAAGTCAGTCACACATGTTTGTCTGAATTAATTAGAGAGTGAAATTTAAGCTTAGAAACAATAAAAGACGATGCAATCCTTCTATCTTGGGCAATCATCGTGAATGACGAAATTTTAAATGGAATCTGCCTAGTGCATTTTGAGAACAAATCAACTAAGATGGTAAAGTGTTGAAGACATACAAGATCGACAAATATTAGATCGCACAGTATTTTGAATCTCTGGATGGCCAGTTGAAATGTTGACAACATATACTTGTTGGAATCCCTACAGATCAAAGTTTTTTTTTTTTTAAACCCTTGCCCAAGGGGCGACACCGCGACCTAAAAGATCTTTTGTGTCACAAGGTTGACTTAATCCAAAAGGGGACTGACTGCCCTAATGAAACTCAGCACGCCTTTGGTGACAGAGTCTACATTCTGACGTTGGACTAAGATTGATTTTGTTGAGATGATATCTCAGACCGCAGTGGCCAGTGAGAAAGCCAACCAGCCTTCTAATGTTTTCCTTATTTAGTGTAAGGATTTCCTAATAGGAGTAGGGCTTAATTAAGCGTTTGGATTGTCTCAGACCAGTGGCTTTCCCAATGTTTGAGGCGAGTCTGTTGCTCCCATTCTTTGATTAACCCTAGAGCAGTAGTCCAGTTGACACTGCAATACGGTTCGGGACCGACGAAAGCGGCTTCAGATTCAGCCCTGGCAAGCTCATCTGCGGATTCATTTCCTGCAAAACCACGGTGGCCAGGCACCCATCCGAGTTTAACTTTATTGTTTTTGGCTAGCCTTTGTAAAGCGCTGCAGCAGTTTCTTACAGTCAGAGAGTCCATTGTGTTGGACGACAGTGCATGTAGTGCCGCTTGACTATCTAAAAAGATATGTATATTTGCGCCTTTTATTCCTTTGTTGGAGTTTAAGATAGCGCAGATCTCAATGGCATGGATTTCCGCCTGCAACACTGTGGGCACATCCCCATAGGTATCGGACCCTGGTGTTGGGTCCAAAGACACCAGCACAAACTCCAGACTCCATTTTTGATCCGACGGTGTACCATACCAGACTTTTTCGGTCCACAACTGGAACCCCCGATACCCATTTAGAACGGTACAGTATTTCTACTTCAAATAGTTTATCGAAACTATATTCCCTTACCATTAAGTCAGGGATGGTGTAAAACATGTCCAAATTTTGGATTGAGTTGAGTATTTTCAGGTGACCAACATGGTCATTTTCTACTTCTATTCAAGCTGAAGCTTGATAGCGCATCTAGCAGCCGTCTTCTGAATGAATATTTTTAAGGGTGACAGTCCAATAATGGCTGCAAGTGCTACCGTAGGACATGTGCGCATTGCACCAGTTATTCCCAGACAGGCAACACGTTGCAGCTTTTGGAGCCTGTTAGCCGTAGTACGTTCAAGTACTTTTAGCCACCAAACGATGGAGGCTTACGTGATGATGGGTCTTACCATCATGGTGTGCAGCTATTATATCATTCTGGAGTTTAGACCCCAAGTTCTGCCGGATAGTGGCTACAGGCGCACACAGCTCTGTGGCACGATCAGTGGCGGCCTTTACATGTGAGTTCCAATTTAGTTTCCTATCCAGGATGACTCCCAGATATTTGACCTCATTGGAGTCCTTGAGTTACTTACCACTTACGGTGATAGGTTCAAAGTTAACCAATTTTTTTCTCGTAAAAGGCACCAGGATGGTTTTAAGAGGGTTGATGGAAAGTCCTTCCTTAATACACCATTCTGAGACATGTAGCAACGCTTTTTGCATGCTATCAGTAATGGTTGCGCTACGCTTACCATTAATAATAATTGCCAGGTCATCAGCATAACCAATGGCGTTAAAGCCTTGTCTATGTAGACTGACCAGTAGGCTGTCGATGACTAGTGACCATAAGAGGGGAGAGATTACTCCTCCTTGGGACAGCCTTTGGCTGCCGTCACAGACACCGATTTACCTATAGAGGAGGATGTAATAATTCGACTTTCCAACATGGATCTGATCCGATGGTTCGTCGATACTTCGATACCATTATTACTGATCGCCCTGGCAATCGAGTCGTATCCGGTATTATCGAAGGCACCCTCAACGTCCAACGAAGGCACAAAGTGCAATTTCCTTCGACTTGAAAGCCTCCTCTATCTTTTTGACAAGGCAGTGAAGAGCGCCTTCAGTGGATTTGCCCTTTCTGTACGCAAATTGACTTGAGTGCAGGGGACTTGATGTCACTATCTGCTCCCTAATATGAACATCTATAAGTCTTTCCATGGTTTTGAGAAAGAAAGATGTTAGACTGATGGGTCTGTATGATTCAGGCAGTTCACTTGGCCTGTTGCCATTTTTGGGGATAAAAATCACGTTGACCTGTCTCCAGGAAAGTGGAATGTATCCCCAGTTACAACTAGCTCTAAATAAAGCAATAGCCATCGGCAGTATGACATCCCTAACCCTCTGGATAAGGGCCGGAAATATGCCGTCACCACCTGGGGCTTTAAATGGTTTGAATGAGCCAATTGCCCATCTAACCTTATCTGGACTAAACATTTTTCCAGATAAGCTGTTTCAGATCAAAGTTACTAGCAGCCCAATCATATCCACTCCAGGATTAATGTTACTAATAGTCCTCATAACAACATATAACCCATAAAATCGAAAACATTATAAAACATAGGGACGGGCTATAGAGTCCGCTTGGGCGAACTGTTGGATACCCTATTCTTATTGCTATCCCTCATAAGTGGGCGTGACAAAAGTCTAAGTATGGTTGAATAGTTAAGAACGCTCTAAATATTTTGTTATATAACATTTAAAGGATTTTATCAAAAAAAACGAAGCTTTTGTAAAAATAAATAAATAAATAAAATTAACGCATGAGCATAAAGGGCCCCTAGAGAGTATATTATGTAATAAATTTGAGCTGCCTAGCTCAAACTTTGGATTTTAAAAAAAGTTTTTTTTTTAAATTGTGGGTGTCAGTAAGCGGATTTTGAAAATATTTACACATGAGCATAAAGGGCCCCCTAGAGGGTATATATTATCAATTTCAGCTCCTTAGCTCAAACTTTGGAATTTCAAAAAAGGTTTTTTTTTAAATTGTGGGCGTGTCAGTAGGCGGATTTTTTAAATATTTACACATGAGTTTGAAATGCGCCTAGAGAGTATATATTATAAATTTCAGCTCCCTAGCTCAAATTTTGGTTTTTCAATAAAATTGTTTTATTTAATTGTGGGCGTGTCAGTGAGCGGATTTTGAAAATTTTATCTCCCGAGCAGTTTTAGGAGTCATAGATCATATATAAAAAATTTCAGATTTCTAGCTCAAAAATCGATTTTTTCGAAAAATTTGTTTTTTTGAGTTTGATTATTTCGGGACCCTAGAGAGTATATGTTTAAGGCCTAATTTTTGCCGACAGACGGACGAAGGGACGGACGGATGCTGATCATGAATATAGTAGGTAACTTTTAGGGGTCTACGGGCAATATTTAGGTATGTTACAAACTATGCGTCAAAATTAATATACACTTAGAATAGGGTATAAACAGGAATTCACCGAGGAACGGATTGCATTCATGGCGCTGACGTAAACACCGCTTAATAGATGGTATTAAGTTTGTTATGTATTTACTGTTTTAAAAAATAAAAGTTTTTCTATGATTTAAAGTCGAGGTAAACTATTTTACTTTATATATGTATACCCTTAGATAAATAGTTGGTTTGATTAAGGTACAATGAACTAAGAAAATGAAATCCATTGTTATTAAATAAATCTGTCTGCTAGTAGATAATATTACAACGAATCAGAAGGCTTTATTTCACGGGGGTGAACAATGGGATAGCTCCTCATAATAATATGTGCTAAGCTGGTTTCGACCTTAATTTTGGGACAACTATTTGAAATAGGGTATCTGAGTTTTCAACGAGACTCATCATTAGAATGAGAAGGCTGGGCAAAGTGTTTGGTGACCTTACATATGTCACTTCCTGCCCAATATTTAAGTTTATGTCGATCAAATATACCACCTTTTGTCCTCCGTATAACACTTTATCCAGTGTATCGGGATTTTAAAGTATAAAATATATTGTACTCGTATTTGTATAAAAAGAAAATCTTGGCATAATTGATTTTTTGAAAAACCAGGGTGTATAGATTGCTCTGGGTACAATAACCCTTCCAGATCGGGTGAGCTTCGCTGTGCCTCATCAAGCATGCCTATTGCGGTCTCAGCAGTGGAAAAACTGAAGCAATGTTAAGTTCGATTTTGAAGAAAGCACCCGAGGAATAACGTAAGACTGTACAATATCACTTTAGTTACAAAATATCGTTACTTTATCCATCTAATTTATTTATTTTGCACAAATGTGAATCGCATCGTAATATAAAATTTTGCCCGAGAATCTAAAACAAATCAATCATAAGGAATTGGATCAATGGTTCTCGAGTTATTAACGGACAGACAAAAAGCAGACTGCGAGACGTTTTATTAAATTGTATGAATATGCACACTATCTGTCAGCAAATTTTGTGAAATCAATATTTACAAAGTTAAACGTAATATTTTCAGTAATTGATTTCAAACGGCTCACAGCATGGCAAACATCGTACGGTACCCTTTTAAAAAAAAACTTTTGACGTTGCACTCAGAAGCGTTTTAAGTTTTCAAAAAAAAAGTTTCCAAACTAGACATATTTCTGCAGTATCATCGAACAGTAATTAACATGCTAAAATAGGATCCGATGGATGGTAGCGAAAAGGAGAAGGACAGGATGCAACTGAAAAAGGAAGAAAATAAAATGGTTAATAATAATAGGAAATATCAAAATGAACAAAGTGAACTGGAGCGGACAACATCGCAACGAGTTCGACTTTCTGGCATCACCATAGTCATCGTCGTTTTCGTCATTGTATTTCGAGCAACTTCTCTACGCAAGTAGCAGTATCACCTCCAGCTTTGTGCCATTCAATGAGTCCGCTCCCCAACTCACATTTACCAACATCAACCTGGCGCTGGCACCTCTATTTCATACAAAAGTCCTGGGGTATTTTTTCCGGTAGGGGATATTTTTTGTATCATCCTCGTCGCTCAATCGCAAATTACGTGCAGTCGACCAGGTATAACTTTTTCATTCGATTTTCGATGCAAAAACTCCTTCGACCATGTTTTTACCTACCTGGCCCCGTATTTTCGTGTCGTCAAACATAACGGGCGTTATTGGACAGCATTATGTGGGGGTTGTTTGTACGGGGTGGATTGACTGGTATCCAGGTTACCGTGCTTAAATTATCGTTTGCCAACCTGGCATGGATAATTTTTTTTTACGTAATTTGATTTGGTGACTTTGAAGCTGTGGCAACGTCTCAGGAAGTTAACGGCGGATAAAGTTTAAGTCTCCGCAAAAAAACCAAACAAAATTCCGTCGAGTAAATATGAACTATAGGTGAACAAAAAGAAAAAAATCCTATAATTAATCGTTGAGAGTAAGGGGAAGCTGCACTGAGCATCATTTATATGGCTACTCAGCGTTAACTAACTTGGGTAATTGGATTGTTTGGCCATGCATTTGTAGCTGCATTGAGGGGAGTCAATAAAACCTTTCACTAGGCACCTACATGAAAATAGCTTTAAAAGCCCAAAAAGAATAAAGTATTGGCTGGAATATTTTATAAGTGTTATTTGTTTTAGTTTTACTAATCTTTGTCAACTTAAGCTAACGTGGCTACTGTTGTTTTTGTAATATCTAAAAATTAATTGCATTCACCTTGATGTTTCAGCATTTCTCCCACGATATTATCTGAGCTTTAAGGCTCTACATTATCGCTTACAAAGTATTTTTGGACATCCAATAAGTTAATGCTTGACATTGCAGTCAACTTTTCGAAGTTATTTATGTTTATTGAATTTTAAGATGGACCTGTCAATGAAAGTCGTTCCACGTGCAGTGGCTTGGTGGTCGGTATGTTTGTCTTCTGAGCGAGTCAATCGAGGTGTGAGTCCCACCCACGAACCCATAAAAAGTTTCTTGAATGCCCCGCTCCATATGAAAGTCTGACAAAATCCAAGATTATAGTGCCTGAAACACAATCACAAAAAAACGCTTCGCGTTTTATCATAGCCAATCTATAGTAGTGACGATGGTGTGAGTGAGGTTAGTATGTTGGCTTGTAACCCGTGCGGTGCAGGTTCAATCCCCATAGGGAAAAACAACATACGCCACCCAAATAATGTATCACACCATTTGGTATGATAAAGCATTTACTTATTTGTAAAATCGTAAGAATAAACTACTTACTGACTTAACGGGCTCCCGACCCGTGAAGAGTCTCTGCCTGAGACACAGCAGCCTTCTATCCTCTACGATCACGGGCACGATGCTTCCACTTGTCCAAGCGCTATGGCATCCGCGATGGATTGGTCTTTGAAACGGAGGTTCGGTCTTCCTTGTCTTCTAGAACCTGGGGCTGGGATTCGAATATCCTCTTAGCTGGAGCATTATTGTCCATTCGCTCGATGTGGCCGAGCCAATGTTTGTTTGTTTATTTATTTACTATTGTGTTAACACGTAGATACAAAATCCATTAATTGTGTAACAGTTATAAAAGGTTAATTTCAAAAGTACTAATTTCAAATTAAAACAAGGATTTAGAACAAAATTAAAACTACATACTTATAAAAAAGTTTATCAAAAAAGGAAAGAAAAAAAAAATGAAATGAAATGAAAACAAAAACCCTAAAAACCCTAAAACAAGTTTGGAATTAAGTGCAAAAATATTCTTTCAATTTTCTCTGGAAGTCGCTGAAGCCTGATGATCTCCTAATGTTAACCGGAAGCGTATTCCACAGTCGAATGGCGTACACACAAAATTGTTTTTTCGTTGTATTATATTTATAGGTCGGCAAAATTAGAATTCTGCTTCTAGCTGAAGAAGCAAATTGTAATCCTTGGAACAGATAATCTGGTGCCTGACTGTCTTTCAGATTAAACAGGAAAGTCAATGTTCTGTGATCCATATATATAACGTTGCAGGTCCATTCCCAGAAATTCTTTCATACGCCTGGAAATGTGTTCTCTTCTACATAAATTGTAGACGAATCGCACTGAACTATTTAAGGCGACCTTAAACTTATGTAAACTGGCTGTATAAATCACAGACAACTGGATGGGCGTAAAAAAGGATAGGTAACAGAAGTGACTTCACAAAAATGGCTTTAATATTGAGGGGCAGACAGTTTCCCGCTTCATAAAGAGCTCGCAGCGAGCCGTAACTTTTCCAACTGTTTTTGTGATGTGCTCCTCCCACGTAAGAGTTTGATTAAATGTTACTCCCAGATTTTTGACGCTAGAGACGTAAATTAAGGGTGAGCCATCAATTATAATTTGACGTATGGTTAGGGTATCCATACGTGATCGGGCTATAACGATTGCCTGACTTTTGCCGGAATTAAGCGTCAATTTGTTTCTGCGGGACCACACCACAATAGAATTCAGATCCTCATTGAATCGTTCCGTTGCATCTTCCACCAGTCGAAAAGGGTAGCTTGAATGCAGCTGCGCGTCATCTGCATACATTTCGATTTTGCAGTGCTTCAGAACTGATGGAATGTCATTGTTGAACAGTGTGAACAACAGCGGACCCATTATTGACCCTTGTGGGACACCAGCTTTGATTTCAAGGAAAGCAGATAGTGTTTCGTTGATATACACAGCTTGATTGCGGCCTTTAAGGCAGCTTTCCATAAGTTTAAGTGTCGTTGAGTCAAAGTGAAAGAAGTATTTTAATTTATGCAACAATATTTCGTGGGGTACTGTATCGAAAGCTTTCGAGAATTCTAATAATACCAGTGATGTAGTAGATAATGGGTGGCGACGGTGTAGAGGTTAGTGTGTTGGCTTGTTACCCGTGCGGTGCAGGTTCAATCCCCATGGGGAACAACAACATACGCCACCCATTAACATGCCTCTACACCAAAAGGAGGATTTCTGCCTGGTAGTACAATGGACTGTTACCGAGTCTGAGTGCTCTAGGATTTGGAATTCCTTCTTTAAAAAAAAAAAAAAAAAAAAAAAAAAAAAAAAAAAAAAAAAAAGATGTAGATAGAGTTTGTGGTTGTATCTTCTCCACCATTCGCCATCGTCGCACACAGGACCACAAATCCGCCGAAGAATTTTTCTTTCGAGCCCAGTATCAGCTCTCCCTTTATGCTTATCGTCCAGCACTCGGCGCCATAAAGCAGAACTGGCAGGATAAGGGTTTTGTAAAGCATACATTTCGTCCTCCGAGTTAAGAGTTTTGAACCCAGTTGTTTTGCCAAACCGAAGTAGCAGCGGTCTCCTAGGGTACTTCTTCGCCGGATCTCCACTAAGGTGTCATTAGTGGAGTTCATGTTAACTCCGAGGTAGATGAACTAATTAACTACCTTGAAATTGTTGCTCTCAATAGTGATGTTTTGTCTAGGCGGTGGACAAATGTTTGTTTGTTTTTTGATAGCATGTATTAAGTCTTGTCCTCATTTACTACAAGGCCAACAGATTTCGCATGTTCTTCAATCGCCGTGAAAGCTTCTATCACGGACCGCTGTGATCGGCCGAATAATGTCAATATCTTCCGCATAACCCAGCAGCTGAACGGACCTGTTGGGGATAGTGCCTTCCGTGTTGACACCTGCCCTACGCACTATCTGCTCCAGTACAAAATTGAAGAAATAGCATGATAGCACGTCCCCTTGCCGAGATCCGGTGCATGTTTGAAATAGTTCGGAGGAGTTATTTCCAAACTGCACGTTGCACCGCATGTTTTCCAGTGTCACGCGACACATCTGAATCAGTTTTGCCGAGATTCCGAATTCGGGCATCGCCATATAGAGCTCCTGATGATGTATACTATCATACATGAAGTCGATGAATAGGTGGTGTGTCTCGACTTGAAATTCGTTGGTCTTTTCCAGAATTTGCCTCAGTGTGAAAATTTGATCTATATTCCATCTGCCTGACCGGAAGCCACACTGGTAAGTGCCGATAAGTGTGTTGCAAAATGGTTTAAGACGTTCACGCAGTACGTTGGATAGGATCTTATATGCGACATTAAGCAGGGATATGCCTCAATAGTTCTTGCAAGACTTAGGATCGCCTTTTTTGTAGATGGGTCATATGAAGAAGAAAACATGCCCGATGACTGGACTATCAAGTCATGGGGCATGTTTTATTCCACCCATACTGGGCTGATGATTTGGTGCATGTGCCCTACCAAAACATCACCACCGTATTTGAAGAGCTCCGCTGGTAAGAAATCAGAGCCTGCGGCTTTGTTGTTCGTAAGCTTTTTTTTATAGCTAAGCCAACTTCTTCTATACTCTGTGGTGGAACTGGTTCTTCATTGACTGGACGTGGGCTTTCTTCTTGCTCTATAACTCTCTCTACATGATGCCCATTAAGCAGCTGTTGGAAATGTTGCTTACACACGCATCTACTATTCCCTGCGCTTCGGTGACAGACGTAAGAATAAAGCTTATCGCAAATGATTGGCCTCCGCTAATTCCAACTATTACAAAATATTTTTAAGCTGTAACCATGAGTTCCAATGATAAAAATATATGCTACGATAGGAACGTTTTTAAAATGAGCGCCATTATAAGGTAAAATCCATGTCACTTTTATAAATTCGTGACATCATATTAGTGAACACAATGTCAACTTGAGCTCTATGTCAACCACACTATCCGACCTTGTGCGTGACCTAAAAGCTTTGGGTTTAAACAAAGGCAGTAGTCCCAACGACATTCCACCATTGTTTTTTAAAGAAAACTGCCAATACTATCGCAAAACCCCTTATTGAAATTTGTAATCAATCGCAATCGAAAACTCCTCCCTTTTTTCTGAATACGTCTTACATTCTCCTGGAAATAGAAAAAGGCAACCAATTTAATGGGATCTTTACTGACTTTAGTAAAGCTTTCGACCAAGTAGACCATAACTTACTCGTGTTGAAGTTAGGAAAATATGCCATTCATGGTAATTTATTTTTGTATAATACATTTCGCTACTGGAGAACCTCAAGGAAGCCATCTTGGCCCACTCCTATTTTGACTGTTTATTAATGTCTTGCCCTTTTTATTTACACGGTCCAAATACCTTTTGTATGACGATGACCTTAAGCGTTTTTTAACTTAACGGTTTTTATAATCCGCTTTATTTTTATTCCATTCGAATACAACTTTCAATTTAAATGACTGCAATTTCTCGTCGAATTGTGCTTTCCAATGACTATAAAGAGAGTTGCTGGTGTGGACAAAAAGCAAGATTAATGTTGCAAGATTAAGACGTGTATTTGATCGCGTCCAGCTAAAGTGAGCTCAAATTGTGTTAAAAGTCTTCTTATACTCTAAAATTAGTACGGAGTCCAAGTAATTTTGATCTCAGTCGCTTTTCATTTGGTTTTTGTGCGCTTTTTTGACATTTGTTTGTTATTTTTAAATAAAAATCACTTCATTAAATCTGAAGTTTGTCGTGCACTCTCGGTATGAACATGTCTGCTGCTAACATCCGAACAAGAGCTACAACATCTAAAGGAGCAACAACACCCACTCTTATGTCTCCGGCGCTAAAGCAGGCATCCTCAAACAGCGTTCCTCTTACTGCTGATGTTCTGGCCGACCATTTATCCAAACAGGCCGACTGTATCTGTTTGAGTTTTTCTGAAGAGATTACTAGCCTACGAAATAACTTTCTTTCAAAGATCGAGGAAGTTTCTGCGAACTGGAGTCAACGATTTGATGAAATAAACAAAACCGTCACCAACATGGTTGATCGTGTCAACCAGCTCGAAGAGAGCTTCATTTCAAAGACGCAACTCCAACAGGCTGAAATAACTGCTTTACAAAAACAATGTAGTGCCCTGCAAAAAAAGGAAGTCTCTTGTGATGCTGTACTCTTCGGTATACCTGTTCTGCCCGAAGAGAACCTAAGAATCTTGTTCAACAGACTTTGTCATACAATCGACTGCAAGCCGCCTCTCCTTACTAATATTTTTCGGACTAAAAAGCCTAACAACAACACATCGTCTCCTATCATCATCAAATTCAGCAGCTCGTTTGAGAGAAACACCGTTCTGATGTCAGCCGCCAACTATCGCAAACAACAAGCAACCGAACTTTGTTTGCTTGATCTGGGCATCGACTCGGTCTCCAACAATAGATGCTACCTAAATGAGAGTCTGACGAGACATACACGTTCTCTTTTGAACAGCGCTTTGAATCTCCGAAGAAATAAACAACTATTTGCTGTCCACACCAAGCACGGAAACGTATATGTGAAGAAGTCATCTAACGGAAAGAGCTTTCTCATCGAAAGCTCTCAAGATCTGCTTGCTGCCGCTGCGACTGCGATTCATCAATGAATTTTTTCTTGTTCCTCATTTTATTGTAAGCTTTATTTTTATTGATTTCCAATTTTCTACTCTTTGTTAACCTATTTTACTCCCAATATTCCTTCTCTTTGCTCCCTACACTAAATTGAATACCTTTTCTCTTCTTGTGCTTATTCAATATATGTATGTATAAGTTAAACTAATTACTTTTATTTTCGTCAAAAAAATATATTTTTATTCTTTTACTTTGAACTGGTTTACAATTTTTCTTACTTTGAACTGGTTTACAATTTTTCTTACTTTGAACTGGTTTACAATTTTTCCGAACTACTTAAACTTTAAACGAAATGAAAAGTAATGAACTTAATATTATAAACTTAACTAGGCAACTGAACCTCGATTGTTTGAAGTCTTTGCTATTTATAGTCAACTTGATGTGTGGGTCTACTCCAGAAATATCATCATATTCTCGGGGGATGAATGGTGACACGATCGTACGCGCTCGATGTGTTTACTTCATAGAGATTGCCATCTGCACTTCTTGTGCGTAACATTGTTGTTAATGGTCAATCTAATGGCACTGCTTGTGACGACCGACTTTGTTGTTGATGTTATCCGGTGGATGGGAATGGCTGCTTCTTTGTTGCGGAGTGGATCGATTATTTGATGTGATTGTTTATTTCATCTGGTGGATGGGGATGGCTGCTTCTTTGTTGCGAAGTAGATCGATTATTTAATGTGATGATTGTTTATTTCATCTGGTGGATGGAGATGGCTGGGCCGTTACTTTGTTGTTGAGTGGATTGTGCGTCGCCTCGTCAATAAACTTTTTGTCGTCAATAAACTCTTCTTTGTTTCGTTTATTAACTCTTCCCCTCTTAAGTTTTTGCGTCCACGCAAATTAATAGAATGGAATATTAAGGATGCTGGTCGGTTTTGGGATTACCTCCGTAGGCTGATCTGTTGTTTCGGAATTTGACTGCATCTGCATAGGTATTGGTTGCGGGATGATGTTAATGTTTGATCCTCTCTTTATTATTAGCTTAAAGAGAAACACTACCGCCAGGACAAGAAATACTACTGCAAAAAGGGAGTAGTTTACTATTTTCAGTGATTCCTTTTCACCTTCGATGAGTTGAATCTGCTTTGTATTGTTTGTCTGTAGTTCCTTCATTAGTTCTAACGATAGGACTTCTTCAAGTTCGGATGTCTCAGATATCAAATTCAGGAGAGGAGGTGCCGCTTTGATGTTGGCTATTTCCTCTGAGATATATTTTTGGTTGTTTATGGTAATGGTGATATTTTTGAATTTTACAATGAAAGTTCCCTGGAGTTCCTTGGTTGTTCCGTTGGTTTCTAATTGACCCTTGAAATCATTCAGCAGTATGACCCCTGGTGCAATTTCTTCAACCTGAGCAATATGATGGCTATTTGTTCTGTCGCATGTTGCGTTTAAACTTTTAAGTAGTCTTGAAATACATTTGTCATTGCTTATATTTAATATATTATTTCTTTTACAAATAGATAGTTCATTAATCGTTTTACATTCTTTTATTATTCCGTAAATAATATCATTGTTTCTTATTATGTTTTCAAACTCTATTTTATTAACAACATTGTTTCTTTTAATTGACTTAATTGTAAATTTCTTGTAAATAACATCTTCTGTTTTAGGAATGCTTACAATATATATTAATTTGTTTGAACTTAAAGCTATTTTAACATTAGCGAATTTTAACGCTTCTTCAATATTCTCATATGGAATATGTGTTTCATTAAACTTATTCATTATTGAATTAATTTCTACTTTAGAAAGTATTTGAGAGCTTACTACATTTGATTTTGCTAGCTCTATAGCATAAATAATATTTGCCAATTCTTCTTTTAATATTTTAGTTTTATATTGTAGGCTTAATGCCAATTCTAATTTAAATGATTTATCAGTTTTAGTAATTTTCAAAAGTTCGTTTGTTATATTAGTTATTTGATTTATTCTCTCGCTATATGCTTTATTAATAATAACTTGGTCATTGTTATTTTCTATTATTTTATTAATTTTATTCTCTATCAAAATGAAATCAGAATGATCTGGATTTCCGGCTATCCACTTCCAAGCGGATCCGATAAAATCTAGCGATCGTTTCGCTTTATGAATTTTAATATTATCGATTAAATTTTTAACTTGGGTTAGTTCGTGTTTAAGGAGTGGGAATAAGGAGAGGTGTGTGAAATCATGTTTGCTAAATGTGGAAAGTATTTCAGATACGTATATCTCGTACTGCTCTATTTCAACGATGTGGATTAATTTTAATTCTCCGTTTTGAATCCTGGCCTTGCCATTGCTTAAAGCAATTATTTGTGAGTTTGAGTAATCGAAATATTGGATTTCTGCAAAGGCGACGACAGCGCAGAATAATCTCGTAATCTTTTTCTGGTTGTCTCTTCCTGTTGTGGTTTGCTAAATCTTGTTCCTGTTTTGCTCGTAGTCTTTCTATTGTCTCGTGTCTACACTTTTCAAATTGGTCAGGATCAGTTGATACATTTCTACCATAGAAAATTTCGATAGGCTTCCTATTTATCGTAGAGTGAATACTTGAATTGTACTCGTACACAGATCGTTCGAGTAGTTCCTCAAAGGATCGGTGTGTGCCGTCTGTTTTGAGACATCTCATGATTTCCGAAAGGGTTGAATGAAATCTTTCAACTTGACCATTGACTTCACTCTTATATGATGGTGTTCGGAAAACATTAATATTTAGTTGGTCTTGCATCATGAAAGTGATGGAAGCTGAATTGAGAGACTTTTCGTTGTCTATAACAACAAATTTCGGTACTCCGTAAAAGAATAGAATTTCTCTAAGAGGACTTCTTATGTCCTCAATTGCTCTCGATTTCAATGGTTTCGCCTGTGCAAATTTCGAAAATTTGTCTAGGGCTGTTAGTACGAGTTTTCGTTCGGTAGAATAGATGTCGATATGTAAAGTATGACCGGGATACTGTGGGATTGGTGTTGGTTTTATAATGGGATTATTGGGATGTCTTTCGTACTTGTTTTCCTTGCATATTGTGCACTGGTTAACTAATTTCCTAGTTTTAGCATTCATCGCTGGAAAATAATATCTTTCCAGAATTTGGATTCTATTTTCATTTGAATTACGATGAGCTCTTTTATGAGTTTCTAAAATAATATTTTCCTGTTCAGATTGTTCTGTTATATCCTGTACTTTTACTCGAGAAAATCTAATTTTGTAACTGCTGAAATAAATGGGGTACATTTCTTGGATTAAGCCCATGACTTCTTCTGTAGTCATTATTCCATTAATAACAGCTGGGTTAAGAAATCTTTTGAAAATTCCGATTAAATTTTCCTTGGTGTAGGATGGTTCGGTTATAATATGCCTATTGAACTTGGGGAAAGGTGTTTCAAACTTATGTTGTGATGTATTACCAATCTCTAAGATGAGCTGGTTTCTGAAGACGTTTATTGGTGTTTCTACTGAAGGAATAAGGTTATGCGATGAACTTTCATCACTGTGCTGCGTACCTGTAAGCGAGTTTATAGCAGTGTCACGTGGGGGTCTAGACAGAGCGTCTGCCACGACGTTAGTTTTACCAGGTTTATAGATAATTTCATGATTATATTCCTCTAAGATAGCTTTCCATCTTTTCATTTTAGCATTGTTGTTTTTATTACTAAGAGCGTAGGTTAGGGGCTGGTGATCAGTTAGAATTTTCACTTTGCGTGATCCGTAAAGGAAGTTCCGAAGAGAATGTAATGCCCAAATGATTGCAAGCATTTCTTTCTCATTGGTAGCATATGATTCCTCTGTTTTGTTCAATGTTCGAGAAATAAAAGTGATGGGTTTCCCGTTTTGTTCCAAAACTGCTCCAATTGCGTAATTGGAGGCATCTGTGGTAAGATGGAACTCTTTTGTGAAATCAGGATAGGATAATAAAATATCACTTGATACTAAAGAATTCTTTACTTTGATAAAAGCTTCAAGTGCTTCGTCATTAAGATGAATTGGTGTTTTGGCAGATATGTTTTTGGAGATACGGCCTCCTTCACCTCTTAAAAGCGAAGTTAGAGGTTTTGCCAAATTGGCATATCCTTTAATGAAGCGGCGATAATAGCCAGAGAGTCCGAGAAAAGATCGAAGATCCTTGAGAGTTTTTGGACATGGAAAGTTTGATATGGCATCAACCTTTGCCGGGTTGGTTTTAATACCATCCGAAGAAATAACAAATCCTAAAAATTCGACTTCGTTTTGTAAAAATGCGCACTTATCTAATTGAACCTTCATGTTGGCTCTTTCTAATGTTTCGAAAACTTTTCTGAGATTTTCAAAATGCGTTTCTTCGTCTTTACTGAAGATTACGATATCATCAATATAGACGTAGCATATCTTTCCAATAAGCTCACGCAATATGTCGTCAAGTGCCCTTTGAAATATCGAAGGTGCATTTTTCAGGCCGAAAGGCAACCTCATGAATTCGTATTTTCCGTTGTTTACGGAGAAAGCTGTCTTTTCAATATCCGCTTCTCTGAGCGGTATCTGGTGGAATCCACTCTTAAGGTCAATTACCGAGAAGTATCTACATTTACCTAATTGAGATAGAACTTCACCTATCTCGGGAATGGGATATTTATCCGAAATTGTTATGGAATTTAATTTGCGATAATCAATAACCATCCTGTACTTTTTTTCATAGGATGAGTCCGATTTCTTTGGCACTATCCATACGGGCGAATTGTATGGAGACCGTGAAGGTCTAATTATACCATCGTTAAGTAATTCCTTAACTTGCTTTTCTACTTCATCCTTAAGAGCCATGGGATAAGGATAAAATTTCGAATAGATCGGGGTATCTGAGGTTGTGCGAATATCGCCTTTTACAACTGTGGTAAAAGTTAATTTTTCATCAGGTTCTGTAAATAAGTTTGGGACATTTTTAATTATGTCATTAATTCTGTTTCTCTGAAATGTATTTAGGTGAACCAGTTTTGTGTCTATTTTATTTACTGCCGTGTAGGCATGTTGCTTTATTCTAATTTTTACTTTATCCTTAATGACCATATAACTATCTCGCGTAAAAATTATTGCTGAGAGTTCTTTCAAGCTATCGTTTCCTAAAATGGCATGGAATGATTTAAGGGAGGGTAGAATAAAAAATTTAATATCAGTGTCTCTAAGACCAAATAGATTTACCATTGTAAAGTGGCTGACTTTAACATTTCCGCCTATAGAATTTGCGTAAAAGATTTGAGAGTTTGGTAAAGGATTTGAGAAAAGGTCTGCTTGAATGTAGTTTTTATTAGATCCAGTATCTATAAGAATCTTTAATAATTGCCCGTTCTTCGTCTTGCATTCGAAATAAGGCAGCGAAGAACAATCTAATCTAAAAAATGAATATCTGTGAAATCCAAAATTTCCTTCTCTGCATCCGTGGATTCTTCATATCCCTCGACGTATTCCACGAATGGCTGTTCATTTTGGTCTATTTCAGCATCAGGTTGTTGTTCGTAATTAACGATGTCTTCTTCAGGTTCGATGTGGAAATTGCGATGGTACTTCATAGGTCTGGATTGTTGTGGCTCCGCTGGAGGTCTTTTTCCAAACATCGGGTTTGTTGCTGGTCTATTCATATAGTTTACTCCTCTTGATCGCATGCTTTGATCTACGTCCATTGGTTCAGGTCTGGCTTGCGGCTTAGGCGCGTTAGGACGTGGTGGCATTTGAGCATGAATCTGGCCTTGGTATCGGGGGTTAAATTGCTGTCTGTTTTGATTTGTAGGGAAGTTAGAATTAAAATGCTGTGACCTATATGCATTTTGATTCATATACCGATTCGAATTAAATGGTGGTTGGGGTAGGAATGCTAACTGGGGATAAAAATCTTGTCTGCTTCTCTGAGGATTACCAAAGTTTAGGTTTCTACGTGGAGGAAGTTGAGGTACAGCTTGGCTATGAGCTGCACGGGATGGACCATTGTGCGCGATTGCATATTGGGTACGATAATTTTGATTCTCCAGTTTTATACAAAGATGTAGCGCTTGTGGAAGATCTGTAGGTTCTCTTATTCCGAGTAACCTTGGCAGATCACCTTTAAGGCCTCGTATAAATGTATCAAGAGCCTTATCACGATATGTTTGTGTAAGCAATGATAAAGACTCGTTGCTTACATCCATGCACCCTAACTTATTTAAAATAAGTGATAGATGAGCATAGACTTGGTGATAAAATTCCTGTACGGTTTGGTTTCCTTGGACTTAAGATGTCATTTGGTATTCTAAAGTGGATAGATCTCGCTTGTCTGCGTAATGCATTGTGAGGCATCGTGAGATGCACTTCCAATCTAACGGGGTATTATAGGATTCTAATACCACATCAGCTTGGCTAACTATTTTGTTGCGAATAACACTCAAGATACCGAAATACTTGGGTGTTCCCTTGATTGTTTCATACAATTGTAAAATTCGATCTACACTTTTCTTCCAAGAGTTAAATTCTCCCGGTTGACCGTTAAAATCTTTTAAGCTACGGACAACGTCTGGTATTTTATCCAACTCGGTTAAATTTGCCCTGAACTCCGGATTTATTATTTGGTCTGTACCACTAAATCCATCAGCGTTAGGGTTCATTACCGACTGAACCCATTGTCGGCCTTCATTTTGAAGTATGCGGCCAACTATTCCCGTAACAAGAGTACTAAGAGCCTCATTTGATACTGAACCATTAGCATTTGGGGGATTTTGAGGATTCGGAGGAATTTCTGGATTGAGGACGGGTGGTCTAATATGGATTGGATTTGCCATAATAAGACGATTAAACACTAACACAAGTTACTTTTATTATAAATTTATTTTTTTACACCAATTCTGATTAGCAGATGATCGGTGGTCTAGTGTGGATTGGATTTGCCACAAAAAGACAATTAAACGCAAGTTATTTTTAGAATAAAATTATTTCTTTCACCGATTCCAATTAATAGATAATCGGTGGTCTAATGTGGATTGGATTTGCCACAATTAAACACAAGTTATTTTAAAATAAAATGATTTCTTTCACCGATTCCGATAAGTAGATGATCGGTGGTCTAGTGTGGATTGGATTTGCCACAAAAAGACAATTAAACGCAAGTTATTTTTAGAATTTATTTCTTTCACCGATTCCAATTAATAGATGATCGGTGGTCTAATGTGGATTGGATTTGCCACAATTAAACACAAGTTATTTTAAAATAAAATTATTTTTCTTTTTCATAAATTTCAAATATAGATTCACTTTTAAAAATATAAATTTAGTTTGATAAATTTGATAAATAAATTTCACTTCATAAATATATTGGCAATATAAAAAAATTTCTTAATCTAATCTTACATAAGCACTGAGTTTCTTACACTAGTGCGGCTCGTTGCATCCTTGGAGCGGCTGTCAATACTAGTTGACTCCTTTTCCTCTGGTTGTGGGTTTTCCAGCTACTGGGGGGCCTCTTTTCTCCTAGGTCGTTTTTTCACAGGAATGTCTAAATACACAGTCTAAACACTCAGATGTGATAGCACCCGCGAACACAAATTATTAGTTTGGTTTTTTTTTTTTTTATTAAAAACGCGGGTCCCTGCTCGGGCGCCAGTTAAACTAATTACTTTTATTTTCGTCAAAAAAATATATTTTTATTCTTTTACTTTGAACTGGTTTACAATTTTTCCGAACTACTTAAACTTTAAACGAAATGAAAAGTAATGAACTTAATATTATAAACTTAACTAGGCAACTGAACCTCAATTGTTTGAAGTCTTTGCTATTTATAGTCAACTTGATGTGTGGGTCTACTCCAGAAATATCATCATATTCTCGGGGGATGAATGGTGACACGATCGTACGCGCTCGATGTGTTTACTTCATAGAGATTGCCATCTGCACTTCTTGTGCGTAACATTGTTGTTAATGGTCAATCTAATGGCACTGCTTGTGACGACCGACTTTGTTGTTGATGTTATCCGGTGGATGGGAATGGCTGCTTCTTTGTTGCGGAGTGGATCGATTATTTGATGTGATTGTTTATTTCATCTGGTGGATGGGGATGGCTGCTTCTTTGTTGCGAAGTAGATCGATTATTTAATGTGATGATTGTTTATTTCATCTGGTGGATGGAGATGGCTGGGCCGTTACTTTGTTGTTGAGTGGATTGTGCGTCGCCTCGTCAATAAACTTTTTGTCGTCAATAAACTCTTCTTTGTTTCGTTTATTAACTTATACTCTAAATTGTTTTGCAAATCAAAGAAACAGTATGTATGAAAAGTCAACGTCCACTTTAATTAATATTATATCTAAACGTTGTGAGGGTTTAAGAGTTTGCTACCTGAATGCACGAAGTCTCAATGTTTCCAAACTTGATTATTTAAAGTATTTGTTTTCCAATTCTTGTATCGATGTAGTCTGTGTTAGTGAAACCTGGTTCAAGCCTGATTTATGTGATAGTTTGTACGACATCCCAAATTTTAATCTATACAGAAATGATAGAATTACGAATACGATAGGCGGAGGCGTAGCAATTTATTGTAGGTCATCCATGAAAGCCAAGGCCATTGTCAAATCCAGTGGACCTGGGATTGAGTTTTTAATAATCGAAATTAGTGACTCTTACACCAAATGCTTGATTTCATGTGTTTACAATAAAAATCGAAACTGCCCCTCAGTTCCATTTTTTTCCGCTCTGAGTGAACTTTGTGCAAGATCAGAGTATATCATAGTTTGCGGTGATTTTAACACTGACTTGCTTAAAAATGATACACGTGCTTTTCAGACGAAAGATTTAGTGTCATCAGTCGGAATGAGCATTGTAAACACCACTTATCCAACTCGCTTCGCTTCTGATCACTCTCCTAGTCTTCTGGATTTGACTATAGTTTCTAATCCGTCATTGGTGCTTCTGTTTGATCAGATATCCTTTGATTTGTCTGATCACGATCTTCTTTTCTGCACATACGACATCAATTTATCACAGTCTGCTAGTAGTGAATCATTTACCTACAAAGACTTCAAATCTATTGACCTTGACAACCTCCGTCTTGAAACTGTCTCTGCCCCCTGGCTTAGTTGTCGTCTTCACGCAAATGCTAATGATAAGGTTAGCTCTTTTCAGCATTTGTTGGTTCAACTATATAACCAAAATGTTCCCACTAAGACGGTTAAAGTCCAAAACGCTTGTTGCCCTTGGTTCTCTTCGGCTGTGTTAACTGCAATTAAAAATAGAAATAAAAAGCATAGTCGATGGAAGCACAGTCAAACAGCTGCTAATTGGAGTACCTTCAAGGAAGCCCGTAATCAAGCCACTTGTTTAATTAGAACATCTAAAATAAATTATTATTCATCCAAACTTAACACTTCTTTACCCTCTAAAAAATTATGGAGCAATCTCAGTAAAATTGGTGTCTGCAAAAACAAAGGCCCTCAATGTTCTCTCGATCCGGACGAACTTAACGACTTTTTTCTTGGTGATACCATCTCGGTTGGTGACTTAGAAGTCAACTCTGCAAGTAATTCCTCAAGGTCCATGCCTAGACTGGAGGATTTTGAAGTAGTCCATGAAGATGAAGTAACAAAATGTGTGATGGCTATAAAGTCCGACTCCGTTGGTGACGATGGAGTACCTATCCGTTTCGTCAAACTTATTTTGCCGTTCATTATTACCCATCTCACTCATATAATCAACTGGTGCATTGTTACAACTACTTTTCCCCAGTCTTGGAAAATTGCCAGAGTACTTCCCATCGCTAAAAAACGTGACCCAATCTCTCCATCGGATTTTAGACCAATTAGCATACTGCCTTGCCTTTCTAAAGTCTTTGAGAAGATAATTGAGAAGCAAATATTAAGACATATTTCCAATAACAATTTGCTATATGAGAAACAATCGGGCTTCAGAGCGAATCACAGCTGCTCTACTGCTATGACAAATCTCCTTGATGATATAAGAATTGAATACGATAAGGGTCATATGAATCTCCTATGCCTGCTTGATTTTTCTAAAGCTTTCGACAAAGTAAATCACGATGTTCTCAAGTGGAAACTGCTAAACTTCTTTGGCTTCGGTGACCGGGCATGTAAGCTCATAACTGATTATCTGTCGGGAAGATTTCAAAGGGTCATTTCTAGTGGGAAATGTTCAGCCCCAAGACCTGTTTTTCAAGGAGTCCCCCAGGGGTCGATTCTCGGTCCAATACTCTTTTGCATTTTCATCAACGATCTTCCATCATGTTGCTTACATGCCTCGGTTCACTTATACGCAGATGATGTTCAGCTTCATCTGGCCAGGCCATTCGATCAGCTTGATGAACTGTCCATCGCTTTTAATGAGGATCTCAACCAAATAAATGCTTGGGCCATTGCTAACGGCCTACTTTTAAATCCAGCTAAATCTCAAGTCATCGCAATATCTAAAAGAAAATTCGATCTAAGCACTTTACCCGACATATGGCTCCGTGATAGTAAAATTATAGCAGTCGATCACTGCACCAGCCTTGGCTTTACTATAGACCGTCATCTATCTGGCTATAAACATACAAATGTGGTTATTGGTCGCATTTATGGATGCCTACGAAAACTGTGGCCTTCTGCTCACTTTACCCCTGTTGAAACCCGACGCAAACTGATACTCTCTTTAGTTCTTCCCTTAATTTCGTATGCTGAAATCGTGTACAGCGCCTTGGACTCCCTATCTCAGCGTAAATTACAAGTAGCATTTAATGACGCTGTTCGCTATGTCTACGGGCTACGACGACATGACCACGTTTCCAATTTTTCAAAGAATCTTCTTGGTTGCACTCTGCAGCAACACATCAATGCAAGAAACTGTATATTTTTACACAAATTAATTCATCTTAAAGCTCCATCATATTTGTTTACGAAACTCTCTTTCAATCGGTCCGCCAGAAGTATCAATATTATTCCGCATCTCAGTAATTACTTGAACTCTTCTCGTCTATTTTTCATACGTGCTGTTAGACTCTGGAACTCGCTCCCGTCTCAAATCAAATCAATAGTTAATAACAAACAGTTCAAACATGCAATCTTTCTCCACTTTTCGTCCCTCTCAATTCAACCCTAATCATATCCCAATCCTTTTCCCTTTTCTGCTCTCTTCCTTATTTGTACCATTGTAATTATATATTTATATCTTAATATCTAAGTACTATAAAAGATGTAATCTTACTGTACGCACCATGTTATAAATAAACTTAAACTTAAACTTAAACTTAAACTTAAACTTAAGAAATGGCTGTTTCTGTCATGGTCAGTTTAACTAAGCACGCTTACGTGTATGCTCTCCTCACACCCTTCTTATTCTGCAGCAAGAGGGGCAAACAAACAATTTAGTTTACAAAGACGTTTTGTAAAGTCTTTGGACTTAGGGCGAGTTCTAAAAAGTCAAAACTTTGCATCGATACATGATTAAATAAACGACAGAAGTCTAGTTTATATTTATGACCGCTAAAAAGCTAATGCGTCATATTTCTTTCCTGACTAGTGTTCAACACTACGACGACGTCAAGAAAACTGACAAAACTTAGTTATGTCTCATCCTTGGTACAGAAAGCAGGCACGAGTATCAAGTGTCGCGAAAAATGTCACATATAAGAATTGTGGATTTGTTTGCCAATGTATTTAAAGTTTCATAAGTTATATTACTATAAAAGGGACTCATTTAAAAACATGACGGTTTGTGTGTCTCGAATTCTCAAAATGGTACGCGACATGTTTTGACACAATTTGAGATATGTCATCTAAGAAACTCACAAGTCAAACTCTCCCGACAAATTATTTTTTTATGAAAAGAGTTTTGAAGATACCTTGGCTAATTTAATATTCTTATATAGCTGAATCAAAAGTGCTTACTCAATATACCAAAGATAATCCAAGAAGAGCCAGTTGAACGATTTAGAACTTCTCTTGTCTTTCCTGAAAAATGTGACTTTTTGATTTGTGACGTTTTTCTTCCGGACCATCGTTATGTGTTCAATGTTAGATAAGATTTGGTGGGGGAGGAGGAAGCAAGTTACCATATCACTGCGGCCACAAGTAGGCCTATTGTGATGTCCTCCAAGTAAGGCTCGCTCATGATACCGGACTTGATGATGAATCCTAGTAAATCTTTGAGTGGGCTGTCAGTTACATCCTCTGCATCAAGGTAGAATTTACCTTCGGTGTTTTTCCAGTAATGGTTAGTTTTATTGCTCAGCCAATTTTTAATGCAGTATTTTGCAGTACTGATGGGTAGTCCACCCACAGATGTTGATCGTTTTCTGGCTACTGCTATTTCGTTGCCTATGTGTCGGCAATATCCTGGAACCCAAATGAGATGTACTCTGTTTGTGTTGGCTAGCGAAGTGAGTAGTTGCAAGCAGTCCCATACTAGTTTTGACTTTATTTCATAGGCTTTTATGGCTAAAAGAGCAGCTTTGCTGTCAGAGAGAATATAAATGTTCTTATTTGTTTTTGTGTTAACACCGTATACTCCCACTCCTTCATCTGTTTTCGATCCATCTGTGTACCATACATGAGAATCGCTGGTAAATTTGGGTTTGTTCTATTCACAGTTCTGACGGTCTGGGAATGTAACCTTGAAGTTTTGGCTGAAATTGAATTTAGGAAGACAGTTGTCCGTCATAGTAATTCCAAGTATTTCATCTTTGCTAAGTTATATTGCAATGTCTGGATGGATTAGCTTGGAATTGTCCTCGTTTCCTGATATGAGCATAAAGGCGTTTGTCATGGCTTTTTTCTGTATCTGAAGATGGAGGGGTGGAAGGTTTAGGATAACTTCCAGCGGTGCAGTGGGAGTTTTTCTCATTGCGCTCGTAGCGTATATACAGGTTTTGAAGTTTATTGAGTCTGCCCTGTGCTGACTTTTGTTTAGTTTTATGACACAATACTGGTGCTGCATAAGTTATGATTGGTCTGGTTATGGCTGTGTAGAGCCACATCATAATTTTGGGGTTTATGCCCCAGCTTTTGCCAATCAGACTTCTGCTGGTCCATAAAGAGATCCTGGCTTTGGGTTTCGGAAGGTGAGAGTTGAAAGTGAGTTTTTCGTCCAGAGTTAGACCTAGGTATTTGACTTCTTTTGAGAATTCTATTGTTTCACAAAGCAGAGTTGTTTTTTTTTAATTTATCCCGATTCCGCTTTCTTGTGAAAGCAACTATGGTGCTTTTTTGGGGTTGACATTTAAGTCAACTATTTTGCACCAGTCAGCAACGACGTTAAATGCCCTCTAGAGTAGTTCCGAGATTGTTTCTTCGAATTTGCTTCTGATTAGGATTGCAATATCATCAGCGTATCCTTGGACATAATAATAATAATATTTAGTTAGGGTATTATACACTGCGACCTTAGTCTATTGTGTCCCCTTGCTTGTGCCACGGAGAGGTTCATGCCCTCTTTCAGAGCCCTCTCTAGATACTTCTTTGTGAAGCGTGTCGAGGTATTGCTCTGATTTATCCTTGGCAGGTCACACTCCTTAGATCCCAGCGTCCAGTCCAGTTTCTTTGATGAATCTGAGAATGAGCTGCGGGTCCATGGTATGCCCTTGTCTGTTATTTGGTGCCTGCCCAAATATAATATTTCATCCTTTGTGGGCCAGTGCCCCACAGGATTCCAGTATGTGGTCTGGAATTTCGGCAGTTTCACTGCAGAATCTGCAGAGCCCGTCCTCCGAAAAGCCCATTTTCCTCAGGTGCTCCTTGAGTCTGCAGTGCCCCGTGAGGAGGCCTGTTAGGATTCTTAGGTTGTTTTTGTTAACGAAGATACAAGCTTTAAATCTCTTTTGGTTGTAGTTTCCTAAGAGTTTCTTTGCTTGCCTCAGACCTTGGAGGTTGAGAAAGGTTTTGGCCCTTGTTCCTTCCTCCCGTCTGAACTCTTCGCGTTTAGTGTGTTCTCCTATCCCGCAGAATGGTTCAGGTCCTATGAAGGGTTCCTCTGCCCATTTTCTTGCCAGAGAGTCCGCAGCCTCATTGCCTGTAATGCCAACATGGCCAGGTACCCAGCAGATGGAAAATCTGTTATTCTTGCCTAGTCTATTCAGTCCGTGTAGGCATTCCCACACGAGTTTTGACTTGATAACGTAGGCGTCAAGAGCCTTTATGGCTGCTTGGCTGTCAGATATTATTGCTAAGTTGCAATTCCTGTAGTTTTTCTCGAGGTTGATTCGAACGCACCTTTCTATGGCACATATTTCTGCCTGGAAGATGCTGGTACATGGATTAGTAGTGCTCAGTTCCTGGCACAAACACTCCTACACCAGTTCCCTCCTCTGTCCTCGAGGCGTCCGTGTACCACTTTGTTGTGTGGTTGCTCAATCCTTGGACATACACTTCGCTTCAACTGAATAAGCACAAAAAATTTTAAAATTCGTTGTCCAACTTTTCAAAACCTTGTGCCGTAATATATCATTTGATGATACTAACTGTTTGCTTATGATGTTGAGAAAATAAATCAGAAAGAATAACTCAAAAAGTAGCGCTATTTTTTCCCCGGTTCCCTTACAAAGCATTCAATATGGAAAAATGCAATTTTATTAAATTTTGCGTCGACTGAATAGACACAAATATTGAAATTGGAAATAAAAGTTATTGGGATTAAATGAAACAAGTTTTTCTTAAAATAGTTTTTTATTGGTTAATTTTAGTACTGGGTACTGCCTCTTTTATTCATAATAGTTTCGTAAATTCGATCCGGCATGGAATCGTACAGCGTCTTTATGTAGTCCAGCGAAATTTCCCTCCACGCCAATTTAATGGCTGCAATAAGGGATTCTCTGTCCTCAAACTGACGGCCAGACTCATAAACTTTTCGTACTAACCATCCCCATACGTTTTCTATGAGGTTCACTTCCTGTGAGTACGGCGGTCATTGAAGCAATTCCGCATTCTGCTCCTCTATCCAATTTTTTTACTATGCGCGCCGTGTGGATGGAGGCGTTGTCCTGCTGAAAAGTGCAGTTTATGGGTCCAGAAATGCCTGAAAATCTAGGGAAATTTCTTTCCAAATGTCCTTTATAACTTAATGCAGTAATTTTTGAGATTTGGAACTCAAGCTCAACAGTGCCATAGTAGCTAACTGCTCCCAATACCATAACACCACCTTCTCGACTATGATGCCGCGCTAAAAATCGTTCTTCTTCATCAAAATTAAACTTCTTCTCATCCGAAAAAACTACGGGACGCCATTCCTTTCTCCCAACTCATATGGAGTCTAGACAATTCTAGGCGCATACACGTCCGTTTCTCGTTAAGTGGTGGTTTCTTTTGAATTTTCACCCGTTTTAGATGTTTGCACTATTGGTAACCCTTCGCAATGTTGAAACGCTTGCAGTATAACACCGGATTTCTGCTTTATTTTTGCCGCAGAGTCGCAGGAATTGGAAGCACATCTTAAAATTGCTCTTCGATCAACTGCTGTTGTTGTCGTTTTTTGACCTCCTTTCATGTTTTTTCCGTACGAATCTTTGCTTCTTAAATAAGAATCGATCTTAGCTCTTTCCGCTATTTAGAGATTTTGCTCTAGGCACCCATTTTTCTTTGAAATACAATTAATCAAATAAAATATATTTTCTCAACATCATAAGCAAACAGTTAGTATCATCGAATGATATATTACGGCACAAGGTTTTGACAAATTGGACAACGAATTTTAACAAATTTTTGTGCTTATTCAGTTGAAGCGAAGTGTATGTGTTCAATGTAATTTTACAAAGAAATCTTTCTAATGTTCAAAGGAGATATAGTATGACGAACAACACCAGCATTTGATTGGCCTCTATGACGAAGTGATTTGAAACCGGGAGGCAAACTGATTCATTTTGATGTTGAACCGGGGAACCCAACATACGGACTAGTAGGGATGTGGGAGCGTTAAAATGCCCCTAGTTCAGATTATTACCTCGTCGTTAAAAAAGAATGCTTTCAGTTATTTCGATTGAGGAAATATATAACACTTTTCATGCTTGCGAATGCAGTGATGTCAAAAACTTCGAGCGGATGGAGCCAGAAAGTGATCGGACGATAACGTGGAGTTAGAGCAAAACTCAGGTTGGGAAGTGAAGGTGGATGAATCGGATAAGAATGAAGAAACTGAATAAACATAGGGACGGGCAACAGTCCGCTTGGGCGAACTGTTTAATACCCTATTCTATTTCCTATCCCTCATAAGTTATGAACGCTGTACATATTTTGTTATATAACATTTAAAGGATTTTATAGAAAAAAAAACGAAGCTCTTGTAAGAAAAAACGCTCCCTAGCTCAAACTTGGGTTTTTCAATAAAATTGTTTTATTTAATTGTGAACGTGTCAGTAGGCGGATTTTAAAAAAAAATTACGCATGTGCATTAAGGGCCCCTAGAGAGTATATTATAAATTTCAGTTCCCTAGCTCAAACTTTGGATTTTCAAAAAAGTTTTTTTTTTAAATTGTGGGCGTGTCAGTAGGCGAATTTTGAAACTATTTACACATGAGCATAAAGGGCCCCTAGAGAGTATATATATTATAAATTTCAGCTCCCTAGCTCAAACTTTGGATTTTCCAAAAAAGTTTTTTTTTAAATTACGCCCAGAATTGGCGGATTTTGAAAATATTTACACGTGAGCTTAGGGGCCCTCTAGAGAGTATATATTATCAATTTCAGCTCCCTAGCTCAAATTTTGGTTTTTCAATAAAATTGTTTTATTTAATTGTGGGCGTGTCAGTGGGCGGATTTCAAAAATTCATAAACTTGATTATTTCGGGACCCTAGAGAGTATATGGTTAAAATTTCAGCTCTTAAGGCCCAGTTTAAAGGCCTAATTTTTGCCGACGGACGGACGGACATGGCTAGATCGACATTACTATCGATGCTGATCACAAATATAGTAACTTTTAGGGGTCTACGGGCAATATTAAGGTACCGTACAAACTATGCGTCAAAATTATAATACCCTTAGAATAGGGTATAAAAATAACTAGAAGTTTGTTGCGAAAAAAATGGCCAGTCTAAAATAATGTCAAAACGACGTAGTCACGTATGACTGTAAGTGCAAACAGAGTGTATGCGGCGAGCATTAAGTTGAGCTTTGCAACAAATGCTCAAAATTATATATTTCTTTCATTTTATTTTATTGTTTTATAAAAAATTCAACTATTTTTATAAAACAAAAATAAAACAAAATACAGACTTTTATTTCCAAACTATTTAACTTTGTTTTATTTTTGTATTTAAAAAGAAGGTTTTTAAAATATAATTTTATTGAAACTTATACATAATTTTGTCAAAAACAAAAAATTGTAGTTGAATAATACTTTGTCGAATGGACGAATGATAACATTTACCGAACTTAAAATTGTGATTAACATTCCAGGGTTAAAAAATAAAGAATTTCAGTGACAAAGAAAAAAATAAAAACCGTTCCGCCAGTTACTGTATCCAAAATATTGGGTACCAACTACTGTATCACCTACGCTTGTTCCTTTTGAAGCAATTCAAGGGCCAAATCAACTAGTATACAAGCATATTGAGTCACAATAAGCCCGTAAATATATGATCCACACCTCCTTCGTATAACAACAAAATTTCATTACATACTTTTTTGACAGATAATTACTTTTTCATTACCAAATTATATTTCTGTTTAATGCTGAAGTGCTCCCTCTCGAAATTTGGGCTGAAGTTTCCAACCTATTCAACAGCTAATCAAGGATTAGTGTTTCACTTCAAAACTTAACTTTTTTATATGGTATTCATTAAAAATGCTAATTAACTTTTCGTTTTTATTCTTCATTCCAATGTATGAACTTACAATCATCTCTGTAGTACATAGATACATTAACATTCCTATGCTGTGCTAACTCGTTTTTTCCAAGAAATCTTTTTTTCATGCTGAAACTCTTGAATAAATGAAGAATTCTCTTAACATCACCGGAATATGGCAAAAAAGAAAATAGGAAAGGCAACCTTAAAATTACTGTCTTCAATTTAAATTCGTTTTGCGTTCTTTTGTTTTGTTTTCTACTTCTTTTTTTTTTGTTAAAAATGCAGTTTCAATACTTCTGTACCTATACTACCGAATCCTTGCGTAGCAGACACACGCCCACATAAGCGCCTAGCGCCGCCAACTGCCAACCACAAACAGAATTTTACCGGTGAAACTTCTACCACACACAGCCACCATCTCTCTGCTAGACAAGCATTTAGATATGTACTCTATACATTCGTAGTCATATAACAAGTTCCAGCAAGATAAAATAAAAAAAAAATTATAAAGTGACATAAAAATCCTTGCGAAATAAATGACATACGTCTGCGGGATGTGATGGTTTTTGAGTTGTTTTCAAAGGAAGACAACTTTGCCGTCCGTTTTCGTTTTCGTAATTTTATTCGCTTTGAGTGTGTAGTGAAAACTGTTGAAATGAAATCCATTACTCAAGATGTGAATATGTTTCGATGTTTTTTCTTTTTTCAAAGTGAACCGAACTGAAGAATATTTATTCTTTCATATAGTTTCCTTATTCATAGTCTATACGGAATCTAAGGTTGAATACCCAGGATGATGTGTTTAATTTTACAGTCTTTTAAGCAAAGGTAAATTTTATTCGCACAATTTGTAAAGTTGGTACCTCAATTCAGTACCCTCAAGGCATCTCGGGTCAATGCCACAGTCTCGACTGCTTCACTGTCAAATGATAAATTGGAAAACTTTTGGAATATCTTAAAGAAAATTGTTTTGAAAATTCTTCAGACGTGCAAATGAAACTATAAATAATTCTATTGACTTAAACCACTTTTGATTGTGAGCCTTAACGCACCGTGACTTGCCCCTAATTTGTGTGTTGTATTATTTAAAAGGAATGGATATTTCTACTTTTGAACATTTAAAATCAAAAGACATGGCCAATAAAGGGCCTGAACCACTCCACCAGTTTCTCACCAAAAAATGTCTAATACCTAACAATGAGTTAGGTTGGGACATGATTCCACATGTCAATGTTTATCAGTCGTTAAATCTCCCCGACTTGCTGACGAATGTTATCCAACGTGAATCCTGGTTTATGCATACATTGTGGTTTGCTATGGAGCTGCTGGAGATGACTCTCAATTGTGGATTGTAGTTTTCTTAAAAATTTCTTAGATGTTCTTAAAGCCGCCGTAGCCTCGTTTCCTTTATACAATGGTATCAAATATACAAATTGTGGACAATTACCTATATCTGTGCCAGGCACGAGGCATGAATTCTTGGGAAGCGGAAGCAACAAATGTTAAATTTTTTTTCTTTTTTATTTTTATTTCTTTAAAAAAACTTAATCATTTAAAAGGAATACATTATTAAAAGAAAAACTTTTATAGAACTGCAATGAAAAATGCCTAGTGCATTGTTTTGTAACGGTGTTAATGTTTACCAATGGCTTCGGTCTTCCACCATCTACATATTATCTTTTTTTTCAGCCCTCTAGCCGAAAATGGTTTATTCAAAACACTTTCTACTGCACAATTACAGTTATTCATTTCTGAAACACTAAAGAAATCGATAAGAAAAAAATAATTAAAATCACCCACTTAACAATGAAATTAAAAAAAAAAAACACGAAACACTACCTTTTCACTAAAGCACTTTATTTTCGCGACATAAACATATAAACAACGCACAAGCCACAAGAAAACCATTTCTACCCCTTTTTCAAGAAAATTTAACTCATTGACAGTAAGACAGTAAACCACTCAATACTTCTGTATCTGGTCTTTGGTTTTCTAAACAATAATAATGTTTCCATAATGATGTTATAATTTATATTTAGAAGGGATCAAAAGAAGATTCTTCGATTAGTAATAAATTAGTAATTTCAGTTCAACCACGCGTTATTGCTTAACGGAAGCACTCATTCCACTCAATATATAGAGGCTTCATCCCTGATCTGTGCAGATTATCTTCACCGCCTTTAAAGTTGAATGTCTAGCGTGTTAGCTGTTTCTTTCAGTCGATATGCGCAGAAGCTGATCCGAATGTCACCATTGTGAGGCGACAATCCATTAACCGTTAACCATATCTACCGCAACATTTTCTCAATGTCCACTGAAAAAAATGTTTGTTTGCGCAAAATGTTTTTTTCACACTCGACTGTGGAACTTCCAGTACGCATAAGAACTGCTTTGTCGTTATATGCAGCCTAACGAACAATTTTTTTATTTTTTTATTGTGATCAATATAATATACATCCCATACATACGCGCTCTCCTCTACATGTAGCAAACTGTCTCTCCTGCACCTACTCTTTCCTATAATCTATTTGTACTACCAAAATAGTTTGCAATGATGTCGTCCATATTTTCGAAGATATAAGGTCCGTTCGCGTACCTACTTTATGTGCAGAAAAATAAATACTGTCAAATCTCCAAAATCGAGACCGAATCCTCTCATTTCAAAGAGAAAAGTACGCGAACGCTTTTGCGTAAAAATATAAGGAACGTCAACGTTTGGCTTGAAAAGGAACAACTGCTGTTTTTTTTGCTGGAAAACTCGTAGGATTTCATCGTTTGACAGTTTTAATTTTTTTTACCAGCTGAAATTTGAATGAACGAATGAACGAAAGTACATTTTTCTTTCGTTCATCTTTTTACCATTTTCTCAGTACGCGAACGCGTTTGTGTAGTTTCGCACGAACGTTTATATAAATTTACGTATGCATATTAGTACGCGAACGGACCTATAGTCACTGATAATTGCCTGTGTTTATGGGTAAGATTGAGCCTCATGATCATGGCCCATGAGTATTTTGATGATTCGTGATAATTTGTCAAACAATACCTTTAATTATTGTGAAAGAACTGTCGAAAATGACAGCACGGTTCGAAAGTTGTCCCTATTGGACGCCCTTCCTGTCTAGAAAAAAATGTTGTTGAACAATGCGTTAGCTTAAATTATTTGGTTTTCAGCTACCTATCAGGCTCAGTGGTTGGACTAAGAACGCAATTCGTGCGGGATGGGTCTTTCATATGAGTGTTTAATCCGCATTTAATAATTTCGTGCAATAGATTGACTTGTCTGGTTTTGGTTTACACCCATAGATATTTCATTCTTTATTAACAGCTATTAAATAGATTAATTAAAATTGATCTACAAGGTGTTGACATTTGTTAAAGCAAAGAATGCAGTCTCGCTTTCACAACTTATTCAATTGTTGGGTAACCTTAAAGGAACAGATCCCCATTCGGCCATTCGGTTTATATAATTTCATACGAGATATTTTGATTTTTCCACTCATTTTCGGTATTAACACCACCCTAACATCAGCATAACTACAAGGTAACATATCCGTAGAAATGAAGGCCTTATCTGTCTATAGAATGTAGAGAAACTTTCATTGTGTGTTCGGGAATACCACAACGTAGTTTTATTTGCTGTATGGTACTGCTTTTCCGATCACGATGAATACCTACATAACAATGGGTAAAGATAGATATTATAATGCTCTGCTTCAATAGATACATTTAGTCATTTATTTTTGTTTTTGTTTTTATTGAATTAAGACTGAGGACATGGCCTTGATGCCGTCTGCTTGAAATGCATTTTTCGAACTTGTTAAAAATGTAATATGAAAATATAAATGATTATTATTACAATTTTGAATGATTTGCAACATGAAATTGAGATGTTTTTGTCTAGAAGTGATTTTTGCTTTGATATCTTCATAGGAATTAGTCAATTAAATTATTTGAAACATAAAGGCTTAACTACATTCGGCAAAAAGTAAAGTGTGTGCACGAAAATGTTTTTTCTCTTTTTACACCATTTGGGATCTGTAGTTTTCTCTCAATTTTTCAAAAAGTAACTTACTTAAAAGTTAGGTATACCTCAAACTTTCAAGTAAGTTACTTTTTGAAAAGTTGGTGTGAAAAGAGAAAAAACTTTTTCGAGCGCACACTATACTTTTTGCCGAATGTAGTTAAGAATACAAATTTTAGAATGACTTGAAACATAAACATTTTTATTTTCAAAAAAAAACATGGGGCCACAGTCCGCTTGTGTGAACTTCTGAATACCCTATTCGTATTGTATTTGTATTTTTGTATTTTGTATTTATTTTTGAACTTATTAATACACGATACTACAAGATTTATAATCTTAAAATTAAGTATCTAGTAATAAAACAAAAAATTTTAGAGAAAAGAAAACTTATATGGAAATTATTGAAAGTACATTTACAAACTAATTGATATTATTATATTTTTTTTTTTTTATATATCTATTATAAAGATCGTACCTATTCCTAAATATTTCTTTGTTAAGACTATTCCTATTGCTCATATAGTGGGCGTGGCAAAAGTCCAAGTATGGGTGAATTGTAAAGAACGCTCTACATAGTTAGTTATACAACATTTAATGGATTTTATCGAAAAAACAAAGTTTTTGTTTTTGGCAAAAAACGTGTAAAATCAATAGTTCAAATCGACTTTATCTACATACTTTGCGAAGAGAATATACAATACGAATTTCAGCTTTCTAGCTCAACATTCAATTTTTTCGATTAATTTGTTTGTTTATAGATGTGGACTTTAATAATTCTTAAACTTGATTTCGGAACCCTAGAGAGTATATGGATGAAATTTCAGTTTTCTTGCTCTAGTTTAATGGCCTTATCTTTGCCGGCGGGCGGAGGGACGAACGGACATGGCTAGATCGACATAACTATCGATGCTGATCACGAATATAGTAACTTTTAGGCGCCTACGGGAAATATTAAGATATGTATTGTACAAACTATGTATGAGTCAAAATTAATATTCCCTTATGATAGAAACAATAAAAACAATATTATTTCATAGATGGTAAAACGTTTTATTTTTAGTTTAGATATTATTTTATTTTATCAAAGAAATTAAACTTTTGATTGCACATTGAAGAATTTATTGTCCTGGATTTATTTATTTTTCAGATTGCTCTAGACGAAGAGAGCAGCAATTTTTGAAGTACAACTAATCGTACTAATGAAGTTCAACAAAATTGGGTCAAAATATTACCATTGTGTGTTGGGACAATCGTCGCAAGTTGGTTGGATTTGCACTTCAACATCGCATTTGGGATTAAGGTCTTACTTTGTAGTTGAAGTTGAGGTGAAATGCTGATCCTCAAATAAACCAATGGTTCTTGAATGTGCGGCGTGCTTTCTGATTCAAGGTTGAAGCGTTGGTCCGTTTCTAACTTTATTTTGTTGTCAATTGGGCATAAAAGGCTATTGGTATTGAATCAAAATCCGAGATTTCGCGAAATGATTCGAAATCTACATCGAAGTCGGCAGATTTACAATACATTTGGAAGATTTCGAATTCTCTACTATTGGGAAATTTGAATGAAATCGCCTCGAGATATACATGTAATGGCCGGATTGTTAAAGCAAACACACATTTCGATAAAAGCATCACATTTCCCCTGGGCCGTATCGAGAAACTGGTTTTAGTGGGGGTTTCCGAATTTTTTCGAAATTGTCATTAACATTGTTTTTTTGCGGTATATCAGTTTTAATTTACAATTAGGCAGTTGTATACCCCTGTGGAAAACATTTTTTTCTCAAAACAAGTGGGCATAGGTATATTTTCCATTTCTTGTAACATTTTTGGAATGGTTTGAATCGGATCTCGGATTTTGATTCGATGCGACTGGCCTATTGAGGAGTACTCTTTTTGCCCAATGGCAAACGACGTTATGGTGTTTTCGTTTGTTAATTTCAGATTTTGATTGGAAATTTGATTTTCGTGGCAAAAAAAAAACACAATTTCAAATTGAAAACAAATAAAGTAAACTCGAAGTGGTATAAAAAAATTGGAAAGAAACGCGGTATTGTGGTGGGATTTTTTGTTTGTTTTATAATATGCAAATAAGTTTAATCTCATTTGCGGAAATTTGGAAAACAATTTTTTTTTTTATTAAGTGAAATGTTTTGTCTTTTTTGTATTTGCTCTGCCTAATGTTATTTGCATATCATAATACCGCGGTCCTTATCAATTTGCTCCATATTTTTGTTTGATAATTTTTTTTCACAATTACATTTAATCAACTTTTTACTTTCTTTTTGTTTTGTTTTCGATTTCAAATATTCACTTAATTTACACTTTTTACCAAAATTGAAACAAAAACACATTCACACATAGAATATAACTGTTTTTATCATACAAATCGATTTGACGTCTACATATATGGTATAGAAGCATGCTTGTCAATATCCTGACTCTGGCGTTGTCGCGAAGAGCACTAGTGAACAAAAGTCCTGTCATTTGCTTTAGTGAATACGGGCTATTTGCGACTGCGCTATGGAAAAAATTAAAACATATTAAACCGTATGGTTGTGATCTCGTATTTGCTGATTTGCAATTATTTTCTTTACTGTAATATATCCAAAACTTCGATTTAAAATGTGTCCTCCGAAGTATTTAATACATTTTATTTTTTATTATCCATCACGGAGCACACAGAACACTACGTTTTCTAATGTTTACTCACAGTATCTTAAACCTTAAGCTTAAAACAATAATTGCTGTTTATTGCGCAAAAAAGGATCATCTACCAATTTTCAATCTTACAGACTACTTTAAATAATAATTGTAAACTCATCCAGAACCAATGGTTAAAGCCAGTTTTTAAATTCAACTCGGGAAAGCGAAAGTCAATATCGTTTCAAAGCTCATTGAATGCACTTCTGCAACTTATGTAATAGGCTCAGTATTGTATGTATGTATCAATTGTAGTAATTATTGTAAGAGTTAAGCATGCAATTCACACTGTCGAACCATATTTACGAGTATATTTATGTACCTACATTCATAAGCTGTGTTTACATATACACATACATATACATATAAGATTAAGAATAAGATATCTACTTTAAGTATTCATTAGTAATATTTTATATACAGTCATACACATGTAAGATTAAGAATAAGAATAAAGAGAGCATAAGTTTCATGATCGCATTCAAAGAAAACGGACGTGTCATTATTTAATCCGCATCGTCTATAGTGAAACAGTACTACATATGTGATTGAAAAGGAATGCAAGCAGATATATTATTTACCCGAGAAAATAATTTGAAATCATCCGCGAATGACAAAAATTTACAGAATTGAAATATTTCGTGGACATCATTGATAAATAAAATAAATAATAACGGGCCCAGATGGCAACCTTTACCTTTTGGTCTTATTCTCTTGGTGAGAAATGGAATATGCACTAATAATACGGAGTTGCCTATAACGTGTTTCCACCCATTTTTGCTTTTATACGTCACATAGATATGCCAACACTATACATATTTGGGTAGGGGACAATACATTGAAGTGCACAATACAAAAATTATCCACATATATAACACACATTATGAATTACAGCAGATAAAATGAAGCGAATTGGATGAAATTACAACAACAACAACATTGCTGTGTGAGGCAAAAATCTGTCAATCGGAACGGAAAATTTTATATCATGAAGTTAATTGAAAATGCTTGAAGTTACTTGAAAATGCTTGAAAATACCTGAAGTTACCAACAACAACATTGCTGTGCATGTTATGCATTTGATAATGCTTGAACATACTTGAAGTTACTTGGACATGCTTGAAGTTACTTGAAAATGCTTGAAGGTATTTGAAAATGCTTGAAGTTACTAGAAGTTACTTGAAAATGCTTGAAAATACTTGAAGTTACTTGAAAATGCTTGAAAACTTGAAGTTACTTGAAAATGCCGGACAAATTTTACATCATGTGAAATCAAAGAATGCAATGTCGAAAAATTGCATTTTCCGATTAATATGTATAACAGTCGACTTTGTTTTTTTTTCAACTTATAGAATAAATTGGTCGAATTTCGGCCATGGGGCGACCCCTAGTATGCTCTAATATATGTAAACTTTTATACACTTTTATGCAGTTTAATACATTTTTATACCGTTTTATACACTTTTATACACTATTATACACTCTTATACACTATTATACACTTTTATACACTTTTATACGCCTTTATACATTTTCATACGCTTTTATACAGTAAAACGTAAAAAAACTAGAGAAATCTGACATTTATGCAACCCTGGCCAAAAGTAACGGGTGATGTACCCTATCAAAAGTTTTTGTAAAATCAGTGTAAAGTACATCAACTTGTTACTCAAAACTATTCAAAATGTAAGTCAACAAAGCTAAATTAGTAGTATATGACCTACCACGAACAAAGCCATATTGACAATTACGAATAATTTATTTTATCTAGTACCTATTTGCTTTAAAACTGATTTTTATTTAACATTGAAATTGCAGCTTATTAAGTTAGATTAGTCAATATGTACTATTTCCATAAAGTTCATTTTTAATTCAAAAGCCGCATTTTTAGACTCTCTTCGGGATAAATAAGCTTAACCCTCTAACCGTTTTTTTTCAATAATGCTTTCAAATCGACCATAATTTCAGTTTTTGATAATTAGAGTTTTCTGAGCAATAATCCAAACTTAGTTTGAATTTACCTGTGAAAATACGTGCGCCAGGTGCAAAAATACGTTCACCGTCTGTAGACCGTCAAAAAGGTTTAAGGTAAAAATAAAGTTGGATATTAAATTTATATGTCAAACATAAGGGATGTTTTATTTCTTCTTTTTTTAAAACAAAAATGTATATATGTGATAATAGTTAACGAAAAAAATAAAAATAAAATTTATTAAATCATCTAAGTATCCGCGAAGCAGCACGCAGACTCTCTATGAGCCCAATAGATGGGAAAACTATCGTGATCTACATAGACAGTCAGGCAGCGATTAAAGCCTTAGAATCACCGACAATAAGATCCAAGTTGGTAAAACAATTCCGCGAATCTATTAACGAGATCGCGGTCAGATGTATCACTTCCCTGTGTACGGTACCCGGTCACAGTGGTATTCCAGTTAGCCACACGGGGTTCCGCACAAGAGACACCGGCGGTACCCATTCAGACACTGAAACTCAAACTTCTAGATAACGTGTTAATAGAAGCAAACAACAGGTGGAATAGCATCAGCACACGTGTGTCCTCAAAGCAAATTTGGACCAAATACCATGCAAAGAGAACATCCAAACTTCTCTCCATCAACAGGAAAAATATCAGCTCTGTAATCGGAGCAATCACCGGCCACTGCCTTTTAGGCAGACATGCCACCAGATTGGGAGCTCCCTCAAACGACTTCTGCAGAAGCTGTAGAGACGTCGAAGAGGAAGAAACCACCATTCTCCTATGCAACTGCCCCGCACTAGCCAATTCAAGGAAACAAATCCTCGGCAACTATTTCCTCGATAATCTAAGCGATCTCAGTGAGACAGATATTGGCTGTATCAGCAAATTCGTCACTAGGTCCAAATGGTTAAACTAAACTAGAGGACGGATTGGCCGATGACTTGAGCCCCTCCCGCTCCCTTCCCGCAGATCACCCCAAACCTGTTCCCCTGCAAAGGAAAAGAGATCTCACTGAAGCTTGATTGTATAAGTCACTTCAGTCAGCACTCCACTCCGAAGGCGAGACAGTAACCCGGCGGATCGACTGAAACAGTGTCCCCCGGTCTTGCTGCCTTCCAGCTATGCAGACAAAACGGGAAAAGAGTTGAGGTTAGATTGTAACAGTCACCCCACTCTGTTTCTTTCCAATGCCTCAAAACCTGCACCACAAACCCCCGAACTCAGTCACCATAATCTAAAATCGACTATCAAGGCCGCCCCTCCCTGCTGCCTTTCCGCGGAATGGTGTAACTTGAGGTTCGTACTGCAACAGTCGCCACAAGCCGCATCCCCTCCCTCCACCCGCGATGCGGGCAGCAGGGTTGGACCACCTTCAGTCACCCCGTGTAGCACAGTTTTGCAACCAACTACTTGAATCTGTAGCCGGTACACCCGACCCCCCCTCCAAGGAATGTAATAGCTTGCTCGGGATTCCACTGTACCAGTCTCCCCGGCACGGTATTGCCTGCAAAGAGAGTGAAGAACAGTCATCTCAAAAGACTCTTCACTCCCCCGGTGATCAGGTAGCAATAGCTTCCCCTCCGCGGCGCAGAATTTGGGATCGACCTGTGGTTCATCTCGATCCCAACCCTTGGTTCGGATGTCAGGCGAGAGTCGCCACTGCAATAGTCACTCTAATACAACGCAACCCATGCGAAATACAGCCAGGCTGCACACCCTAACCCCTTCAGGAGTATCTCCCCTCCCTAAAACTACTACCTCGCAGGAAGCAATCACAGGGAACCCAGTAGGCCTAGCGACTAGCGGCAGAACATTATTTCACTTTTTGCACTGACTTACAACATTCAACTGACACGCCTACTCAAAATATAAAGTAAAAAGCGAATGTTCATTGGATTTCACAAAGCACACTACCACTCAAAACCGCTATAACGGTTCTTAATATTTCTCTCTTTCTTAAATTCTATATATCTGCAAGAAAAAAGAGACCGTCTACAGACGGTTATAACGGTTAGAGGGTTAAATATTTTTTTTAGAAATTAAAAAAAACTGAATTATTTCACATTTTTTTTCACTTAGAATATAAAAATAAAAATAAAATCCTCAAAATATGACCATTAGCTAATTGGTGATCAATTCATACATTTAAATGTGTTTTAACCAAACTTAGAAAAGAAATTAATTTGAGAAATGTGTACTACTTACTAACAAAACCAAAATGGATTACCAACAAAACACCCTTCTCAGAAATGTATAAAATTCAGCGACGTCTGCAGGTCAAAATGGTGGATTTTAAAAAGTTTTTGTATTTGTTTTTGCGATCTGGGTGAAAACAAAAACTGAACCGCAAAAAAAAACAAAAATTATAGAACAGAATTGAAAGATGGGCGACGTCGACCAACGACTACGTGCCCGCAACCAAACAATCTGATATGTTTTAATTTCTTTTTGTTGCTGTGAGTTTGGTGAATCATAATAGCTAATTATTACGAGTTATATTAAAGATTCTTTCAAACAAAAGTTTGAGCTAGGGAGCTGAAATTTTTAATACAAACTCTCTAGGTGCCCTTTATACTTATGTTTAAATATTGTTTAAATCCACACACTAACACGCATACAATTAAAAAAAAACAATTTTATTGAAAATCCAAAGTTTGAGCTAGGGAGCGTTTTGTTACAAAAGCTTCGTTTTTTTCGATTAAATCCTTAACAAAATATGTAGACCGTTCTTAAAAATTTAACCATGCTTAGACTTTTGTCACGCCCACTTATGAGGGATAGGAATAAGAATAGGGTATCCAACAGTTCGCCCAAGCGGACTGTAGCCCGTCCCTATGTTTAATTTTTTTTTTTTGGGGCACTTTTCTTTCATCAGTTTGATCATTTCATGGTGAAATAATGAGATGATAAATAAGATATTATGAACTAAGGATTATGAAAAATATACATTCGTGGGTTATAAAAAAATAAACATTCACAGGCTGAAACGAATACATATTGTGATTTTGAGATAACCGTCATGTATTTCGTCGCTCTTTCTAACGTCGGAACTCAGCCCGCTTCGCAGGCCTTTCACCTGAAATAAAACAACTACCAAACTGCCGCCCGAAGTAAGTGCTTCATTCGGTTCTATGGGCGTCACGCCACCGCGTACAGTGTAAGCTGTGTTCGTGCTGCTTGTGTGGTACAGACGTGCATAAATATTATCCGTGTTTTTGGTTGTTTTCGTCTCCGGTTGTGTTTAAATGTTATTGAAATAAAAGATACGAGTATTTAATAATTTTTCTTTATTTATTTTTCTTTTTTACTTTTTAATTTTCACAACTTTAATTTTTTATTTTTAAATCATCGCTACGCGTTTCGAAGCACCTGCTTCATCGTCGGGCGAGTACTTGTTGTCTTTGTTATTTGGGGCCGCTTGTTATGCTGTTGTGTGGCTATTGTTATTGTTTATGCCTGTCTCTTTTTTTCTTGTGCTGTTGATTGCTGTGTCGAATAGTTGGTTTGTTTTTAGAGTTAGTTTGTCGTTGAGTATGTTTTCTTTTTCTGTTTTGTGTGCTTTGTATATCTCGAACTCCTCTATAGTGTCGAGTAGTTTCCCTTTCTGTGTTATGTGTAGTGGTGTTAGATTTGTTTCTATATTGTTGTAATTGTGGTTGTTATCTATTAAGTGTTGAGCGTATGCTGACTTTGTATTGTGCTTGGGGATATGTTCTTTAAACCCGTCTTTGAACGTTCTCCCTGTTTGGCCTATGTAGAACTTTTCACAGTCGCTGCATTTTATTTTGTACACTCCTGATAAAAAATGGCAGCATACAATTCACTATTATATAGACTAATAACAATACCAATGGACAAGAAATATTACCAGATAGAGCTACAAACAATAAAACAAATAGGACAAGCGAACGGATATACCCCATCGACAATAGACAAATTACATAAAAAGATGAAACAAAAAATAAACAATAAAAGAATTGACAACAACAACACAACAGAAAACAAATACACATCCATAACATACACCAACATGCTACCACAAATAATACAACAACAATGCAAAAAACAAAACATTAACATATCATTCAAGACAAACAATAACATACAAAAAATATTAAAAACAACAACCAAAACAACCAAGGAGGAATTATCAGGAGTGTACAAAATAAAATGCAGCGACTGTGAAAAGTTCTACATAGGCCAAACAGGGAGAACGTTCAAAGACAGGTTTAAAGAACATATCCCCAAGCACAATACAAAGTCAGCATACACTCAACACTTAATAGATAACAACCACAATTACAACAATATAGAAACAAATCTAACACCACTACACATAACACAGAAAGGGAAACTACTCGACACTATAGAGGAGTTCGAGATATACAAAGCACACAAAACAGAAAAAGAAAACATACTCAACGACAAACTAACTCTAAAAACAAACCAACTATTCGACAGCACAAGAAAAAAAGAGACAGACATAAACAATAACAATAGCCACACAACAGCATAACAAGCGGCCCCAAATAACAAAGACAACAAGTACTCGCCCGACGATGAAGCAGGTGCTTCGAAACGCGTAGCGATGATTTAAAAATAAAAAATTAAAGTTGTGAAAATTAAAAAGTAAAAAAGAAAAATAAATAAAGAAAAATTATTAAATATCTTTTATTTCAATAACATAAATATTATATTAGAACTTTTTGTTTTTTAAATCTGTGTCTAAATTTTGTGTCGTAAATTAATACCAAATGAACTAAGGTTGTGAAAATTGCATTTTGAAATAAAACGTTAGACATTTTTCATTGTTGTTTTTCTTTATGGTAAACAAACGAATAATTGATAACAATCGACTTTTAGAGTTTCTGTTGCTAAGGTTAGTCGAATGACCGCTTTAAATATGACATCGTCGATTCGTCAAAGCATGTCCTTTACGTAAAAAATGGCATGTACTTCCACCGTTAAAAAGCCTCTGCTATTACGACTTTTAACTTCTTTTCATATTATTCAATGAATTCAAGTCGCTATCATGCAGCCTATATATAGTCGCTTGGAAAGCACACTGGCTCAAGTCCACATTTTGCGTACTATTTTTTAACAAACCGCTATTACTATATCTCTTCAACTGACAGCGTGAGGGCGCTTGTGTCAATTTGCATTTAAGGTAACGAACCGCAAATTTTTTCCAGCTAACTGACATTATTTGACCGCGACTGTTTGTGTTTGCTCCTGAAAAAAAGTCATAAAACAAACAGCAGTGGGGCGTTTTGTAACTCAATCGTTGGGTAAAAAGCCCCACATTAGTGACAAAACGCCACTAAGGAAAAAGTAGGAACAAATATTGTAAAGTATGAAAATAAAATTATTGGTTTTGTAATATAGCATGTCGCTTCGCTTTGTGGCCGCAGCTGTTGGAATTTGGTATGTCCATAGTACAAAACTCGTGCAACCAGCCCTGGCAAGATATGCACTGAATCCAGTCTTCTGTAGAAACGGTCTTGTGGTAATTTTCAGTGCACTTAATGCACTTATCGCTACTTCCTTCATCTGAGATTTCATCCTCACTTGTGTATATTGCACCGCCGCCGTCTTCGTCCTCACTACTATCATTTGAAAATGTCTTTCCTCTTTTCTTCTTCGGCTCAACTTTTTTCTTCAGCTCTAATTTCCTGATCTTTTCGTGTTCTTTATTTTTTTTCTATTCAGCTATCATTTTTCGTTTTTCCATGTTTTCTGCTGAGGTGAGTACAACTGTCTTTTGTTTTCTTTTTAAATTCATAAGCGGTATTTTTGGGACTGGACGTTTTCCGTTAATGTTTTTGAGGGAGTGATTCCTGATGGACCGCGGTTGCACTTCAGTCAATATTTTTGATGGGGATATCTGGAGTCCAGATGGACCCGGTTGTGACACAGGTGTATTTTGAACAGATTCAACAACTTCTTGATTAGTTTCAATAAAATTCTGTTCACACAATGCATCTGACAATGACAATAAGTGATCTGGTATAGCACTTGGGTCGTAAGGACAAATTCCTCTTGATTTTAATGCAGAAATACCATTAGATACACTTGCCGATTTTCCCCAAGCTTTCCCTATTAATTTAGATACATCGTACCGAGTACTATTTTTTATCTTTGTTGTTAATCATCCAGGTTTGCAGCAGTCTATGACAGTAACGTTTTCTCCTTTTTCAGAGCTTGTAAGAGTGTAAAATCCTTAGATGCTTTGGAGGCCAAAACCTTTCCTGGTTTGTTGTTGACTTGGATACCTGTCTCATCCATATTGTATATGTTACCAGGGCTCATTGTTCATGCTCATGCTCTTGGTATATAGTTTTTAATATATCGAACAACTCTTTAATGCCGGCTCCATTCATACCATAAGCCCTGGCTAGACCTTCAGATTTCCTTGTTGATATCTCTGGATTACGTTTCTAGAAACCATTGAGCCAAACATTACCAGCCGCCTTTGTGTCGTTTGAGAAACGGTGTGCTAATCCAAGACGTTCGCCGAACTGATAAGCGATTTCTTTTACGTCTTTTCGGTCAGGAGCAAACCCAACTTTCTCCAATTTTTGTATGTGGGCAACCAATTTTTTTTCTTGCTCCAACGAGAGAGCAGTTAACCGACCAAACGACTTATTTGCATTGCCTTTTAAAATGTGTCTCCTCAGGGTTCTGGATGGTATGTTGAACTCCCTACTCGCTTCAGTCATTCCCAAAGTTTTATTTTGTACCTTCTCCATTGCTTTTTTCAGGTCTTTTTCGGACCATGATGCCCGCAGTGTCGTCCTTGTGTAATTTCGTGGCATTTCTATAAACAATTGATGAGTGTTATATTTCAATACATTACTGGGGCGTATTGCACTTGCTTTGTTGGGGCGTTTTGTAAATTTCTGAGTGCAAAACGCCCCAGCAAAAATAAAGCAACCCATCCTGATTTAAAAACATAGGGGCGGGCTACAGTCCGCTTGGGCGAACTGTTGGATACCCTATTCTTATTCCTATATCTCATAAGTGGGCGTGACAAAAATTTAAAGGATTTTATCGAAAAAACTAAGCTTTTGTAAATAAAAACGCTTCCTAGCTCAAACTTTGGTTTTTCAATAAAATTGTTTTATTTAATTGTGGGCGTGTCAGTAGGCGGATTTAAAAAAAATTTAAGTATGAGCATAAAGGGCACCTAGAGAGTATATACTATAAATTTCAGCTCCCTAGCTCAAACTTTGGACTTTCAAAAATAAAAAAAAAATAATTGTGGGCGTGTCAGTAGGCGGATTTTGAAAATATTTACACATGAGCATAAAGGGCCCCTAGAGAGTATATATTAAAAATTTCAGCTCCCTAGCTCAAATTTTGGTTTTTCAAAAAAAATATTTTATTTTATTGTGGGCGTGTCAGTGGGCGGATTTTGAAAATTTTATGTCCCAAGCAGTTTTATGGGCCAAAGATCGTATATAAAAAATTTCAGCTTTCTAGCTCAAAATTCAATTTTTACCAAAATTTGTTTTATTTAATTGTGGGCGTGTCAGTGGATTTTGAAAATTTTATGTCCCAATCAGTTTTATGGGCCATAGATCATATATAAAAAATTTCAGCTCTCTAGCTCAAAATTCGATTTTTTCCAAAATTTTGTTTTTTTGAGTTTGTGGGCGTGTCTGTGGGCGGATTTCAAAAATTCTTAAACTTGATTATTTCGGGACCCTAGAGAGTATATGGTTAAAATTTCAGCTCTCTAGGTCCAGTTTAAAGGCCTAATTTTTGCCGACGGACGGACGGACGGACGGACGGACGGACGGACATGGCTAGATCGACATTACTATCGATGCTGATCATAAATATAGTAACTTTTAGGGGTCTACGGGCAATATTAAGGTATGTTACAAACTATGCGTCAAAATTAATATACCCCTAGAATAGGGTATACAAATTAACAAAAACGAACTAAAAAGCCAATTTTTGGGACTTTATAGATATACTCGTATATTTCATTTTAACATAATGGGCATAGTTTCTGGAAAAAATTAAATTATTACTGTACTCACCGCAATATGTTTTGGCGCCAAAATTATTTTTTGTAGTTTTTTTCTCAACAGAACACACAGAACACTACCACTCAATAAAACAATTGGCAAACGACTGAAGCTAGTTTGAACAGGTTTGTTTATGACGGCATAACAACACCTGTGTGCGTGCTAGACTACTGGGACGTTTTGTAAACTGGGGCGTTTTTTTTATAGTTTTACCCTAATAGAAATTTGCGTGCATAATGACATTAGTATATACTTTAAAAAAAAAAAAAACAAACTGCTGTTTTAATCAACTTTAATATACCTACCTACAATAATAATATTTTTTTGATCTACGACTGTTTTTCATTATAATTGAAATTGTGCATTTAAATCCGTGGGTTGACACAACTAGAGATCACCGGTATCGTAAAAGATCGATCAAACAATAATCAGTAATGAAAACATGCTCTTGTCAAAATCGTGTAATCCAACTAGCGAACCCCTAAATCCTGAGCATAACATCGCCGTAAAGTAAAAAAGAAGAGCGACAAGGTTATGATAGGGACAGAGGGGATCATAACCTTCCCACTTCACTGCAACGTTACTGGTCCACCTGTGGGGTTCGCCGGTTCGACCTCAAAAAATAGCGGCAGGCCTCCTGATTTTGAATAAAGCAAGGAGTTTCAAAGACTGCCTCTCTTTCGCAATTGCTTGGGAACATTGATTGATATTGCAGTTTTGGCGGGGTTCGTACAATCACTCCTTTGAACACAAAAGTACCAACTGAGCCGGTCGCACTTCATTTCCTTTGAGATATGTTCTTTGACGTAAAGGGTTCGAACTTCCTATTTGATCAAGCTTTGTTGGTCCTAATGTCATGCGACGCATTTTCATCTCAACTGACGTTAATTTGCGTTATACTTTTTGTGCTATGTCCAACATTGTGAACCGTATGTGAGGGCCGAGCACACAACTGCAGTGGAGAACCTTCCTTTCAACTAAGAGGACATTTTTTGGTCCCAGAAGATGACTTCGTTTTCCTGCCAATTCATGCACCCTTCGCTTACGCGATGATTGATGTCATCATGACAGGTTGCTTCACTATTGATCATAGATTCCAAATATTTGAACTTTTGGCACTTGATCACTCTTTAATTCATATCAATGTTTGGAATTGGTGGGAGGGAGGGGCTCAGAAAACGAACAGCACAAGTCTTTTTTGGAGTAATACGATACATCTTGAACTCCAAAAATATCCAACTATGCATCAAGTGCTCGTTGCAGTGCTCCATCATCAACAAAGAATAATTAATGCACTTGGGACTCCGATTCTTTTCCTTCAAACAGTTAATCAAGGACTCTAATTAATATGAAGCGACTAAATGTGGTATGTACTCTGGATAAATTGATGCCTTCTCAGGTATCATATGCCATATGTCAAATTTAACCTTACTTCAGAGTTTAGGTGTTTTTCTATACACCAATCAGTCTCAGAATAATCGATATTGACCACTTCCTCGAAAACTCAACTTCTCTTTTTCCAGAGCTAAATTTAACTGAAATCGAAACCAAAAACAACTCTTTGAATCATTTTTCATATGAAATTCAGCGTAGATTCTCAGAATGTATTTCCCGCAATTGATATTGACATCATATCGAACAACACTTAATCATCGAACAGAACCTATGGAGGACCATGCATAAAACACATTCATCCAACCATTCGACTACCCTGCCACGAAACAACCCATTCAGCCTTGAATAGAAAACGCGCGAAAAAAAACACAAAATAGCAACATGCAGCAGCCCCCAATGTTTATTACCCACCTTCAGTGATACCCACTAGCAGCACAGAACGCGCATTGCAAAAGTCCTTCGCCACCGTTCATGTCGTGGTATCCTTTCTGTTATTTAAGTTAAAGCCTTCGATGCCTCAATTCACAACTCAATTTTTAGCTAACTTACACAACTACCACGGAAGCAATAGCCCCAAATGGAATTGCCACAACCAAAGTTAACGTCATCAGGCTTCCCATCTAGCTATCGACATAATGCATCATCGCTTGCCAATGTTCACATTGCGTATATCCGCTACGAAATTTCGCTGTTGCAGCTGGACTGCCTCCGAAGTTTGCTGTGTATCCTTGTGCTCTTTTGCTATTTACTATTGCAGAAGGCAATGCTAAGTGTGACGTCATTGCAGCGGGTATTTAATAACACGCCACCACCACAATCCCGAATTCATCATCACTATCATCATCATCATCATCATCAACATCATCATCATCATCATCCTCATCATCATCATCATCATCATCATCACCATCATCATCATCGTCATCATCATCCTCATCATCGTCTTCAGTCTCATGACAAATTTTGTACAAAAATTCGGAAAGAGTTTCTATAGAAATGTTGCACTCTCCAATCACATGATAAATCGGTATCGCCCTATTTGTGAACAATGAAGCCTCGGCTTTGGCTCATCTCAGCTTTTTGCTGTACGTTGTCCTGTCATTGCGAGTTGTGAATTCTCATCGCCTGATGAACCACTATCTTCCCAGAGAAATATCTTATATTTCCAAGGTACGGTGTATTTGAGAGCAATGAATCGTATGCCTCTTCTGAGAATGCGCATGCTAGAAATAACTTTAATTCAAACCGGCATTCGAAGTCCCAAATTTCCCAGTATTGTTTATACTGACAGTACATGCGCGGTATTTAAAGTATATGTCCCTAAACTTGTCAAGCTATCACATGTTTACACATGTGTTCACTGTAAGTGCCCATGACCTAGGTATGTGACGTCAGTCGTTTTAAATAGCGCAAGCAAGTCCAAATAGTTCAGTGACGTATGCGGCATTGCAAGTATAATATCCGCATACGGATAAGTACCTACACTACACGCATACCTGAATACCTTTCGCATTGTAGTACCTAAACAATTAAAAATATTTTGTAAATTTTCTTCAATTCCTTAAAATCACACTTTAATCTGGAGGGCTTTAAACCTACGTACTGTCGTAGTATTTCGGCATTTAAAAAAAAGCATACGCCAGCAGATGCTGGCTAAATCATTTACATTGTTTTTTATTTTTACTTTTACGAAAAACAGTGAGCTCCACGTCCACACACTTAGCATAGTGAATTCCTATTTTTATAAAGAAATGATTGTTGGGTCAATTCACATAACGGATTTTTTTTTGCAAGGTATTCTACACTACAGCTCTCAGACTCAATGATGGTCCATTGTATTGTATAGCCAGGAAGACACACCACTTTTACTGAAATTTGAATTTTACTGAGACAAACGAGTAGGCGCTTCAATAATGAGGAGCTAAGATTTTCAGCACTCACCACATTAGCACCAAATACCTGCCACCTGTTATGAGCAAAAGCAGGACAATCACAGGGGAAATATTCGGCGGTGGAGTAACATAAAGTCCACGGCATAATGTCCACCGCATGCAGTGCAGCGAAGTGGCCCGTAAGAACGCCAGTTATTTGTCTGCAGTCTTTTTTGTTCGGAGACAAAAAGAACGCTGCTGATTTTTTAAAGACATCGGAAGTATTTTCTTAGTCTGTCTGCACCCTGGAGATTCATGCAATCTGAGATTATGTTCCTATGAAGCTTCAATGGAAGCCCTGACCGCGGGCACAACTAGACACAACGCCAGCTCAGATCCTGGGAAATCCTCCTCTGAGCAATGTCTAGCAAGATCGTCGGAGGTCAATGCCTGTGATTCCATTATAACCCGGTATCCAGATAAGATTTTTTTTTTGGAAAAAAAGAAAATCCAAATCCCAGAGCACTCAGACTCGGTAACGGTCCATTGTACTGCCAGGCAGAAATGCTCTTCCTCACTCAATTTTTCCATCGCATTATAATCTACAGACATTCAAAATCTATCTTCTTAACCTCATTTCCTTAACACCCACGCTATGTAGCTATTAAATTAAAAGAGTTAACAAAAAAAAGGCTTTAGTGGGTGTACATTATAAAAAAATATGTAGATAATATCCCTCTTAACAATTCACCAATACCAAGACTTTTGCCACGCCCACTTATAGGGGATAGGAATAGGGTATCCAACAGTTTACCAAAATAGACTGCAGTCTTTTCTTGTGTATTATTATTGTTAGCAAAACCATTGTAACATAAATCTTTACGTACACACCCATTTCTGGAATTTTCAAGGACTTTCGCAACATTATTTTGATATCTTAAACAATTTCGCTCTTTTACTTAAAATGAATGTGTTAACCTATTTAATTATTTACTTTTATTCTCATATAGTAAATCATTTTCTATAATGCGGGGGGGGGGGGGGGGCAGCAATGGGACAGGTCGCCTTCATACACATTCCATTATTTATGGGAAGTCCGCTCGGGCGAACTGTTGGATACCCTATTCTTATTCCTATATCTTATAAGTGGGCGTGACAAAAATATAAGTATGGTTGAATTGCTAAGAACGCTCTTTATATTTTGTTATATAATATTTAAAGGATTTAATCGAAAAAACGAAGCTTTTGTAAAAAAAAGGCCCCCTAGCTCAAACTTTGGTTTTTCAATATAATTGTTTTATTTAGCTGTGGGCGTCTCAGTAGGCGAATTTTAAAAAATATTTAAACATAAGTATAGATGGCACCTAGAGAGTCTATATTATAAATTTCAGCTCCCTAGCTCAAACCCTGGTTTCTCAAAAAAAGTTGTTTTTTTTAAATGTGGGCGTTAGAGTGGGTGGATTTTGAAAATATTCATACATGAGCATTAATGGCTCCTAGAAGAGAGTATATATTGTAAATTTCAGCTCCCTAGCTCAAACTTTAGTTTCTCAATAAAATTATTTTACTTAATTGTGGGCGTGTCAGTGGGCGGATTTAAAAAATATTTAAACATACATATAAAGGGCACCTAGAGAGTATATATTATAAATTTGAGTTTCCTAGCTGAAACTGACTTTTCAATAAAATTGTTTTATTTAAATGTGGGCGTGTCAGAGGGAAGACTTTAAAAAATTATCTCCCGAGCAGTTTTAGGAGTCATAGATCATAATTATATAAAAAATTTCAGCTTTCTAGCTCAAAATTAGATCTTTTCGATAAATTAGTTTTTTTTTAGTTTTTTTGCGTATCTGTGGGCGGATTTCAAAAATTCGTAAACTTGATTATTTCAGGCCCCTAGAGAGTATTTGGTTAAGATTTCAGCTCTCAGGGTCCAGTTTAAAGGCCTAATTTTTGCCGACAGACGAACGGACGGACGGACATGGCTAGATCGACATTACTATCGATGCTGATCATAAATATAGTAACTTTTAGGGGTATACGGGCAATATTAAGGTATGTTACAAACTATGAGTCAAAATTAATATTACTTTAGAATAGGGTATACTTAACGTGATTTGGGTGTAATTTAATTTTTTTACCTAAATCTTAGGTTTACAATTGGTGCTATTTCTTTATGAAATAAGTTTTTCAAAATGCTTTTTCTAAATCCAAAAGTTGTTACTTGAATTTTCCATCATGCATCACTTTTTATTCAGGTCTTCAAGAATTTGGTTCGGATGTTTTTTGATCATGATACTTCTCGATCTCCCTGAGAGGACTGCGTAGGCATCTTCTTTCTGCACATAATCTTCTTCTTCTCCTTCTTGACTCGGTACTCTTATCTTGCCGCTGTGGTTTTGCGCTGCAGCGTTCTCACATGCATATCCGCGCTCGCAATTTTTATAACAGAACAGCATTATCTGCTTCTTCAAAGTCAATAACTCGGAAGCCGTTGTCTGTTGTCATCTATTGGGCCTCTGCTATCTTTAAGTTTCTTCTTAAGATTCTTTGTAAGTTCAATCCAGGAAGGAATAGACTTCCTATATAGGCGTGTACACATATAAGACTGATTTTACACAACGTGCGTTGGATGTTTATTACAGCCAGACGGTTACTTATGCGCCTAAAAACTCTATAATACTGTATACCTTGGAAGATAATAATACAGATTGCCACCGAATTTGGGAAAAATGTAGGTACTACCTATATGCACGGAAAAGCGTTTGCGAAACTTTGAAAATTCCGATACCAAATTAATCAACTCATTATGTGTGAAACATAATGTACATTTTTTTTTTTGTTTTTTTTTTTTTTTTTTTAAAAGGAAATTCAAATCCCAGAGCACTCAGACTCGGTAACGTTCCATTGTACTACCAGGCAGAAAACCTCCTTTTAATGTAATCCTCCTAAATAATGTACATTATGTTTGTATGTAACAACAAAATTCAATCCGCCGGTGCCCGAACTTTGCGTACACTTTGCGACATGGTGGTTGGCTATCTGTATAAGATATTATCTGTGACTGTGATTTCCCCTTCTAAGTGATTCCGTGGCATGTATGCCTATAGTTTCTTAACCGCTTTAAATATTGAGTGACGAAAATCTAAAAAGGATAACTTACTCTAATACTGGAAGTAGGTTGTCGACATTTTTGGATCGTTATGGTTTCTGACTACAGAACTATTTTTTTAACGCTTGTTATCACCACGCTTGTTGGGCTACGTGCACACTAAATTTTAGCGTTTTTTGAACCAAATACGAGGAAGAGGCTAACTAACTTTATCTTTAGTTTCAATTGGACCTATCTCGAATAATTATCTCCGGCAATTGGCAGCCTTATATAGATTGCTCACATCGGAAATATTAAGTTCGGAATTTATTTACGAAAGCCCCGATATCCTTTATATACCCAATGATGGCCGTTAAAGTATCTATAAATTATTATGCAACGCATCTTAACAACAGTTCGATTCTTCTTATCTGGCGCAACTGATGGGTATTGCATATAAACATTATTTCCTCCTAGTAAGAAAGACATGGTCATTTAGATTTCCCCAATGTCACACTCCCAATTTACATTCAAATTGAATTTCCCTATATTTTCCATAACTCATAATGTACCAATATTTTTCCTGACTCTCGTTCGCTTAATCTTCCTCTCCGTATGGCATGACCACTTACATATAAAAACGAAAATCTCAACAGTAACGACACACCTTGTTTTTATCAAACGCTCTCCCGAGAACTATTTGCCAACCTCAAAGGAATTTTCTTATCCCGTTTTGTGTTCTATCATCGAACTCCCTGTAAATAATCAGGACATCATGAAGTTTTTTCTGCTCTAATTACCTCTCTGTCCCTAGTCGACAATCATGTCGACAAGGAGAAGGTATGGTGGTTCCACTACACTTAGTTTGGTTCTCACCTGGTCACCACCCAATTCGTTGAATTTTCATGCTTAACGGAACGCAACATTTCGGCACTGCCTATTTGTTTCCCATAACAACACAATTTTCTATTCCTTTTCAGATGTATTGTAAATTTATCTACTTTAGTTATACCATTGAGAAAGATATAGCAATCGTACTGAAATCAGGAACTTAAACTGTAAATGAGGTATTACGACTAAACAGAAGTCCAAAAAAGTATGTTCCGCTATTTTGTCCATTGGTCGGACTATCTGTCTCCCGACATTTTATTCTGTACAATAGGGAAATAGGGTGAACGCTTTTTCTTTAAAGTTTGTATTTAAACAACCATACACCTGGTTTATAGAACGCCGATATTTTTTTACATTTTTGATGATCAAGTACCCATCAATTGGGTGAGAGCAAGGAAGTAACTCAGTTATTCCCAAAAAACCTCAACAAAATAAAATTGCTTTAGAAACATACATAAATTTCGAAAACGGGTGCAATGATTTCAATAACAATATGTCTGATACCTACCTGCCATTATAAGAACATAATTATTTTCATACTCTTATAAATAAAAATATTTTGTTTTAACTCTAGAAGGGTATTCTTCGTCGATTCGACAAACATCAGTTATTATCTTATTCAATTATCTTTTATTCGTCTTTCCGATCGCATTTGTTGTTCGTTTCACCTTGACTCCTGTACATCTCTAAGTTCTTGTAGTGTGCTGATTTTCAGTGGCGAAGCTGCTTGGGTTAGCATTGTTTTTAGCGATAATGGAGCCATAGCTCGTCTAAACGAGTGTAACTCTTTGAGTTCGATTGGATTTGTTGCAGTCTTCAGTTTAAGAATGATTTCGAGTTAGCTGTCATTCAAGCCGCCTAAGCTGCCGCTTTTCTCGTACTACCACTACCACATAGGGCCTTTTAAAACACACTGCATATAGAATTAAAGTGTAAGTGGCAGTTAGGGCTTTTTTACATTTCCTAACGTCTTTTCTCTAAGAAATCTGGCTAACTGTTTTACGAATTAAACACTCTTTTTTTTATCGGAGAGTGCGTTTTCGGCGTTCAGTTGGCTGAAATTTTCGATGCATTAATTTTTTTTCTTTGAAAAGAGTGATTTAAAATGTACAGAGCAAGGATGCTTGTTAATTAAGCGTTAAATATTAATAAACGAAAAAAAATCGATTTAATGAAAGAAAAATTAAAGGATGAAAAAAGGAAAAATTTTGAAGTCGATGTTGATCTTGACTATGTTCCGGAAAATAGAAGTGATTCAGAAACTGAAAATAGCTTAGAAACTACTGGCGGAAGGGAGGAAGAAATGCATAAAGAAGTAATCAAAACACCATGGAGAGTACGATAACTCAGACGACAAAGTTTAACGACAGATTTGAGTAGAACAGTTATTTACAATCATTTTTTACTTTGGGAGTGACGTCTATATCGCCCCGTTTGGGCGGCAGGAGCGATTTTCTAAAAAAAAAAAACACTTCAAATGGGAAAAAAAATATTTAAAAATAACGGTAATTTTCACAATTAAGTATTGCACATTTTTTTAAAGATAAAAGTCAGTTCTATCATCTTGTTTTTAAATTAAGTGATTTCCATGAATAGCTTTTAAAAAACTAATTTCAAACTCAAAGTTACTTTAAATCCAGATTCCTTAAATTCAAAAGAAACTTTACTTACACCCAAGCTTTTACCTACCCCAAGGAGTCTGGATTTAGAAACTTGAGTTTGAAATTAGTAAAAATTATTATTAAAAAATGCTTGTAAATAACTGTTCTACACAAAACCGTTATTTTTTCTTGTCGCCTGAGTTATCGTACTCTTGCCAAAACACCAGCTATAATTGATCATTTAGAGCAAGTAAGAAAAGAACACGATTCCAAAAAATATCCAGTCCGACCACCACCGTGTGGATAAAAATGATTAAAAAATGCATTGGGAAAATTTGCGAAGAGAGACTTGATGTTAATAAACAATTTTGGTCGTAAGATCGGCTAGAAAGGCTACACTTTGTATTAGGTTCAACAAAAAAAAAATACTTTTTTTATTTTTTAAAAAATGTAAAAGGTGCAAATTGTACAGTGTGTAAAACCTTCTATATTACAACTTTATGGTTTTTCCTGGAAAACAACAGCGTCATTTATTATGTACTTAGAATACTCCTCAAGGTTCATTGACACCACTTATTGATAAGCGTGCATGATGCGGTCGTTCAATTGCGCGGTTGGACATAGAAAAGGTAAAGGAGTACATTGAGTCCTATAAGCCAAAAATCTCACTATCGGCGGGAGCATGCTCCTTTACTTTACTATGAAAGGGATGCACAATGAACTTATAAATAGCCATCCCGAGCTTCAAACTTTGTACCAACATTTTTGTAATGTCGTGCGAACATCTCCTTTACCTCGCTTGGACATGAGGAATGCGAGCATTATGAAAGTAGCAGATTGCATATAACTAGCAAGCCTGACAGCAACCTGAACATCGAAGCCCAGGTTGAAGGAAACTGCTACTGGAAGGTTTCAAGGCTGTGCTCTTCTCCAATCCCAGGGCAGTTTCAGCAAATTCACTTGAATTTTTGAAACACAAAAATTGTTTACGAAAATCAATATTATATGCAATTTGTTTTCTTAAAAATGATTCTTCAATATTGAAATTATCTGTTACTTCAAAGAAATTTGCGTTTAGCGTATTAATGAAGTCAGTACGAAGCTTAAACAAAAAGTTAACGACTGTGCCCAAGCTTACCATTAGATTATATTAAATTAGATTTTACGTATGAGGTGATATGCTGTATCCGGATCACTGCGGCCGCATGTGGGCCTATTGTGATATCCTCCATTTAGAGTTCGTCCATGATGCTGCAGTTTTTTAGAAAGGCGGATAATTCTTTGGGAGAGCTGGCAGCTATATTTGCTGCTTCCAGGTAGAATTAACCTACGAAACATTGACGCGTTTTGACTAACAGTTGCATTCTCATAATATATGTTCTGCTCTTTCTATGTCCTCGTTGCACAATCAGTCATTAGGTGTTTTTTGACACGGCAGTGCCCTGTGAGGAAGCCTGTGACTAGTCGAATCTGACTTCTACTTAGTTGTACAAGGTGGCGCAAAAGTCATCATCCTATCGGGAGAAGCTATAATTTTTGCAAATGGCGGCAAATGTAAATTCTACTTTAACAATTGTGAAGTTAACTATACAGAAAAAACTTAAGACACCAATTAACATAATCCAAAAGCAGAACCAAAGTTTTTCATTCGTAAAAAAAATTACAGCGAAAGAACATCGGGTGACAACTTTTGCGCCACCTGACAACTTTTGCGCCACCTTGTAGTAGCTGTTTCGTTGTTTTGTGGGAACTATTTGGCATAAGGTGTTTAGCTTGCCTGTTCCCTTCGGTTTCCGTCCAGAAATGGAGCTTCTATTCCTCAAGCCATGTTTTAACACAACTTTTTAGTATTTATTGTAGCCCAAAGAATGGTCTTGGCATCATGAATGGGGATGCGGATCCTATTCTGGCTAGTTCGTCTGCTTTTCCATTGCCTTCGTATCCACTGTGTCCAGGCACCCAAATCAATCAAATTTTGTTTGTGGTGCCAAGTATTTGTAGGACTTAAAGATAGTCCCAGACCAGTTTTGATGTTATTTCAAAAGCGTTGATTGCGAGTAATGCTGCCCTGCCATCGGAGAGAAAGTAGATTTTTTGTTTTTTATGAATCTGTTTACGCAGAGCTCTATCGCATGGATTTCGTATAGGCATATTTTAGTGCGAGGACCGTATACTCCTGTTCCAACTTCTTCATTTGTTTTCGATCCGTCTGTGTACCATACATGTGAATCTTTGGCAAATGTAGGTTTATTCTGTTCCTGTGCTCGATTAACTGTCTTTTCATTTCTTGGAGCGAAGGGAAGAAAATGACAGTCAGTTTTTACCAAAAGACGTTGACTACGGAACACGGCAATATTTCAAAAACATTAAAAAATGTTTGCCTTCACATTGATACCCGTACCAAATCAAAAAACCTGACATCTATTATGTGCAAGAAATTTTAAACATGAATACCATCAGGTATATCTTACAGTCATAAAATTTGGATCACTGTGGAGCACATACCATTCATAAAAATACTAACATATTATAATAAACATCATTATTAATGTTGTGCATACCCAAAGGTCTTAACACTTTAAATTAGGACAATACTTTTACTACCCATTTCCGGGCTCTGCCGAAAAGATTAAAATTATGAAGTTTTTTTAATTCACATATTCACAAATATTGTTACTAATGGTATGTATGTAGCTAGTGCTAAAAGGCGTCACAATCTAACTCTCCAATGAAGCAAAGTATCTGGGAGTCGTCCTGGATAGCAAACTTCTTTGGTCCAAGCATGTTGAGTTGAAGACTGCCAAGGCGCTGTCGGTTTTCGGCAAGACATGGGGCTTATCACCGTAAAGAGTCCTATGGATTTATACGGCTATGGTAAGACCATTTTTAGCCTACGCAACGGTTGTTTGGAGGAAAAAGCTTTCAGTTAAATACTTTACTGCTGCTTTCGCCAAACTCCAAAGGAAGGTATGTCTCGGCTGCACGGGGGCCTTCCCCAGCACGCCTGGCTCCAGCCTGGATGCAGTATTGAACATCCCGCCCCTTTATGTTTACATTATGGGTTGCACAATCAAAGCTATCTCACGTTTGAAAAGAGGTGGCTTTTGGTATAACTGGAGTTTTGATGAACTTGCGCAACGGCTGTCCTTCGACTCCTTTCTTATGGACGGCATGTCTGATGCAATGACACCGGAACTTCAGCTGAAGCGCAACTATGAAGTCGACTTTCCTCGTGTTCAGGACTGGCTCTGGCCAGACTCTGAGCCTGTAAAGGAATGCAGTCGATTCTTCGCGGATGGCTCTAAAACCGATCAAGGATCTGGTGCTGGTGTTTTCATGGAGAGCGACAACATTAGACTTTTCTTCTCGTTAGGCAAACATGCGTCAGTCTTCCAAACGGAGACTTGTGCTATCCTAATGGCCATGGACTATGTTGCGAGGAACAGGTGGAGGGAGCGAAGTATCTGCGTCTGTAGAGACAGTCAGGCTGCGCTTAAGACCTTGCTCAACCCCTTAACCACCTCCAAAATAGTCCGTGAATGCAAGATCTCTCTGAATTCGGTCGGAAGGCTGAATTCAGTTAGACTTGTCTGGGTCCCGGGTCATAACGGGATAACGGAAAATGAGATCTTCGTTGAAGTTGCTAGACAGGGCTCAGAGGAGGACTTCTCAGGACCTGAACCAGCAATTTGTCTGCCTGCGTCCTCGGTCAGGGCTTCCATTGACGGTTGGGTTTCATATGAACACAATCGCCGTTGGCATGAAATGGAAATCCGCGGCATTCTTGTTGTCTCTCAACAGAAAAGACTACAGACAGACTAGGTCATAGGTCATAAGTTAAAAAGCGGTATGCAATTCGCATACAGCACTAGGCACCAGAAGGGCCCATCGCGATCCCTAGGGAACCACTTGAAAAACTTCAATTGGAGGAAAACCTAAAAACCTAAAAAACTTTTCCTAGACAGAGCCCAATCTTCCTGCAGAACTTAACCAGCTTCCTATGGTCTATGCCACTCAGCTCCCCTAGTTCCTCGAAGAAGTATTCTCCTAGAATCCTCCTACGACTCCATGCTATGCCCTCGCATTCACACAATATGTGTGTTATGTCTTCCTCGGCTTGTATATCACCACAGAACCTGCACGTGTCCACATCCACCAGGCCAAGTCGCCTAGCATGCTTTCTTAGAAGACAGTGCCCTGATATAATCCCAATTACTGTTCTAAGCTGTTCCCTTCTCAATTTTAGAATTTCCTTAGATCTTTTCTTGTCCACAGCCTATGTCCCTCTATGTTCTGCCATCTGAGGTCAGCCATTTTTAAGATCTTTTCAATGATTTTTCCCCTAAAGACGCCCAGGGGTGGTTTAATGTTCACACCTCCGCTATTTTCCAGCTCCCCTCCCTTTCTTGCTAGCTCATCGGCTTGCTCATTTCCCTCTATACCGCTGTGTCCCGGTACCCAGCACAGTCTTACTCGATTCCGTCTACATACTGCTTTTAGCATCGTGCGACAGTTTCTGACTATCTCCGAGTTAATGTTAGCAGATTCAAGTGCCATAAGTGTCGCCTGACTGTCAATATAGATGGCAATGCCTCTTCCGGACACATAGCTCATCTGCACTATCTCGGCCGCCCTTAGAACAGTCAGAACTTCCGATTGGAAGACACTGCTTGTGTCCGGGAGTTGTATAGACTGCATCAGCAGAAAAAATGCCAGAACCCGTTCTCTCCCCCGTCTTAGAGCCGTCAGTGTAGATAGCAACGTCGTTTGCTATTCTGACTGCATCTCTTTGCCACTCCTCCTTTCGCGGATATGACACCTCATAGGGGATGTCATGGTCGACCAAGGGGCAAATCTCATCAGTCCGTATAGGATTTCCGGGTATCACATCAGTTAAGATCGTGCAGTGCCCACAACTACAGTCCTTAAACTGGCCTAAATTTTTTAGGCGCAATGCGCTGTTGCCAGCAAGTTGATTTATTTTTAAGTCTAGCGGGATAAAGTGCAGGAAGGCGTCCAGTGCTGCCGTAGGAGAAGTACGGATTGCACCAGTGATGGCTATGCTTGCCGTTCTCTGCACCGTTTCTAGTTTTCCAATTATGGTTCTTTTATTTGTCGCCCTCCAGCACACAAGTGAGCCATATGTAAGTATGGGTATCACCACTACTGTATATATCCAGTATACCATGGCGGGTTTCAGGCCCCATGTTTTGCCTATTGTTCTCTTACAAATAAAGAGGGCATTATACGCTTTCTTAATCCGTTCCCTTATGTTAAGATTCCAATTTAATTTTCTATCTAGGATTACGCCCAGATACTTCGCATTGTCCGTAAGGGACAGTTCCTCTCCGTCAAGTTTCGGGAGATTGAAGTGCAGTGCAGCATCCTTGGCCCAATTACTAATTTTCTTTAAGGCGGTCTCTGTGATCTCACTTAAAGTACTCAAATATTTTCCCTGTACTATTATGACCACGTCGTTCGCATTTAGGACGTTGTCAATAACCAGTACCCACAGCAGTGGCGATATGACTCCCCCCTGCGGGGTTCCTCTGGTTGCAGACATTCTTATGGAGCTTTGACCAAGGGAGCAGTTTATGTGTCCTGTTGGCGAGCATGTTGCATACCCAATTTATGATTCCCTGTTGTATGTTAGCGCCTGTTAAGGCGCTTTTTATAGCTCTACACTCAACGTTATTGAAGGCTCCGCCTATATCGAAAAAAAAGGGGCCAAAGCAAATTCGCAGCAGTGTAGACTACTTTAAATTTTACCCACTACGTTGTGTAGAGCAGTTTCTACTGATCTACCCTTTAAGTATGCGTGCTGTGACTCGCATAAAAAACCATTGCTACATTTATTTCTAATTTGAGCTTCCACCAGACGCTCAAGGGTTTTGAACAAAAATGACGACAAACTGATTGGTCTGCAGTATTTCGCCGTCGTGTGACCCTGTTTGCCGGCTTTGGGTATAAAAACAACCCGGACTTCTCTCCAGGATGTTGGAATATGCCCTGTTCTTAGACTAAATCTCAGTATATCCAAAATCTTTTGTTTTGCATGCTCTGTCGCTTTTTGGAGCATGATCGGTAGAATACCATCCGGCACTGGAGATTTATACGGTTTGAATGTATGCATGGCCCACCGTAACTTTTTTCGGTTGATGATATTGTCAATTTCTTCCCACTCGAAAGAGGGACAGTCGACTTCCTCCTGTTCTTGTAGGCCTAAGTCCGTTGTTGTTGTGAATCCGGGGAAATGGGTTTCCACCAGGGTTGCCAGAACCTCCTGACTACTCACGGCCCATGTCCCGTTGTTATTTTTTAGGTAGCTAGGTACGCTAGCCTCCTTTGAGAGCATTTTACGCAGTCTCGACGCCTCTTCAGTTAACTCAATAGATTCACAGAACTTTTTCCATGAAGATCTTTTGGATTTTCTCACTAAGTATTTAAATTCCCTCTTGCTTTCGCTATACTCATCCCATGTGGTATCGTTTTTAATGAGTTTTTCCCTATTATAAAGTTTTCTTACCTCCCTTCTTTTAAGGCCGATTTCCTTATTCCACCACTTCGGTTGAGCCCTTTTTGGCTTTTTGTTTGCCGGGCATGCCTTTTCGAACGCTGTGTTTCGAGTTCTGCTGACGGCTTCTACTGCCCTATCTAAGTCTACTATATTTTCGCCGGTGATCGGCTGTGTATCTAAACGTAGATTAATGAAATCTATGTATTTATCCCAGTCTGCCTTGTTTGGGTTTCTATAGAAACTACACGCCCTATGCTGAAAGTTAATTTTGAAGCGTATCCATCTGTGGTCAGACAGAGATGCCTCATCAACTACCCTCAACTCCCTGATTTACATTTTGTCTGTGTTGGAGAAAAGGGTGAACGTCTAAAACCTTCTGTCTGTTACGTGTAACAAAAGTAGGTGAAATCCCTCTATTACATACCGTAAGGTTGGACAATATAATAAAATCATAAAGACACTCACCCCTTGAATTTGTGGCTCCTCCTCATCGCTGCCCTTGGTCGATGTTTTGGCCATCAACCTGCCCATGCTATATCTTACCATCCCGTTAGATTTCTCCAGGTATAGACGACATTCCTTGTTTAGGGCCAGTAAAAAGTGTTGGCCGTATTGCCGTCTAGGCCCCGTCTTTAGGACCCTCCATGTATCGGCTTTAAGTTCCCGATTTTGAACATGTAGGAGCCCTAGGAGCTTCTCCGTGTATGTGTAGGGACTAGGTACCCAAACCCAGGCTGTTGGCGGATTGTATTTTGACAACTCAGCAACCGTTAAGCATTTTAACTTCATACCTTCCCATGCATCGGATACCTCCGTGACGAAGTGTCTGAGGAAAACCGCAGAAGGCTTGTTTCTACAAGCAACAACCTTGCGCCCACCTTCCCAACCAGCGCCATCAAATTGAAGCTCCCCGTTTCCTGTGGCGGAGAGTTCCTTCCACAGGGCGTTTTGGAACCTCTCCTCGACGTTTTTCCACTGGTCGATTGTGAGACGACCGCAAGGCTCCAGCTCGTTTACCACAGTAACGAGATGCTCGTCCTTCGGGTTGCGACGCATTGCAGGTGTGGTCACAGCCTTCACCTTTTTCGCTGCGTTGGGCTCGGCGGCATCGTCGGATCTGCCTCTCTTACTGTTGAAACTCGTCTTCCTTCCCGAGTCATTTGTCCCTTCCTTAGCTTTTGCTGCATAGGAGGTGCAGGGTGCAGTCAGTTCAACCTCCACCTCCTCATTGGCCAGCTTTTTCCCTCCTTTGCTTTTTGCAGGTCTGCCAGAAAAGTCTTGGCCCTCGCAAACGCTGCCTTTTCCCAGTCACTGAGGGTGCTGGGTTCACAGCTCCCATACTTGGCTACCTTACGATTTGCATTACGTAGCAAAGTCTTAGCCCTCTTTTGTGCGCTCTGTTTCGCACTCTTCGTTGTTGTATTAGAGGAAACTGCAGAAGCAGCGGCTGAGCCAGCTGTGTCTACTTTTCCCTCTACTTTTCCTGTCTTTCTTGACGATGCTTCCAAGATAGTCCCAGGAACAGCGGATGATCCTGCTGTCCCGGCCATCTCTTCGGCTGCCTTCTTGCCCAGTATGTCTTTGTCACCGATGAGCGTTCCAGCCTGCTCACCGGTGACTTCGCTGTCGCTAGTGAGGGTTTTTACCGACTCCTCACTGTCGCTAGCTAAAAGCGCCGTTTCATTCAATTCCTGTGCTAGAAGAGAGATGGATGAAGATGATAACTCATCCTCACTCATCTCCTTCTCCCCCTTGACAGGAATTGCAGTTTTTATAATTTTGTTTGTTTGTTCCATTTTAAGTTTAAATTTGATTCCCACGAGTAAGGACGGAAAAAAACAGGGTCAGCCCAGGCAGCGCCGCCATACCTGGGTAAGGCTATATACAACAGGCCCGCGCCAAGGCGCCTGAGGGAGCTCAGTTAACGGTTGGTTTAAACTCCAACCTTTCATCCCTGGGCACGGTTTACTATTTGCTCACACCACCACTGGAGTTAGGTTTGGATAGGGATAGGAACAGGGGTAGGGGGGCAATGGGGGGGGGGGGGTAAGGATACTGGGAATGGCGAGAGGGGGGGCCATGGGAGCGGACGGAATGTCCTGGCCAGCTCTTGGTTAACGCTCATCAGTCGGTCTGTCTGCCATGGGTGACCCTTCTGCAGACAGACTACTGGCGTTCTTACGGGACACTACGGGACACTACGCTTTTGTCAAACACCTTAAGGTGCTAGGCCTAAACGATACCATCAACGGCCAAGCCTGTGGAGAAAGCGTCGACACCGCGGAACATTTCCTTTGTGATTGTCCTGCTTTTGCTCGTATCAGGTGGCAGGTATTTGGTGCGGATATGGTGAGTGCTGTAAACCTAAGCTCCTTATCATTGAAGCGCCTTCTCGTCTTTCTTTGGAAAAGGAGTAAATTCTCACAGTAAAAGTGGTGTGTCTTCTTGGTAGTACAATGGACCAGTATTGAGTCTGAGTGCTCCAGTGTAGAAAGTCTCGCACCCCGACAAAAAAAAAAAATTTAAAAATATAATTATACAATACTGTATAGTGCATACTGCTGCAAAAAGTTAACTAAACAAGAAAAATCACTATGAAGACCAAAAAACAATTAACTACATTTTAAAATGTGTATAAATAAACACTGTTTTTGAACCCAGCACTAACTTAAAACAGTCATATCTATGAAACTTATCAAATCGTTGTATTGCAAACTGCCAGTTTCACTTTTATTCAGTAGGCTTTGAAGTTTTGTCGAATTTTATAAATCGACCATTTGAGACCGCTGTTCCCGGTATTGTTAACCGTTTTCGCCCAACAAGTGTGTTTAAAAACAAATTAACACATTGCAGAATGTATTCCCTCCATTGAAAAGAAAATAATAACCTTTTAATGAAATTTCATGAGGTTTGTTCAACTGAACGGCCTTAAAAAAACGCCTATATATATTTAAAATGACCAGGGGCCTGTTTCACAGATCATACAACACATACATTGTATGATATTCTCAGTTCTGCTGTATGATTTCTGTTTCACAGAATTGATGTATGATCTGCTATCATACAACAATTTATGAAATGAGAATTGACTGGAAATATTGGAATGTTGTATGATTCTGTTTCACAGAACATATCATTTATCATACACTTCATTCATACAGCAGTTGAACGTCAAATTTATCATACAATTCATACAGCAGAAAAATTTGTTGTAGATAGTTTGCAATAGTTAGCAATGAATTAAAAAAAAAAGAAAATATACAAAAGTAAGTACTTTTTTACTATTATGGTAACTACTCGTATTTATAATTCTTAATACGTTTTTTGTGCTTTTTTAAAGACAACAAAGGAACAACAAGTAATTGTGCTACAAGAAATGCACAAAAACAAAGATGTACTTTTTGGGAAATTCGCCGGTGGTACCGCTACAAAATCCGAGATTTCCGATGCGTGGAAGAAGGTAGTTTCACTGGCATTGGCTTATGGGCTTGTCAACGATAGCGATGAGGAAAAGTTCAGCAGAGTAACTTGGCAAAATTGGCGCCGAAATGTTATGGTGGGATAAGTTGTGTCGTTACCTTAGTTAATTTTACTAAAGAATATCTACAGAGTAAAATTGACAGGATGAAACGGACAGGAGTCGGTGGTGCTTCCAGTAAGGATCTTCTGGACGAAAGCGACAAACTTGTGCTAGCGATTGTGCGCGATGAGGTAAAGTCTTTCAGTCCAATTATAAATAATTCGGATTAATTGAGTTTCTTTCGTTTTATAGGTTGTATATGGTCTGAATGTTCCCGAAAGCGATGGAAGAAACAATGAGCTCCCAGAACCAGTTTCATGTCAACCATCGACGAGTGCTCATGCCCAGAGCGAAAAACTCGCACCTGATAAGACACCTGTCAAGAAACGTAAGAGGAAAACGAAGAACAAGTGCTTCGAAAAAAATATGCTTGCAATAAATTATTATTGTAAGCAGCTCGAGTGCCGTGAAAGGGAAGTGCGTTTAGGAATTCCAATTTCTAAATACACAGCATCTCTTTTCGTTTCGTCGCAATCATCGGATGAAGAAGATGATTAGTACAAAATAAAATAGATCTAAAACTATATTTGAGTATATTTTTTATTTAATTGGCAATTAATTGAAATGGTTTAAATAAGTTCTTAGCGCCTCCACGGCATCTCTGTTGTCATTTTCATTTTCGTCTGCAATATCTCCAACATCTTCATCTTCCACATTAAAATCCTCATCCAATAAAACTATTTCGTTTTTTTTACCATCCTTTTCCGAATGTTATATAGTGTGACACAAGCATTAACAACATTTGCACAACTAGCAGTCGTCTTTAAACGAAGCCCATTTAAGCAAGGAAAAATTTCCTTCAACTGTCCAATGCTACATTCAACAACTTGTCGTGTTTTCTTCAATTTAGATAGAAAACGATTTTTAGTTCGGCTTTCTGGAATACTATTAAGAACATTAAAAGTCAATAACCACGTTCTTAATAGATATGCGGAGTCACCAATAACAACAGCTCTTGGGAAAGGACGCCACCTTCATTATTCCATTTGTTATAAATGTCGACTGCACTGCATTACAAAACTGTCATGTACAGATCCTGGAAAGTTGCTATTAATAGCATAGAAGCAATAATCTGCACCAGCCACGAGCATAACGTTTAATGAGTGATGCCCTTTGCGGTCGACAAATGCTTGCTCATTAATTGATGGCGCATCAATTTTAATAAGTGTACCATCAATAGCCCCAGCAATACATGGCATTTCAGCTTTGCGAAAAAACTCCTCGGCTACAGCGACTGCATTTTTAGGCCATTTCACTTCTTCGTCTAATAAAAAATAAACAAAATTATAATAAAAAGCAAGTTTCCAAAAAAGCTAGAACTTACATAATAGACTTTCTGAAATAAGTTTACAAATTTTAGTAACACAACGACATATTGTTGCCTTTGATACTCCATGCATTGTCCCGATACCATGGTACTGACTTCCATTTCCAAGCCAATGAAGCGTTACCAATATTTGTTGTAATGGTGATAAAGCGTCATTGCAATTTGTCGAATGTACAATTGATGCGCCTATACGCCCTAATAAAAATTCAACACACATTCTGCGCATTCTAAATTTTTCCACAAAATATGGATTTTATTAAAATTCCCTCGCGTTAAAATTCTAGGCCGTCTTCTGACGATTATAATAATTTCAAGTAATTCCAGAACATTTTCACCATCATAAAGTAACTCCATTGTCTATTATATATTTACTTTTAAAAATATTTATCAGAAATTACTTTATTCTACTTTGTTTTATTTTTTTTATGTTTTATCTTTCAGTATCAAGAGAGTAATCGTAACCTAACAACGAAAATGTCAAAATCATACATTTCATACAACAAAAAAAAATTATCATACAACACTTCCAATGAAATCTATGAAACAGAAAGTTGTATGTGTTGTATGATGTATGATGAAAATGTATGTTGTATGAAATGTATGTGTTGTATTATCTGTGAAATAGGCCCCAGGCCCTATTTAAACATTGACAGGTGACAATTCTACAATTATGTCATTTTTCATTTCATAAAAGATTGTCAGATGACACAATCGTCAGTTAAATACTGCGACAAATTCGTCGTGACTATTTTGTCATTGTCAGATTGTGACAAATTTGTCTTGACAATTTTGTCATTGTCATATTTTGACAAATTCATCGTGACGTACACAACATTAGCTGCATTTTATTATGCCCGAAGATTGATCCGGATTGGATAAACAATCAAAAATACATTCCTAAATATATCTTCTTCTTCCTTAATGGCGGTGAGGCTATGATCAGGATTAAAGGGGTCATAACCCTCCCACTGAAATACATGCCTACTGGTCCGCCTGTGGGGTTCGCCGGTTTCCAAAATATATACATAACAACATATTTTTCTTTAAACTGAAAGTCATATAATGCAATAAAATCATTATTTATTCTTTCTTTAAAGTGTCGAGTGCGTACTACACGAAATCACATTTGAGATTCTTCATCAATTTTACTTGAAGCAAAAATATTTTGCATTTTAAATCGTAGTTGTTACTGAACTATTAATTTTTGTTCGAAACTCAATCGCCTGTCACAATTGTCAATTAGATACTGACAAAACTGTAAATTCTATATTTTTGTCCGTCCCATTAAAAAATGGTCAGTACAAATTTGTCCGAAAATTCATGACGATTCTCCGAAAATTCCTGACAATTGATTGTGACGACAATTTTTTTTTATAAAACGAGAACTTGACAACTCTCGGTTATTTCCCGACAATTCTGCGAAATTGTCTAATTGTTTATGAAACAGAAATTAGACAATTGTCGAGCAGTTAGTTTACAATTTGTAACCTGTCACTTGTCGCAATTGTAAATTTTTATGAAACGACCAGTGGCGGACGGGCTCAGAGGCCCGGTGCGGCAAAGCTGAATGAGGCCCCCTGCTTTAAAAAAAAATGTAGTTTTACAAGCTTTTTATTCAGTTCACATTTGTATGTATAAATAAGTGTTTATGTTTATTTCGCTAGCCTTGCCACTTTTGCTGATGACACAGCACACGACAATGCAGAAGAGCACACAAACTACAAAGATCCATAAGGTCTATTAGTGACTGACGAACAAATGGAGAATAAAATTCCATGAGAATGAATCCGTTCTTATTAATTTCACCAATAGGAAAATAAATACGGTAAGAGTTAATATAGATGGAATAGAAGTACCATATGCAAATACGGCCAAATACTTAGGTATGACGCTAGATGCTAAACTTAAGTGGAAAGAGCATGTCAAAAAGAAAAAAGAAGAGCTAGGCATTAAACTAAGAAATATGCATTAGCTAATGGGAAAGAGCTCCCAACTTTCAATTGAGAACAAACTCCTGATTTAAAGGCAGATCCTAAGACCCGTGGGAACATATGGAATTCAGCTTTGGGGTTGTACGAAAAAATCGAATCTACAAATGATTAAAACTCTTCAAAACAAAGTACTAAGAGGTAGTGTTAATGCTGCATAGTACATTCGAAATGACAATCTACACAGAGATCTAGGGGTAGAGTATGTCAAAGATATATTAAGAAAACATGCGGTTAAACATTATGACGTAATCCACGAACATGTGAATACTGCTATACAGCACATGGTGGAAGAAAATCATAATACATCAAGAAGGCTTAAGAGATTGAAGCCAAACGATTTGGTTATGTAATAGCTATAGTTAAAAAATGAATAACGACCCCTTTTCCTTTCCCTTCTAACCGCCCATCTTCAATCCTAGTAGCATATTATTATCTAAATCGGGATACTTTAACGCCAATAGACGCGAAATAAGAAAAATAAAGTACATTTAAATAACTTCGGGACTAGCCATTGGGCTATATCATACCAACCGTTCTCAAATACGCTAAAGTAGAATTTGCTAAATGGTCTAACTCAGTCGCAAATAATAAGGGGGATGGATTTAGTGGGTGGCGGGTCCCACACTACTAGCTTCGCAAGTGTCTTTCAAGATTTCCACCTACCCTCGGAAAAAAAATGTTTATTTCGTTAAAATCTGGCTAGTGAAATTTAAATTCGAATTAAATTATTTAGGCTAAATAAACATACAAGCCTACAATATGGAATTTATATGGGCGAGGAAAATAAAATACAAATCGAAATTAGATAAAATAAATCAAAGATAGTTTTTTTATTTTTTGTAGTGTGTTATATGTGTTTTCGTGCCTTCAATTTACTGAACTCCTCAATAACTTCTGAAATTTTTCTTTCTATTGAAAGCACGGCTAGATTAACCCGTCGCTATTGATCCATTGTAGATCGAAGATAATTTTTAATTAATTTAAGTTTCGAAAAACTCCTCTCGCATGATGCAACCGTGATGCAAATGGTCAAGAAGTATTGAAGTATGAGCGATATACAAGGTAACGATTCACTGAAGTCCCATTTTATTATAAATTGAAGGATTTGGGGGCCCCCCATGACCGGAGGCCCGGGACGGGCCGCCCCTTCCGCCCCTGGTTAGTCCGCCACTGGAAACGACACAGGTGCAATCTAAAGTGAAAATATAAATACTATTTATTTAAACTGCCTTTATTAATGCAATAAGACAAATCAAAAACAGACAAATCTTGAAAATATAATCTATCTTCAATGTGACACTTATTTTTCATATTTGTACGAGTATAGAAAACGGAAAATGCGATTCGAAACAAATTCTTTTAAAAGCGAGAACGTTTTCATTCGACCCAGTGGTTCACCATATTTTTTTGTGTAGTCACGGAGTACAAACGAACAAATTTGTCTTTTTTTTGTCAATGCTAATTGCAAATTTTGATTACGTCAAAAATGTGTTTGACCTCCTTATATCGGAACATTTTTCTTTTTGTTTGGTTTTTCCAATTATGGACTTCTACTTTATTCCGAAACTCTGGTCAGGAAAATAGCTACAGGGATGGGATAGGAAAGGCGATCCAAAGGAAACAAATATAGAAGGACGTTGTAAGTTATTGACAATAGCCTGGAGGGCACTATACAGTGGTGTCGGCAACATTAAGATCTTTTGCAATAAAACATAGGCTAGTAGCCACTTATTTATACGGAAGGGCTGTAAAGAAAATCTCAAGTTCAAGTAAATACAAATATATTTCGTTCCTAGTTTCGAAAAAAATTTGATTTTCGCCAAAATATTTGCCCTAAGCCTTTTAAATTCGTTGCGCAAATATTTAATTTATTGAAATGAAGACATCAACGTTGGTGGTTGAACTTTACTCCACTCATACACTTGAACATTTATGGAAGAGAAAACTCGAATTTAATTTGTAATTGGCTTCCACAATTCGTAATTTTCATTGGACAACTGTACAGTTGCCTTGTCCTGATGCAAGTCCTGAACTTAATATTGGATTTGTGCCGCTTAAAATTAATTACGGTTATTTACCCTCTGAGCTTTAGCACCGTACCATTTATATAGGCCAACAGTTCCTAAATGATAACTCAGTCATGCACATACAGGTAGATGCAGTATTGCGTTTTTATTAAAGCCGTTAACGAGTATCTACAGATGGAGAAATTAAATTGCAATCAGGTTTTTACAAGTGATGTGCGTTAATACTCAATTTAGGTGCGTTGGTCCGAGATTCCTAATCCAGGGGAATTAGTGCGACCTGAAGATAGACCTGCTCATTTTTAGGTTCAAATGAATAGTCAATTCGTTCGAATGTCTGCAATCATTTGAATAAAACCGGTTCTCCTCGAATAAACTTTCTACTTGATCGATTCTCAAAATACAGATTCATCGAACTCGACAAACTTTTGTTCGAATTCGAATGTCGGAATAAGCATAAGAAAGTATGTATATGAAACGGTTTACAGAAACGAAGTCAAACGTTCATTGGTACATTTGTTTAATTCAGAGCGTGTTTGTAGTGGTTACCATTTTTTAGTTGAGATTGAGGAGCAAGTTTTCAAACAAATACAAATCGACAATTCTGATAAAAGTAAATTTTTGTAAAAAAATTTGTTGTATATACCTATATTATCAGTACCTTTAAACACAAGAAACTCGTAATGAATTTTTGTTATACAGGGTGGCACACCAATACTGTGCTGCATTAAGAAATTCAAATAACTTTTTTTTAATCAATGTATTAATTTTTTTTATTGTATAGAAAATTACATTTTATTTCATATAGGTAACTAATTGTTTTTGAAGATGATAGACCATAAATGACATCCATGCTCACCCACGCATGTGCGACACCTGATCAGAAAATTATTCATTGCGGCTTGAAGGGTTGAAGTAGGGATCGACTTAACTATTGTTTTAATGAACTGCTTCAATTCAGTCAAATTCCTTGGTTTCGTTTCCTACACCTCCTGCTTGACATACTTACTTACTCTGCAGGCTCCAGATCAATGCAGTCGACGTGATTTAGCTTTTTGGAGTACATCCATATCTTGGTGCAGCTCATAGAGTTCCAAAAGAACTCAATATTAGCTCATTTTTCTACTTTTTATCCAGAACTCGGCACCAAAAAGCAGGACAGGAAGGATTAAGGTTCGATAAAGCATGCATTTAGTACTTCGAGTGAGGAGTTTTAAGCCCACTTGTTTCGACAAACCGAAGTAGCAGCAAAACACCTCGGATATCATCTCGCCTTTGCTTGAAATAATCCTGAAAAGCTGCGTAAAAATGCCATACATTCCGCTGTCATGGAGAGAAATAAAAGTAGTTTTCATACCCAAAGCCGGTAAATGTTCCCATGTAAATCCTAAGGATCTCAGACCCATAAGCCTATCGTCATTCCTTCTAAAAACATTAGAAAGGCTGATTGATATCCATCTACGTACTAACATTGATACAAGACTTCTGTCTACGGCTCAATATGCATATTGCAAAGGCAAATCTGTTGAAACAGCCTTACACACGTTAGTACGTTCAATCGAATACTCCCTTCACCATAAAGAGTACACTATGGTTGCATTCCTGGACATTGAGGGTGTTTTTAACAACGTCAATACATCCGCGATCGCAAATGCACTGTCAGATCTGAAGGTGGATGACTCGCTTGGTGAGCTTATTAATCTACTTCTCACAAGTCGGATTATGAACTCGAAACTGGGTATGACATCGGCCAGAAGATCTGTCAGTAGAGGTACGCCACAAGGTGGAGTCCTATCTCCCCTCCTTTGGAACTTATTGGTGAATAAGCTACTGATGTGCCTAGAAAAGGAGGGCTGCAGGGTGATTGCCTATGCAGATGACGTTGCAATTGCCGCCTCAGGGAAGCACCTCAACACCCTGAAAGAACTTCTCCAAAACGCTCTTAACAAGCTAACTACATGGGCAGATCGTTGTGGGTTGGGTGTTAACCCCCACAAAACCGAACTTGTTCTATTCACTAGGAAACATAAAATTAAACACATAGATCCCCCCTCTATCAGGGACACAAGTCTAGTCTTTTCGAACGAGGCAAAGTACTTGGGTCTCATTCTGGATAGAAAGCTTAGCTGGAAACCTAACATTCAAGAAAGAGTTCGTAAAGCTACAGCAGCACTCTTCTCCTGCAAAAAAGCCATTGGCTCCAACCCCGCATTACCATCTGGCTATACATCTCGGTTATAAGACCGATACTTATGTACGGGGTGGTTGTTTGGTGGACTGCCCTAGACAAAGCAATAAATCGCGATAAGCTTGGCAAAGTCCTACCAACAGCTTGTCTCTGCATGATTGGTGCACTGCGCACTACCCCCTCTGCTGCAATCTACATTCTGTTTCACCTGACACCCCTGGACATCTTTAGCAAGCATGTGGCTGCTAGTGCGGCTATCCGCCTCAAAACAACGTTCCAATGGTCCGAGAATGAAATCGGGCACTCATCTATTCTGAAAAAAATTTAGAATCCTCCCTAGTAACATAGACTACACCACCCCTCAGACCCTTTTTGACAAAAACTTCAAGGTCAAGATCCCTCCCAGAACATTCTGGGAAGGGCCACCCGTCGAAAATAAATCGATCCATTTTTATACCGATGGATCCAAAACTGACGCTGGGGTAGGAGGTGGTGTGTTCTCTGACAGGCTTGAATCTCAGCCTCTCCTTTCGACTCCCTGATCACTGCAGTGTGTTCCAGGCAGAAATCTTGGCTATTAAAGAAGTCCTGTCGTGGCTGAAGAAGAACGTGATATCCGCTACGGATATCTGGATCTTCTCAGATAGTCAAGCTGCATTAAAATCCCTGGATTCTGGGTCCACAAACTCTATCGTAGTCCGTGACTGTCGATCATCTCTAGTGGAGATGGCGAAGCATTTTAACATCCACCTATGCTGGGTGCCAGGACATACAGACATTCCAGGGAACTGTAGGGCGGATGAACTCGCCATGAAAGGTACCACACTGCCCCTTTTACCTGATAAAGGTTCACTAGTCATCCCAATCGCTACATGCAAACTCATGTTTATGAGACAGACCATTGAGAACTGGAACCTTAGGTGAACAAGTGGCAACACTTGTCTAGCGACAAAGCAGATTTGCCCAAAGCTGGATCTGAAACGCTCTAAGTGTTTGATATCTCTAAACAGACTTCACATTGGTGCTATAATTGATGTGATCACCGGACACTGTCTCATAGGCAGACATGCAACTAGGCTTGGCGTCCACGCAAATGACTTCTGCAGAAGCTGTATGGACGAGGAGGAGGAGGAGACAGTTCTCCACCTTCTCTGCACGTGCCCTGCTCTTTCTCAAAGGCGTAAACTCCATTTAGGATCCTTCTTTTACAATGATCTTAACGATCTCATTAACACCGACATAAAAAGTCTGTCGAGCTTCATCAGAAGCTCCAACTGGTTCAACGAGTAGGAGGATGATATATCCGTGTGGTATCACAATGGGCCTGTCACTGGCCTAAGTGTGTCGGCCTCAGCCGACTGCCACTACAACCTAACCTAACCTAACCTGTTATCAAAATTAGAGGTTGGTTAATTTTGTGCATGTTGATCCTTGTCTCTGTTTCGAAATGTACCATCATCCTCTTGATTCTCAGGAATGGAAGGCTTGAAGGGTGGACCCTTTATGGATCAGTGATTCAAAATTCAAGCATTTTCTTCTCTTTTTCGCCGCTTGTCCAGAGAAGCATGACCTTCAATCCCACCAATTTCCAATTCATTTCGAGAAATAGGTGCATCTAGCTCGAGAACGCACGTGTTTGGTAATGCAAAGCTGAAAGAATGAAGATTCTCCTCGGCCGACAATAGAGTTTTAAAATGTGCAGCTAGAGTCTGAGCGCCGAGAGCAATCTTCATACTGCGTTGCCATCCACTTACTTGACGGACGTTGTACCAGAATTCTTTGGAATTTTTACTGAGTAGGACAAAGTTGTTTGAGCTCCTTATTGGCCCGTAAGTATATATTTTTAAAGTTGGGTGAATTTGTCGCTCTAAAGAGCTTCAAAAATGTAAACGAAAGTTTACGTAATTTATAGCAATCCTTGTCAAACCATTTGGATTTTGGCGTGAAAGTGGTATAAGAGTTATTCGACAACGGTGCCGATGCATAAATTAAGCTCGTTATATTTTCTTCTATTTCGTCAATCGAAACTGATGGCAAGTGAGGCAAAATATTAGAGTTAACATCTAAGAGGAGTTTGTAGCGTTCAGCTTTGCTGTCGAGCCATTTAAGTTTTCTAAAATTGTTTGAAGTTCTTTGCTGCACTTGCTCGCCTCGCCAAAGTCCGCTGTCACCAGAATTGGCATGTGAGCTGAGAAGTTGGCCTAAGCACCTTAAAATCCTTTACTACATTGCACGATTCACCAGATATTGCGCAATAGTCTATAACCGACTCGCCTTGACCGCTTATAAATGTAAGTTCTCCATATTCGTCTCCTTTGGCTACACCATTCACCAACAGAAACAGCCCGAAGTCCTCGAAAAACCCCGATATTAACCTACCGTTGCCGTTGCGCGTTTCATCTTTAGAGTTTCTATAGGTGTCGAAATTTAGTTGATCGAGCAAAAAATTAACAGAACTATTTTGATATTCACCAATTCGAGCATTGAGATGACCAATTACCATTGTATTTTCCACGGGAGAGTTGTACATAAAGTTGCATAAATTATCGAAATCGAAATGCCAATTATTGCAATTAAGATAAACCGGGATAATATGTAAATTCACATTGTTACTTAAGATATGAATGATAATTCTACCTTCGATATTTCTGAGTTCTACAAAGTGAGAAATTTTAGATTTTATGCCACAAAGAATACCCCCACTCGCTCTCCCATGTACGTACATTTGTTCGTGTTGCTGGAATAAATGTTAAAATGTAATCTTTAAAATATTTTATGTACCTACTCATTTTCAAATTTTTCCTCCACAAAAATTTTCATTAAGATTATTATTTCAAACTTAAGAATATATTTAAAGAAATCAGGTTGTAATAATTTATTTTTTAGTCCTGAGATATTATAAGCTTGAATTGATAGATTTATATAATAATTATTAATATAAGTTTTATGGCAGGCAATAGATTTTTCCTATTGTTTCCTACTAATAGGGTGTGTTGATTGTCTGCCAGATGGCGCTGCTGTCGGTTGAGAGTACTACGTTCATTTGGCATGTTGACTTTTTTGACAGCATCAAAGTTAATGTTACCTAGCATTTGTTGTAATTCACGTTCTCCATCCAAGTTATTGTAGGTTTGGTTATTGTTTACATCCAAATAAAAGGTTTTACTCGTATTATCAATTAAAATTGTATTGTTTATACCCTATTCTAGGGGTATATTAATTTTGACGCATAGTTTGTAACATACCTTAATATTGCCCGTAGACCCCTAAAAGTTACTATATTTATGATCAGCATCGATAGTAATGTCGATCTATCCATGTCCGTCCGTCCGTCCGTCCGTCCGTCGGCAAAAATTAGGTCTTTAAACTGGACCTAGAGAGCTGAAATTTTAACCATATACTCTATAGGGTTCCGAAATAATCAAGTTTACGAATTTTTGAAATCCACCCACAGACACGCCCACAAAATCAAAAAAACAAAATTTTGGAAAAAATCGAATTTTGAGCTAGAAAGCTGAAATTTTTTATATATGATCTATGACTCCTAAAACTGCTCGGGATAAAAAATTTTCAAAATCCGCCCACTGACACGCCCACAAATAAATAAAACAATTTTTTTGAAAATCCAAAGTTTGAGCTAGGGAGCTGAAATTTATAATATATACTCTCTATGGGCCCTTTATGCTCATGTGTAAATATTTTAAAAATCCGCCCATTGTGGGCGTGCCCACAATTATTTTTTTTTTTTTTTTTTTTTGAAAATTCAAAGTGAGCTAGGGAGCTGAAATTTATAATATATACTCTCTAGGGGCCCTTTATGCTTATGTGTTAATTTTTTTTAAATCCGCCTACTGATACGCCCACAATTAAATAAAACAATTTTATTGAAACACCCAAGTTTGAGCTAGGGAGCGTTTTTTTTTTATAAAATCCTTACAGCGCACACAATATGTAGAGCGTTCTTAACAATTCAACCATACTTAGACTTTTGTCACGCCCAATTATGAGGGATAGGAATAAGAATAGGGTATCCAACAGTTCGCCCAAGCGGACTGTAGTCCGTCCCTATGTTTATACCCTATTCTAGGGGTATATTAATTTTGACGCATAGTTTGTAACATACCTTAATATTGCCCTTAGACCCCTAAAAGTTACTATATTTATTATCAGCATCGATAGTAATGTCGATCTAGCCATGTCCGTCCGTCCGTCCGTCCGTCCGTCGGCAAAAATTAGGCCTTTTAACTGGACCTAGAGAGCTGAAATTTTAACCATATACTCTCTAGGGTCCCGAAATAATCAAGTTTACGAATTTTTGAAATCCGCCCACAAACTCAAAAAAACAAAATTTTGGAAAGAATCGAATTTTGAGCTAGGAAGCTGAAATTTTTTATATATGATCTATGACTCCTAAAACTGCTCGGGATATAAAATTTTCAAAATCCGCCCACTGCCACGCCCACAAAAAAATAAAACAATTTTATTGAAAAACCAAAATTTGAGCTAGGGAGCTGAAATTTTTAATATATACTCTCTGGGGGCCCTTTAAGCTCATGTATAAATATTTTCAAAATCCGCCCACTGACACGCCCACAAATAAATAAAACATTTTTTTTGAAAATCGAAAGTTTGAGCTACCGAGCTGAAATTTATAATATATACTCTCTATGGGCCCTTTATGCTCATGTGTAAATATTTTCAAAATCCGCCCACTGGCACGCCCACAATTTTTTTTTTTTTTTTAAATTCAAAGTGAGCTAGGGAGCTGAAATTTATAATATATACTCGCTAGGGGCCCTTTATGCTCATGTGTTAATTTTTTTTAAATTCGCCTACTGACACGCCCACAATTAAATAAAACAATTTTATTGAAACACCCAAGTTTGAGCTAGGGAGCGTTTTTTTTTTATAAAATCCTTTAAATGTTATATAACAAAATATGTAGAGCGTTCTTAACAATTCAACCATACTTAGACTTTTGTCACGCCCACTTATGAGGGATAGGAATAAGAATAGGGTATCCAACAGTTCGCCCAAGCGGACTGTAGCCGGTCCCTATGTTTTTTATTCGTATTGCGGAGTTTATTTTATTTTCCCTAATTATTTTTCTGTAATATAGGAGTATTCGGTGTTTTAATTGCATTTTCTTAGAAAGATCGCGTTGCAAATACACTCCTGTGCCTTTGAGTTTGTGGGTATTTTTAAGCATTTTCGATGCAATTTCGCTTGAGCCGGTATTTACTTTTATTTTGGTTGCAGTGTTATTTTCACTAATTTTTACCGAGTCTGAGAATTGTTGTGCAAATTCATTACCAAGTAAAATCTGAGTGGCAGTGCGGATCTTTTCTTCTGGATCAGTTAGTGGATCTGCCTTGGGAATTGAAACGATAATGTTTTTATTTCTCAACTTTCGACTTTGTGATTCAAGTTCGTCCTCTAATGTGCTGCATCTTTCTTCGAATTGCTTAACTTTTGTTGACAATTCATCATTTTGCTTCCGCAATGAGATAATTTCATTGTTAAGCTTACTCAGGTCTTGTTTGGTGGCCAGGTTTGCAATTGCCAATGCAAGTTGAGTTTCAAGCGAAGAGTCAACAATTGCTTTGATTTTTTGCAAATCCGAAGCAGACATGGTCATGGTGGAGCGTTTAAAAGATTTACAACCACCTGGAGTATTTTTGAAATTACAATTACCTTCCGGTGACGTTTCACCGATTTTCCGTTTATTGTAAGTGATGTGACTTCGGATTGCAGGTTTAATACTTATATTTTTGTTTTTTTTTTTGTTTTTTTGCAAAATTATCCTAATTTTACCTGGGCAGTGACCGGTTTGTCGAATATGTTTTTCTTGAATCAGTTCTAGCACTTTTTTTTAATCGAAACTGAGATTAAGGCTTAATTTTTAAATAATATTCAAGAGCGACTTTGATGTTCAACTCTCTACCTTCACAACAGTGTTGCCACAATCTTGAACTACAATGTTTCTTACCTGGTCAATTGTATGTGGAGTGGACGGGTCAGGTAGTTTACTATATTATGTAGTATTCCGTACTAAGTACAGTTGTGTACCAACTGTACAAAACCCTCTTCTATTATCCAGTCTATTAGAAGACTTATTCATACAAAATATTAATGGGCTTGTTTTTTAACTTAAGCGTTTGTACGATTATTCACATTTGCATGTTAAACACAACCACAACTTACCCTATATACGCTTACTATATAGATCAGTGCTTCCAAACACCGTTTTTACATATTCCGATAAATTTTGTTACCGAATGTCAAAACTTTGACATTTCTCACCAACTGAACTGACCATAGCCCAACATTTTCCTTGCGTGTGAAATTTTACTTTTAGCAAAAAAATATTAAACCAACGCCGCCATTTTCAAACCACTTGTCCTATAGACTTTATACGATTTAGCTAGTTGTAATTTGACCTTATTAGACTTTTAATCTGAATAGTATTTTGGATTTTGGCTTTATGATTTGGTTCAGCGTACACTCGTTTGACACAAAAACCAAAAATCGTTTAGCCCGTGCTATTTCTGAACCAATTGTCCTATCGAAGTCAACTTTTTATTTTTACGTTGGAATTTTCTTGACGCCACACGGTGGTATAATTAGATTCTTAATCAGAGTATTATTTTGGAATTTAATGTTCAGGTTCAATATACTCAGTGAAAACAGCCGAAATGTCAAATGACAGCCAGGATAATGCTGCCAAGTCATAGGCGAGCGTTTATTTACTCTTTTTATCAATGCCTATATACGCTTGCGTGAAAAAATTCCTTTGGACCATAAACTTTGAAAGTCTATTGAAAATTTAAGTATAATTTAGAATGTATGTACACCATAAGATCATGTTCCGGAAAAAAATCGTGCGCAGGGCAGGTGCTAACGGAAGGGTTTATATTCAATAGATCCCGTCCAGCTACTGGGGGAAGATATCGACATCATCGGCCATTCCCAGCGTGCCGTGTAAGTGGCTTTTACGGCGATTAAAGAACATGGGAAATTGGTTAGTATTGAAGTGAACGAGGACATGGCCAATCCACAAACAAACATCTGTCTACCGAGTAGGACAAAAATGTTAATGTTGAGAGCAATAACTACGAGGCGAGTTAGTTAAGGATTTTATCTACCTTGGAGTAAACATCAACTTCACGAATAACACCTTAATGGAGATCCAACGGAGAATTATCCAAGAATACTGCTGCTGCTTTATGATGCCCTTGCCGAGTGGTGGACGGTAAGCAAGAAAGTGGAGCTTATAATGGGTTCTTTTGAAAGATTAACACTCCATCGGATATTTATTCCTGTTTGGGAGGAGGGCGAATAGAGAAGAAGATGCAACCGCGAACTCATTGAGCTGTACAGAGCTGTGGATGTAGTCCAAAGAGCTTAGTTATATCGAATACACATTGAGTGATTGGACAAAGGACAATGATGCTCCGGCTACGAGGATCCTCGACTCCCAGCCCCAGGTTTGAAAAGGCAAGGAAGACAGAACCTCTGTTTTAAATACTAAGCTATCGCTGATGCCAGAGCGTTTGGTATGGATAATTTGCAGTAGCGTGACCGGAAATGCAGAGGATGGAAGGCTGTAGTGTCTCAGGCAGAGACTCTTCACGGGTCTAGAGCGCGCTAAATAAAAGTAATTACTAAAGGGGATATTGTGGTAACTAGAAAGTATTTCCTATACCTAGCGCCGCCGAAACGAAATTTTTCTACATGCAGCGTCTACTAAAGGCCTTACCAAGTCCTTTCCTGCTCGGGGCTGTTTTCAAATCCGGATAAATTTCCTGCTTTTAAAATGGCTCCTTACACATTTTTGAGGACGTCCTAAGAATATCACTACACCGCCCAAAAACTAGCGGTTGTCGTAAAAAGCGAATAAGGGAAAAATCACGCCTAGGCGAGCCTTGCGATGCATTTAGAATTTAAAGCTCTCCCGCAATTGAAATCACCGGTGTCGTAAAATATCGATCAAACAATAATAATCAATAATGGAAGCATGCGCGTTTCGAAATCGTAAAAAAGGGGCAGGCATAAAAAACTTTTGGATTACAACAATGCAACAACACCACCATCTGATTAAAAAATAAATACTAGGCATTCAATTACAGGGCCTTAATCCTAACTTCTGCAGCTCTTTGCTTGTAGTAGTCGAATGGTCCTACCATTTTAGGTAGAATCCGAACGGCAAATTTAAGAAACTTCTCATGGTAGCTATCAATCTACTCTTGGATGTTTAGGCATTCGCAAGAGTTGGCTCAGTGGAAAAAAAACTTTTAGATGTTACTTGGCCCGGCGGGTCTTCAACCTGAGACATTTACATTAAAAGTCCGACACAGTAACCTCGGTCACTGAACCTCCGATTTGATTGGCCTCAGCGGTAAAATGATCCGATGTTTATTGAGGTTAATCCTGATCATAACCTAGCCGTTAGGGAAAGAAGAAGAAACAATAATAGATATGTGAACCGCACATGAAAAATATTACTAAGTCATAAGAAGTTGATGAAAGAATACTAAATGAAAATTAAATAAATACAAAGTAAAAGATGCTTTCCTTGCTGATTTAAAAATGCATTCTTTCAATACCTACGACTACCGTAGCAATGAAATAAGCTTTAATATTTTTCGTTGAAGGGAAACTAATTCGTTGGTACGTTCATTATTTAGGGCAATCACAATAAGCTCTACCTATAGAATTTTTCGAAAACCGTTTCAAATAAATACCTACAAAACTTTATTTTGAATGAATAGGTATAAATTGAATAGGTACATACCTACCAGTAAGTCCAATTTATTAACGTAATCCTTGCCCCATTAAAAGTTTTTTTTTATTCCAATCAAATCAACTTATATTTATATTCACAAATTAGTTCTCATATCTAACGAACATCGAAATGGAAAAAGTAAAATTAATATATTTTCCAACAAACTATAGAATTTGATATCAGAAAGGGCTTCCCCAACGATAATTCTATATATTGATACCAAAATCGAAAAATATAATAGATTTGAAAAGGAATTTCAAATTCGTGATAATGTGAATGCAGCCAACAAAGGTGTGCGTCGGTATCCCGATATTGGCATAGGAGATTCCTAACAAGGACCTTATACAAAATTCTATACCGAGTTCTAAATCAAATTGACAGATCAATAAATCTATAAACGAAATCATAGAGCAAGTTTTCCTTGAATTGACTCTTGAATCTCTCGACTCTGGAGAGAGTACCACACCAACACTAATTCAATTATCCCAACATATTATAAACCTCCTTTTGATGTCGGTACCTACGTACTTCTCCTCTTCAATCGTCTTGAATTTGAGTCGTTCCTCATAATCAAAACACAAAATGCTATATGAATGAGCACGTGTAGCTACGTACATTATGCGTATGTACCCTTGTGTACATTTTTATTTTAACAATTTTTAAGGGTGCGCGTCGCATTAGAAAACGTTTTACTGGAGTTTTCGTTACATATATTGATTGACATGAAAGGTAACGAAAAAACGAAATAAAATAAAAGGTATGTAAGCAGAATATTTGTCCTTCCTGATGAGGTCGTACTCTGTAAGGAGGTTTGTAGGATAAGGTATAGCTTTAGCTAACAACATATTTTTGCATTTATGTTTCATGCTGTGTAAGTACGCACGCGAAAAATGCTAGTTTGTATTCGTACCTACCTGCTGATGGTGATGGTGATGGTGACTACTCTTGCAAACGATATAAATAAATTACAGAAGAGAATACAATATTCGAGTGGCGGCAATTGGATGAGACGAACACTGAAAACAAGTTCTTACTGGATAATTATGTTTACTTTACGGTACTTTTATACTGAAGAATTGGAATAGAAATTGGTTCATTAAATTCTGAGGATTGTATTTGAATGTTCCCATGCAATAGACCAGGGCATACATAAACGTATACAAAAATGCTTTGTAAGTTTGTAAATTTTGTTTCTTTGATTAAAAAAAAAATCCGTCGATCATGCTTAATAAGATTTGTTTGTAATAGCTGGGGAAGATTTTACATTATTTCGCTATTCCGCTTCATCGAACTGCACAAGTACTAAGCGGATTGGAAAAATGGAAGGCATTTTGCACAAGCAGTTTGTTAAATTCAACACCTCAACTTAACAGACAAGTAAGGTTTTCTTAAAAGGGATTGCCCAGAAACAAGAAGAAAATGGAAACAAAGGGTGTTCAGTTTTTGTTTTCTTTTGAATTCAAATTTGTTTGCCTTGTGTTACCTACCTACATTTTCAATTTCATTTTTAAAATTATCCGATTATTTATTTTGAACCATTTAATATATAAAGGCATTCATAACATTTGAGCTCATTCATTCATTCAATTGTTTCATAGAAGTCTCACCTACCTAGTAATCGTCGTAGTATCGTGGGCCTATATGTATATATAAATATCATTTGGCCTTAAGTCACGGGTACCTCTCCGTCTCCATATACTTTGCGAAGAATATAACTTTATTTTCTTTTGATTTCTTCAGTAAAATTATTTTTTTCAAACAGCGGACTTGTCAACTGGCGGATTTTTGAAATCCGTACACTTGACCATTTCGGGCCCCTAGAGAGTATATGCTCCAAAGTTCAGTTTACTATCTCGGAATTTAGGGCATCCAAGTTGGCAACGGACACGGACATGAAAAGTCGGCATAGTTTTCGATCCTGATGTTGTTATAAAGAATGATATTTTAAGCGTTTGGTCCATGCTTTCCATTTACATTTCAAAGATTATTTCATTTAAATGTTGACCACGACTATACGTTTTAGGAGGTCCATATGGTGGAGAGTCCAGTCCGGTGGCTACATGCCACACAGCACGCGATTCGGTGGTCAAATTGAGAAATCAGTTTGGTGAGCAATTTGTCTCTCATTTTGGGCCGGTGAATTGGCCGCTTGGATTGTGCGATTTGACGCCGTTAGCTATTTTTTTTGGGGGCATACGTCAAATCACTAGTCTATGCCAAAAATCCAGCGGCAATTGTAGCCTTGGAAGACAACATTACACGTGTTATTAGTGAGATGTGAGATAATATGCTCGAAAAAGTGACTACGAAATTGACTATCTGTATGCGCCACTTTAAACGTACTCGTGGTTAACTTTGACATAAAATAATCTTTAATAAACAAATGTAAAGCATTGATTTATCAATTCAAACAAAAATTTTATACACTTCTGCAATTTTCCTGTGTTTAAAAACCAAACTCTTAAAAAATCACTCATTAGTACAGTAACTTCAGGGATCAACGATCATTATTAATTCATGTTACAACCTGTTAGTTAAAGTTTTACCCTTACGAAAGGCTGTTGTATTGTTGGCTACTACTTAGATGCGTTACTACGGATAAGGCGTTTCAAAGGAAATTTTCTCATTGCACAAGTATGTAAGTATCTAAATCAAATCAAGCGATATATAAATTGTATTTATTAATGTTTCAGGTTATTTTAAATTATAAAATTGTAATTGATTGTAAAAAATCTTCTAATGGATATTTTTAGAAAATAATAATTATACAAATATTCGAGAGAGTGTTAGAGGAAAACGATATCACTGAACTTACTTGGTCCAATTCTCATGTCGTTCAAAATAAGGTTTTCATAATGACCCTTCATATACAGCATTTTTTGAAATTCAAACGCTTAAAACCCATTGCTGCATAATATGGTTTATGCAATATCATGTTCTGCAGCAGATATTGGGCCTGTTGCCTGACTACGGTTACTGCCAAAAAGCAATTACCTACAAGTTACGAGATCGGTCGCAGGTATCGTTAGCCTAACTACACCATTTCAGCTGCCGCTATGTAAGTAAGGAAGGCGAGTGACAGTAAAGGACACATTTTTGTTGAATACTTTAGTTACTTCGATCTTTAGTAAAATGTTTTTATTTTCAAATTTTTGGAAGTATAAATAGTTTGTTGTAATAAAAAGGAAACACATTCAGTTGTTTGATTTAAAAACATCAAAGATAAAAAATATTTATTGAAAGAGCATTGTTAATTTGCCTTCTCGGACCACGACTATCGAATTCCTTGTCACTATTTCAACAATAATCGTTATGGTATTGCATTATAAAACAAAATTGTAACAAATCTTTGATCATTTCACTTTATCTTTTGGTTTATTTATGACATTTGTCACTTAACATGAAGGTGGATGCAGTTCTAAACTATGGAAAATTGTGCCTTGAATGCATTTAGAATGGTAACTTTTTCATGTCGTTGTTCTCGTTGTTTGTAATATGCATAAGTCGTATGTATCGTTACGGCAAAATTGTTAGTCGTGACATTCGTCTTGTTATTCGTAAACCCAGGTGTCAACTCCAAAGCACTGTCTTCAGTTGATGTGTCCATTTACTATGGTAGTGCAAGGCCTCTACCACGGGTGCTCCCAGCGTGGTAGGCACTTTCATGGCGATTGAAGAACAAGCGAGTAAGTAAGTTTAAAAATCAACGAGGTATAAATGTATAACGGTATCAACAAACAACCAATCGTCTGTCCACCGAAAAGAGTAAAATTTCACTTTTGATAGTAGACACTTTCTGTTAGATAAGAAGTTGACTTAACCTAACTTTTGAATGACAACTTAGTAGAAGTTTTTCGCAAACGATATCTCTCGAATTCATTATCTGAACTGACCAAGCTACTTGGAGACATGTGGGGACCAAGTCCAGCGGGCATTGTGCCTTAAGGAGCGCAGTGAAGGAACTGCAGTTCGATTAACTTAGGCCGTATACAAATCAGGAGTTGATTTCAGCGCAGTACGGGATCCTGGGAAGTGAGCCTGAAGCAAAATGTTCAGCGTTTCTTCTCGATCGCGTGTGATTGTACTATCTTCTTTGACAAATAACCCCATTCAACGGTAAGTACCTATAAATCAAATACGAAGCTAGATTCATTCGGATTCTCTTTGGCCTAATAAGAATATTCCAAATAAATTTATGTATTTTATATTTCAAAATGTTTTAATTTACATATTTTTTACTCAAAAGGTAAAGCGGTTTAAGTCAACTTAAGCCAAAAAAGTTTCTTTTAATTATGAAAAGAGAAATAATTGTTGTAACAGCCTCAACTCATTGATAATAAAAAAAACTATATTTTTAATTAAAAATTGATTGTTGAACCGAGTGAAATCTGATAGATAATAGTTTAATAACAAGTAAAAACACCTTAACTTGATTTCACAAATATTAATGAACTTTACTTAACAAACAAGGACATTGAGTTGCAAAGGACTGAAGGAAAAATATAAATCGGGATATTTCATAAGCAAACAGGTAGGTACCATGAGAACCACAACTGCTGACTCTCATGCTCCAATACAACATAAACAAGCAGCTTACCATTCCTTAGTACACAGACTTTGCAAATTACCTTTGTCCTAGTAAAAAAGTGGCTCAAGTAAACGGCTATACTGATGATATGATTGATGATCTAATAATTCATCATTCCCGCAAAACAAAAAATTCAAACTTAAGTAGGTACATACCTTATTGAAAATAAAAGAGTGTCAATGCATTTTGTCCCAGAAATAACAAACAAATTGAAAACTAAGTTTAAAGAACATGGCTACGATATTGTTTACAAAAACAACAACAAACTTAGCAATTATCTTGGCTCGACAAAGGACAAAATAGACGCTTTAGAAAAATCGGGTATCTATGCTGAGAAATGTAACGACTGCGAAGGAGAATATTTTGGTCAAACCAAAAGAGGCATTAAAAAGAGATTCAACGACCATCTCACTTGCATTCGTTTGAAACAACAAAATCGATCTGCCATTGCAGCGCACATACTACAAGAAGATCACAGTATAAATGCAGAAAGTATACGCTTAGTCAAACAAGTGAGAAACGAACAACAACTTGATGCTTATGAATGTTTTTACATCCAAACCGGCAAAAATCTTCTAAATCAAGATAATGGAAACATTGAATCAACTTTGTTTCAACAAATCTAACAAACGTGTTATCACTCCGTTGCAAACGGATGTTTTCACATTCTCTTTTAATATTTTCTTCGTCGTCGATGATGTTATTGTTCTATTAGAAGCGTTAGCCGCCAACACTCAAAGCTTCGGTAGTGCAATGCTGATGATGAAACGAATGCGTTTCGAAATGCATTCAAGGTTCGTGTTCTTTATTTAATCAATTAATATTATTTGTTCTTTGTCCTTTTTTGTTAAATAAAGTTAATTAATGTTTGCGAAATCAAGTTAAGGTGTTTTTACTTGTTATTAAACTTTTATGTATTTTTAATAACGTCTTAACTCAGAAGTATTATTGCGGTGTAGTTTTGTTATGTCATAAAACTGCTAAGTCACTTTTCCAAAACACAATCTTCTTTTGAATAAAAGTTTTTCTTACCTTAAGCCTTTTTTCTAACTAGAATATTCATTTTAATTTTAATTATTTCGACATAGCTAAATCACAATTCCAAATAAAACTAAATATAAGGTGTTATTTGTATTTTTGAAAATGGGCTTAACGGATCAGCCACTTTACCAAAGTCTTTCTCGAAGCCAATGCAGTTCTATGTACGAATAATAATATTCGATATAAAAATTCAAAAAAGGAAAATGGGCTAAAGTCGATTTAAGTCCAAAATTTATTCTTAAAACCATTTGAGTTTTGGACGCGTCCGAGGAGGTCTCTTTAGTTTTTAAGGAAAAACGCCCCTAAAAAGAGGGTGTGACAAAAAACTTTGTTTGGAGGAATTGTTGAGAATAACTTCATCCACATACTTTGCGACTTCATTTCCATTTATTTCTAGAATAACCCGTTTTATGCTATATTTTTAAAAAGTGGGCGAGTCACTGGGCGGATATTTTAAATATTTACACTTCAGCATTTCGGGCCGTAGACAACATATATTCTTAATTTCAGCTTTCTACCTCCAAATTTGATGTCTTCGATTAAACATTTTTTTTTTCTATTTACTTGAGGGCGGATTTTAAAAACCTTTACGAATAATCATTTCGGGCATCTGGTCCAACCTGAATCCCGGATTCAGATCATTTATTTACTAAGGCCAATTAAATACCGGTGTTAGGTATTGAATTTGTTTGATCCCGGCTTGCCTTTTTAACGACTTTGACGCGTGCAAGTTAATAACCCAATAAACTAGGGTTATAATTACGGTCAGCCGTCAGCCACTCCAAATCGATAATGGATCCATGCAGTGCAGCTGAATAAACAACCAACGATCAATGTGGATACAAAGGAATGTGTAAAGCCAGCATTTGCTGTAATGTAAACACAACATCAAGATTACGCCGCTTGGATATTCACCGAACCACCACCCAGACTTCACTTCAGTTTCGATCATCAACCAGTACAGTTCACCATCATATAGAATAAGAATGTAGAATGTTAATTTAGTCTTATGAATTGAAATAAAGTTTTTTTTATTAAAGTTAAAGTGTGGAGAAATTAATTGGCGCCCGAACGTGGGGCACACCATAGAAAACCATCAGTTTAACCTAACTGATCGAAAAAATCCTGAAAATACAAAGTAAGGACTCGGTACAGTGAGTGATGTGTTAGTGTGCAAACAAAAAATATAAATCAAGTATCCTAAAGAAGGAGAAATAAGTTAAACAAAAAAGAAAAATAAATCAAGTATCCTAAAGAAGGAGAAATAAGTCAAACAAAACTGAAAAAATAAAAATACAACAAAGTGGCAAAAGAAAGAAAAACGAGTGAAAAATAAGAATATCCTTCAGAAAAGAAAGGAGGAAAAAGTGGAGAACAGAATAAAGTAAAAAACAAAAAATAATAAAAACAAATAGTCATCAAAGGACTCAATAAAACATCGCACCAAAGGAGACATCACCACATCATAGGGAGAATCATCCTATTAATAATTTATTGTAAGAACATTTTTTTTTGTTTTCCATATAATTAAGTAATTATAAGTACCTATGTATTAAGGTTGTAATCCAACCATATAATTAAAAAATATTGTTTTTGCATCCTGGAGGATCTTATTAAGAAATTTCACAAAATGACGACACAAACGAACGTTTCAACTAGTGAAGCCGTAATAGCTAGACTTAAAGCAGCAAACACTGCTTCGTTAAGAGCAGAAATAGATAATTTAAAAAAAGAATTAAACACGGTTACTGGTTCAAATACGGCAGTTGAATATAAAATACAAACAATTGATGAGCTTATCAGGTGTATTTAATAACACTAGATGTTATTAAATCCTTGCCAGAATTTACTGGCAATAACAATACCTACGTTAGTTGGCGTGAAGCTGCTAACAACTCAATGAGTCTTTACACCAAAGGGAGTAAAAAGTATTTCGCGGCATTGACTATTAGAAATAAGATTACTCAGAATGCCAATGACGTTATCACAAACCATGGGACAGTCCTGAATTTTGATGCGATTATAAGTAGACTAGACTTTACTTACGCAGATAAACGTCCTGCTCACATAATTGAGCAAGAACTTAGTGTTCTCCGACAAGGGAATCTACAAATAATCGAACTCTATAATTTGATTAACAAAAAATTAACTCTGCTTACGAACAAAACAATTATGACACACGGTACAGACAGCAGACTGACCCAAGAACTCAATAATATAAACCGGCGAAACGCTATTCGCGTCTTCATCACTGGGCTTAACGCCCCCTTATCAAATATTATATTTGCCCTGTCACCAGAGGATTTACCTAGTGCCTTAGCTAGGGCATAGGAATTAGAGTCAAACAATCAAAGAGCACACTTTGCTCTTCAGTTTACGAGGAATCAAAATCCTCAAAACCAAAATAATTTAAGGTTCCCAAGAAGAAACTTCATGGAACAAAATCAAGCTAGAAATTTTAATTTTCCGAAACCAGAACCGATGGAACTTGGAAGTTCCAACACAAGACAAAATACCAACGGTTACCGTCCTGCTAACCAAATTAATAGAAATTTTAGTGCGCCAAACAATCCTTTTAGGCAAACTTATAACCAACCAAAACCTTGGCAAAACAGGAACGACAACTACAATAATAGGTATCAACAGAAAAAAGAGCACATGAAAGTGCTCAAAGAACAGGTCAACCTCAAGAAAAGAGGGAACCAATAAACAATCTAAATGAGAATGCTTTTTTAGAGAACAGTTCCGGTTGCCATACATATACCGAAGAAATGGCGGAACAGGAAGACTATTGAAAATCCTGATAGACACTGGCGCTACAAGTTGCTATTGTAGGCCAAACACCTTGTTTAATAGACAAGAATTAGTTATTAAGAAGAGGGTACGAACCATTAATGGTTATACCATCATCACACATTTTTACGAAGTAAACATATTTTATAAGACAGTACGTTTTTATGAAATAGCAAATCTAGAAAGTGATTTGCTTATAGGTTACATCATTTTGAGGGATGCAAATGTAACATTGGATTTCAAGAGAGGAATTTTATTACATAAGGGCAGAGGAGAGAAAATATTCTCCTCGGAAAAAAGGCCTGAAACATTGGATGGAAAAATAAATCATAATGCAGAAGAAACAGCTTCTGAAGAAGTCAGTAATGCTTTGGAGTTACAAGAACTTGAAGCGCATTTTAAAGATTGTACGGACAATCTAAATAATAAGATAAAAAAATTAACAGAAAAAATAATTTATAAGATAAATTTGATTCATTCAAATATAGATATAAATTCTTTATTCAGGACAGATGTTCAAGCGGAAATTCGCACAATTGTTGAAACTCCTATATGGAGTAAACAATATCTTTACCTCTTATCTGTCTATCTGTCAATTTTTTTTTGAATAAAGAAATCGAAAAATTGTTGAATGACGGGGTTATTCAACCAAGTAATAGTCCATATAATTCGCCTATATGGGTTGTACCGAAGAAAGGTATTAATGAAGACGGGACACCAAAGCTTAGAATGGTGGTGGATTTTAAAAAATTAAATGAAAAAACCATATCAGATAAATATCCGATACCTGAAATTAATGTTATACTTTCAAATTTAGGAAAGTCTAAATATTTCTCTACAATTGATTTAGAGTCTGGTTTTCATCAGATACAGATGAAAGAAACAGATGTTGAAAAAACATCATTTGCCGTAAATAACGGAAAATATGAATTTTTAAGAATGTCATTTGGCCTTAGAAACGCGCCTAGTATCTTCCAGAGAGCGATTGACGATATATTGCGGGAATTCATCGGGAAGTTTTGTCACGTATATATGGACGATATAATTGTCTATTCAGATAATCTCAATGATCACACCAAACACTTAGAGATCATTATAGAAACTCTTAAAAACGCAAATATGAAAATATCATTGGAAAAGTCCAAATTTTATGAACAAGAAGTTGAGTTTTTAGGTTACATCATAGCTCATAATATAATTAAAACAGATCCAAAAAAAAATAGAAGCAATATCTAATTTTGCTATACCAACTACATTAAGACAACTAAGAAGTTTTCTTGGTATGACAGGGTATTACAGAAAATTCATTCAAAACTATGCCCTTATCACAAAACCATTAACAAAACATTTATCGGGAGAAAATGGAAAGGTTTCTCAATATTTATCCAAAAAAATCTCTATAAATCTGGATCAAGAAGGAATTTCAGCCTGTGTAAAATTAAAAGATTTATTAATCAATCAGATTGAACTGGTTCAACCAGATTTCAACAAAAAACTGATACTAACGACAGATGCTTCAAACAATGCTATTGGAGGTGTCCTAGCCCAAGAAGGAAAACCAATTATATTTATTTCAAAAACACTTAATTCAACCGAGCAAAATTATGCTACACATGAAAAAGAGCTTTACGCTATCGTATGGCTTTAAAAAATTTGAGAAACTACCTTTATGGTGTTTCAGATTTAGAGATCCATACGGATCACCAACCACTTACCTTCGCTGTCTCAAGCCGCAATCCAAACGCGAAAATGAAAAGATGGCATGCTTTTATAGAGGAGTTTGCTCCTAAAATAGTTTATAAACCAGGAACTACAAATGTAGTCGCTGATGCCCTTTCTAGGCAACATTTAAACCATATATCAGAGGATTCCTCAATCACTGGAACACAGCATTCTGCAGAGAGTAGTGATAACTTTCAGATTCAAGAAACCACTAAACCCCTTAACCAATTTAAACAACAAATTCTTTTAAGCCAAGGCAGATTTACTATTCACGAACAAATTAATAATTTTAACAAATCAAGGCATATTATAGAATATGATACCCCAGAAAATTTAGTTGCAATTCTTAAATTATATTTGCAACCAGGAATAGTTGCATTGTACCCCAGAGGATTTATACTCAGTTAAAGGAAAACTTAAGGAAACCTTCAGTAACCGTTTTCTATACACAAAAAACTTCCCAATAGATATAACCAACACAGAGGACCAGAATGTAATAATAGAGCAAACACACACTAGAGCACATAGAAGCTATAAGGAAAACCTTAAACAAGTTCATTCCTCTTATTATTGGCCTGAAATGAATAAACAGTTTAAAGAATCAATCAATCAATCAATCAATATGTCCGCAATTGCGAAATTTGCAATAGAAATAAATATCAGAGTTGTGAATGAATGCATTACTTTGGTACTGCATTCAGATAAGTCTAAGTCATATGACTGAAAAAATTGAATGTAAGTTAAACTTATTATGGTTAAGTTTAACTTTAACTTACAAAACAACATTCAGCAGTGATTTTGAAGATTGCGAATGGGCAGTTAAAAAAAGCAGTCAATTGACTGTAAGTTAAAAGAATGCAGTACTTTTTGACTTGTTGCATTCTTTAAGTTAGTTGTAAGTCTTTTAAAGTCTCCCTTTTTTTGCAGCCAGTAAGTCTTTTGACTGCATTCATTTAACTGTAAGTCTTTTGACTGCTTTTAAGTCTTTTGAATGCTTTAAGTCTTTTGACTGATTTTAAGTCGTTCGACTGCTTTCAGTCTTCTATGGATTCTTGCAAGTCCCTATTTTATATATGTATGTACATATTATGTATATATGTTCTCTTGCTAAGATGTCCTTGCAACAACAAAAATGGTCCTTTAATCCTGGAAAAAGGACTTTTTTTGCAAAATGTAATTAGAAATCGCACGGTATCATGGTGATGAACGTCATTTTGCTGAGAGGTCCTTGCAACAACAAAAATGGTCCTTTAATCCTGGAAAAAGGATTTTTTTCCAAAATGTGATTAGAAACCGCACGGTATAATTGTGATGAACGTCATTTTGCTGAGAGGTCCTTGCAACAACAAAAATGGTCCTTTAATCCTTGGAAAAGGATTTTTTTCCAAAATGTAATTAGAAACCGCACGGTATAGATGTGTTATAGGTTATCTTACTGAGAGGTCCTTACGATAACAAAAAAGGTCCTTCAAACGTGGAAAAAGGATATTTTTCAAATATTGTTGCAACTCTTTCTGTGTTCAAGGTTATGTTACAGGGAGATCCTTGGAACCCCCAAAACCCCCAACAAAGATGTTTTCTCAAAATGTCGTAAGAAATCGCGCACGATGATTGGGTTCAATATTATTTTGCAAAGAGGTCCTTGGATCATTGAATGGACCGTTGACAGACGGAAACAAGAACGAACAGAATAACTCCGTACTGAAAGAAAACAAGTTGTCATTTTCTTGAGTGGGATTTTTATATTTCATAAAACAAAGATAACAAAATAACTCAAAACAATGTCTTCGATGTCGAAAGAATAACAAATGCATATTAAACTATTGAAAATAAAAATAATAAAATAAATAAAACAAATAAATCGTTGAATGTTAGACCTTGTCACTGTTCACTTTCAACATCAACAATTTTTCAAAATTGGAGTCTGAAAGAGCTCCACGCTTAGGAGTGTTTAATAAACCAGCTGCAGATGCTTCAACAGGTGTGTTGTACCTTAAAAATGTTTTTTTAATGTTAGGGTACTTGTGCAATTAGTGAAGAGATGGTGATGATTGGGCATACAAATCAAAACTTTCGTTCTCCTCAGACATTCTAGATGCACTTCCTATATCATCTGTAAATTGTCATTAGATACTTGATTTTATTTTTGTTAAACCAATAAGTGTATACTGTCAATAAAATATAGCTCAGAGGTTTTACCTGACACGAAAAAGTCGAAATATGCACTCTCTGGTGCTGCTTGCATGGCTGATACATTAGGCGCATTACTGCATCCGTTGATTTTTGATCTTACCAAAGAGCTTATCTCACAAATTTTAGCTTCCCTAAAATTTGGGTTAAGTGCTGAGATCGACTTCAGCTTGACAGAGGGACAGAGCACAAAATTAGTATTAAACTAATAAAGCTTCTTATTTCTAATTAAACAAGGTGTTTTGTCCTTGAAAATTTATAATTCAGGGGATGATTTCTTTGCATGTTATAGAAACTTAGGTTTTAAGGGTAGATTCTTATCAAAATTCCACCAAGGTTTGGAAAACGAAAGAAAAATCGAGGTAATTTATTATTTTGATTACAAACATCTATGAGTATAAACATTGTCAGAGAAGCTTCTCAAATTTGCAGTTCGAATTCGGAGTTCTAAGTTCCTACCATGCGAGCCAAAAATCATAATCTGTATATAGATATAGATCGATAGATAGATATAATTGTTTATTTTCATATACATATATAATAGATAAGTACAGACCATAACATTATTCATAAAACAATGTTAAAAAGTTAACAAACATCTGAATATTGTATGAACACTATGAATCATTCTATATTTTTGTTACAATTGTTGTTGCCTATGCTCCTCTCCGCTTATCAGCAGCGGAAATATTTACAATCGGCATTTGTTATCGTAAGGACCTCTCAGTAAAATTACCTATAACACATCTATACATCTATAGAACATGTTATAGAACATGTTCGAGAGTGAATAGACGCATTTTTTTTCTCTGCTCCGGTAAAACAATTAAAACTCGTGTGTTATAAGTTATTTCTAATTAAATTGTGCGGGAATAATTCATTCTGCATATTACACATTTATTCGAATCATTGAAAATTCTCATAACTATCCAAAATCCTCATAAAAAACTTAATTTAAATACAAAAAAAATTGTTTTTGTGTTCTCGTACTAAAATACATATATATCAAACACCACACGATGTCGTCCGCAGCTAACACCCGCGGAAACCTAGCTCGAACGCAACAGCAACACGCAACTGTTTCGAAACAGAATTCGCCGTACACCAAACCTAACAAGTCCATGGATGGTAAAGCGGGAGTTTCCGACAAAAATCCCACCAAGCAAACTGCACAAATACTGGCGTCAGAATACCCTTCTACCCCGACCGCGCAATCACTTACCTCATGCACAACGTCAGCATCAACACACACATGTCTTTCCCTTGAGGTTCTCCATGAAGAGTTTAAACGGCACACTAACTCTATTATTGCCACCTTCAAAGGAGAGTTGGATAAAATTCGCAACGAATTATTACTCAAGGTACATGACATCGAAACACAAGTGACCGAAAACATAAACTACATTAAATCCGCAATCAATGATTTGACCCAACGCACTACCGCAATGGAACTCAATGTAAACAAAGTTCTCACCGGCGAGATTTCTGAACTGCGTCATCGTTGTGACATGCTTGAAAAAAAAGAATTCTTAACCGCTGCTGTTGTTTTCGGTATCCCAAAACTTGTTGATGAAAACTTGCACATTATTTACAATAAACTTTGCAATAAAATCGATATATCACCACCAGCACTGAAGAATATTTTTCGAACCAAACACCGCAATAATAATGACGAACCGCCTGTCATTTTCCAGTTCAACAGCGTGGGAGAAAGGAATAAAATGCTGAAAGCACTTGCTTGCTACCGAAAAAAGACTAAGCGACCGATCTCTTTACGCGATATTGGACTTGATTCAGACAATCATGTGTTTGTCAACGAAAGCCTGACTCCACGAAATCGGACTCTTCTCTAACATGCAGTACGTATGAAGAAAAAAGGCCAGCTGTTTTCTGTGCAAACGTACCTTGGGTCCGTGTTGGTGAAATCTGCTGTAGATGGAAAGAGTGTAACTGTTGCGGACTTTGATTGTTTAAACGCCGTTGCCGAGAGATGCCAGATGAGCAATGATGATCAACAAAGCATTGCAGTTAATCGTAAACAACACTGATATGTATTTACTTTACAACAATTACAGGAATTATTTTTCTCTTTGTTTTTTTAATTATTCTCTCTTTAACATTTGTACATCAATGGCCAAGCTTTATTTATTTTCCTTTTTAAATTCAACAGTTTACTTTGTTTTTCTCTGTTTTGTTTGTGTTTTTGCTTCTCCTCTGTTTAGTGGTTGTTTCGTTTTCCTCGCATATGGAATTGAATACCCTTAACAGTGGCTTCAGTTCTAGCGAGAGTGATATGGATGTTAGTTTATATCGAATGATTCGTGTGTTGCGCTCACAGATAAAAGGCATTCACGTTTGCCATATTATTGCTCAGAGTTTGAAACCAAAACTGGATGAATTTCGTCTGCTGTTCATTAACTCTACTGTTGACTTAATTTGCGTTTCCGAAACTTGATTTTTGCCTGATGTTCCGAATACAGTCTATAATATGAATGGTTATTAGCTTTTCAGAGGTGATCGAGTTGGTCGATTGGGTGGGGGTGTGGCTATTTATGTGCGCAATGGGCTACGAGCTAATGTTGTCTGCATATCTACCGCTAATTGTACATCCGAATACTTATTTGTTAATGTTGTATGTGGTGTTGAGTGTTTGCTAGTTGGAGTGATCTACAGACCAAACAAAAATATTGATATCTCGTCTATTTTTTGTGCATTGGAAGGTATTTCTTGTTCTTTTCCTAATATTATTGTTACCGGTGATCTAAATTGTAATTTACTAAATGTTCGTTCTTCCGCTCAGTTGATTGAAAGATTTAAAACTATTGACTTGACACCTGTTAATATATCGACTGCTACGCACTTTGCATACGACTCTCAGCAAAATGACGTTCATCACAATTATACCGTGCGGTTTATAATCACATTTTGGAAAAAAATCCTTCTTCCAGGATTAAAGGACCATTTTTGTTGTTGCAAGGAGCTCTCAGCAAAATGACGTTCATCACCATGATACCGTGCGATTTCTAATTACATTTTGCAAAAAAGTCCTTTTTCCAGGATTAAAGGACCATTTTTGTTGTTGCAAGGACCTCTCAGCAAAATGACGTTCATCACAATTATACCGTGCGGTTTCTAATCACATTTTGGAAAAAAATCCTTTTTCCAGGATTAAAGGACCATTTTTGTTGTTGCAAGGACCTCTTAGCAAAAGAGCATATATACATAATATGTACATACATATATAAAATAGGGACTTTCAAGAATCCATAGAAGACTGAAAGCAGTCGAACGACTTAAAATCAGTCAAAAGACTTACAGTTAAATGAATGCAGTCAAAAGACTTACTGACTGCAAAAAAAAGGGAGACTTTAAAAGACTTACAACTAACTTAAAGAATGCAACAAGTCAAAAAGTACTGCATTCTTTTAACTTACAGTCAATTGACTGCTTTTTTTAACTGCCCATTCACAATCTTCAAAATGACTGCTGAATGTTGTTTTGCAGTTAAATTCTTTAAGTAAGTTAATAGACTTACATAATAAGTCTTTAAGTTCATTTAACTGCAGTACTAACTTAACTGCTTTTTTTACAACTCTAATAAATATGATCGTCATCCAAATAAAATACCTATTGGCGGGGCTCCAATTCCTAAGAAAGAGGGGGAGCAGTTACACATAGATTTGTTTTTTGCACAAAACTTAATATTTTTAACCTGTATTGATTCCTATTCAAAATTTCTAGTAATCAAGTTAATTGATGACAAAACAAAACTAGATGAAAAAGTGGTAGAGTTATTACAAAGTTTTCCGGATGTGAAAACGATAACAATCGACAATGAGCCAGGTTTTACAACAGTTCAATTCAAAACATTAATGCAGAGACCAAACGTCCAAACTTACCACTCTGATCCTTAACACAGTACTACAAACGGCCAAGTGGAAAGAGTACACTCCACACTCATCGAAATTTCAAGATGCCTTAAGCAAGAATTTCATTTAATTAGTGACTTAGAGTCAATCTTTAGAGCAGCTCAACAATATAATAAAACAATACATTCTGTTACAAATAAAAAACCTCATGAAGTTCTTTTTAATAAAATACCACACGTAGCTACACAACCAAGACTTTTAGATGCCCAAGAAAAAATGTTAGAGAGAAACAATAAAAATAGGCAGGTAAAAACATAAATGCCCCGAATGAAATTATTTACGAGAAAATTATAGGTAATAGGAATAAACTCCAACCTCGATACAAGAAACAGAAAGTCAAAGAAGACTTGGGGACAAAAGTCGGAATATATAAACATAATAGGATTATTCATAAAGATAATATAAAAACATAATTTTTCCCTTTCAGGAAAATGATAAGAATTATTCTTCAACTGATTGCCATAGCGGCCACAGAGATAATCGACTACACTAGAGAGAACTATGTTCTCATATAAAATGGTAACGCAGCACTTTATCAAGTCTACGGGGAAATATTTCATATCACGAACTTAACGTTCTACGATCAAACGATTCAGAAATTGACTAAACAAATAAATGACGAGACTATACAATACGTGTACGAAATTCCACGAGACACACGTCATTATACAGACATATTTATAATCCAGACTCTGCTGGAACAATTAAGAGGACACCGCTCTAAACGAGCAATAGACACATTAGGCACCATTTGGAAGTGGATAACTGGTACCCCAGACCACGATGACATGTTATTAGTTACGAATAAACTTAACGAGTTAGTCACCAATAATAATAAGCAATTCATAATCAACTCTGAAATCTTTAACGCAATAAATAAAATTTCAAATTCATTGCATATTATAAATACAGAATATCGACATGAACTCGCTCAAGAAAGAAAGAAATTAATAATTTTAGAATTACAAAATCTTATACAAACAATTACACTTTCTAAGCACAATATTCTAAACCCCATCTATTCTAAATTTAAAAGAAATACAAGAAATATCTAAGCATGAGAATAAAGTTATTACCATTTCTGATTTAATTGATGTAAGTCTATTTAAAATATTACAGAATGATAATGTTATCATTATATTAATTAAATATCCAATAATAAAAGAAATTTGTCAATTATATGAAATTATATGATGGAAAATTAATAATAGGCGAAAAAATCGCAAAATGTAACCTAGAGTTTAAGAATGTTGAAAATTGTAAAATAGAACTAAGAAATACATTTTGTATATTAAATACTAGTGAAACATGCTTGTCTAATATACTTAACAAACAAAATGCAAGTTGTAACAAAATTAAAGAAAAGAATACTAGAATAGATATAATAAAAGATGGAGCTGTACTAATAAGCGGCATAAACACAGTCAACAACGTAACTACAAATGGAACGTACTTGGTAACATTTAATGGCACTATTATCATCAACAATACTACTTATGAAAATCCCACTGGAACCATACAAACATTCTTGAAGACATATTCTCTGGATCAATATTACGTAAATCAATACTTCGAAACGGATATCGAAAATCTAAAATTAGACAACATCAATCCCCTAGAAAACTTTCGAGAAGAAACTACAAATTATCCTCTCATCTCCACAACTATAATTCTGACCATTTTGGTTTGCCTAACATTCCTATTGGTTTACTAACACAAGATAGGTTAGGTTAGGTTAGGTTGTAGTGGCAGTCGGCAGAGGCCGACACACTTAGGCCAATGACAGGCACATTGTGATACCACACGGATGTATCATCCTCCTACTCGTTGAACCAGTTGGAGCTTTTGATGAAGCTTGATAGACTTTTTATGTCAGTGTCAATGAGATCGTTAAGATCATTGTAGAAGAAGGATCCTAAGTGGAGTTTACGTCTTTGAGAGAGGGCAGGGCACGTGCAGAGAAGGTGGAGAATTGTCTCCTCCTCTTTCTCATCCATACAGCTTCTGCAGAAGTCATTTGTGTGGACGCCAAGCCTTGTTGCATGTCTGCCTATGAGACAGTGTCCGGTGATCACACCAATTATAGCACCAATGTGAGATCTATTTAGAAATATCAAACACTTAGAGCGTTTCAGATCCAGCTTTGGCCAAATCTGCTTTGTCGCTAGACAAGTGTTACCACTTGTCCACCTAAGGTTACAATTCTCAATGGTCTGTCTCATAAACATGAGTTTGCATGTAGCGATTGGGATGCCTAATGAACCTTTATCAGGTAGAAGGGGTAGTGTGGTTCCTTTTTTGGCGAGTTCAACCGCCCTACAGTTCCCTGGAATGTCTGTATGTCCTGGCACCCAGCATAGGTGGATGTTGAAATGCTTCACCATCTCCACTAGAGATGATCGACAGTCACGGAATACGATAGAGTTTGTGGACCCAGAATCCAGGGATTTTAATGCAGCTTGACTATCTGAGAAGATCCAGATATCCGTGACGGATAACACATTATTCTTCAGCCACGACAGGACTTCTTTAATAGCCAAGATTTCTGCCTGGAACACACTGCAGTGATCAGGGAGTCGAAAGCAGAGGCTGAGATTCAGCCTGTAAGAGAACACACCACCTCCTACCCCCTCGTCGGTTTTGGATCCATCAGTAAAAAAATGGATCGATTTATTTTCGACGGGTGGCCCTTCCCAGAATGTTCTGGGAGGGATCTTGACCTTGAAGTTTTTGTCAAAAAGGGTCTGAGGGGTGGTGTAGTCTATGTTACTAGGGAGGATTCTAAATTTTTTCAGAATAGATGCGTGGCCGATTTCATTCTCGGACCATTGGAACGTTGTTTTGAGGCGGATAGCCGCACTAGCAGCCACATGCTTGCTAAAGATGTCCAGGGGTGTCAGGTGAAACAGAATGTCCATTGCAGCAGAGGGGGTAGTGCGCAGTGCACCAATCATGCAGAGACAAGCTGTTGGTTGGACTTTGCCAAGCTTATCGCGATTTATTGCTTTGTCTAGGGCAGTCCACCAAACAACCACCCCGTACATAAGTATCGGTCTTATAACCGAGATGTATAGCCAGTTGGTAATGCGGGGTTGGAGCCCCCATTTATTACCAATGGCTTTTTTGCAGGAGAAGAGTGCTGCTGTAGCTTTACGAACTCTTTCTTGAATGTTAGGTTTCCAGCTAAGCTTTCTATCCAGAATGAGACCCAAGTATTTTGCCTCGTTCGAAAAGACTAGACTTGTGTCCCTGATAGAGGGGGGATCTATGTGTTTAATTTTATGTTTCCTAGTGAATAAAACAAGTTCGGTTTTGTGGGGGTTAACACCCAACCCACAACGATCTGCCCATGTTGTTAGCTTGTTAAGAGCGTTTTGGAGAAGTTCTTTCAGGGTGTTGAGGTGCTTCCCTGAGGCGGCAATTGCAACGTCATCTGCATAGGCAATCACCCTGCAGCCCTCCTTTTCTAGGCACATCAGCAGCTTATTCACCAATAAGTTCCAAAGGAGGGGAGATAGGACTCCACCTTGTGGCGTACCTCTACTGACAGATCTTCTGGCCGATGTCATAGCCAGTTTCGAGTTTATAATCCGACTTGTGAGAAGTAGATTAATAAGCTCACCAAGCGAGTCATCCACCTTCAGATCTGACAGTGCATTTGCGATCGCGGATGTATTGACGTTGTTAAAAACACCCTCAATGTCCAGGAATGCAACCATAGTGTACTCCTTATGGTGAAGGGAGTATTCGATTGAACGTACTAACGTGTGTAAGGCTGTTTCAACAGATTTGCCTTTGCAATATGCATGTTGAGCCGTAGACAGAAGTCTTGTATCAATGTTAGTACGCAGATGGATATCTATCAGCCTTTCTAATGTTTTTAGAAGGACTGACGATAGGCTTATGGGTCTGAGATCCTTAGGATGAACATGGGAACATTTACCGGCTTTGGGTATGAAAACTAATTATACTTCTCTCCATAACAGCGGAATGTATGCCATTTCTATGCAGCTTTTCAGGATTACTTCAAGCAAAGGCGAGATGATATCCGAGGTGTTTTGCATTTCAGCTGGTATTATGCCATCTGGTCCCGCGGATTTGTAAGGTTTGAAGCTGTGTATCGCCCAAAGCAGTTTGTTCCTAGTAATCAGACCTTTGAAGTTAGTTGTACGTGCAATTGACATAGATAGGTTTTTATTGCTAGTAACGTGGGAGCTACCAGGGAAATGTGTATCCAGTAGTAGATTGAGCGATTCCTCGCTGGAAGTGGTCCAGGAGCCGTCCGCCTTTTTTAAATAGCTAGGCATGCCTGGGTTGGTTGAGAGGATTTTTCTTAGCCTAGATGCCTCCGAAGATTCCTCTATTTTTCCACAGAAGAGTCTCCAAGACGAGCGTTTGGCTTTCCTCAGTTGCTTTTTGTAAGCATTGAGAGATACTTTGTATGAAGCCCAGTCGGTGTCAGCTTTTGTGAACTTGGCTTGGTTGAACAGTTTCCTACAATTGCTTCTTAGAGGTCCTAGTGCTGGGGTCCACCAATGCGGCTTCGTTTTGCCTCTAAGCCGTATGAGCGGGCAGTTAGAAGTCAGAGCTTTATTGAGGGCCAAGGTGAGTACCCTGACCTTCTTATCTAGCTCCATGGTGTTCCGAGGAGAACTAAGGAGTTCAGATTTCATAGAACTTTTCAGCACTTCTCTATACTTGAGCCAGTCAGTTTTCCTATAATTTCAAAAACTGGCTGGCGGGGAGGGTCATCGGCTAAACTGAATTGAATGTAACGGTGGTCCCTAAAAGAGTGTTCCGCCGAGACTTTCCAGTGTATAATTTTCTGATGGATTGAGTCGGAGACCAGAGTTATATCTAGAACCTCCTGTCTATCTGTTGTAATGAAGGTAGGTTCACTACCAGTGTTACACACAATGAGATTAGTATTAAGAATATAATCAAAAAGAGACTCACCTCTGTCGTTGATGTCGGAACTGCCCCATACTGAATGGTGCGCATTGGCATCACATCCAATAATGAAACCAGTTTTTTGATGTTCAGCTGCCGCGATCAGTCCCTCAAGGTTTACACCAGGCAAGGGCCCTACGTGGTCATGGGCCATATAAGCCGAGGCTATCCAATGGGTGCCGCGAGCAGTCTCTAGACTCACCACGGTTGCATCACGGTCGCTGAAATTAGGGAGTAAAAATACATTTAAGCTACTTTTTGCCAGTACGCAAGTTCTAGGTTTACCTTTGTCTGTTGCATACAACAATTTGTGTCCATGAGTCCGGAGTCCTCGAACCAGGTTGTTAACAATCCATGGCTCTTGGATCAGGACCATATCTTCTACATCTTTAGAAAGACGGATAAGAAGGGAGGCCGAAGCCTTTTTGGAGTGGTGGAGGTTGATCTGTACTAATCGCAACATTGATCGTCGCAATCAGGCAGAGGAACCTCCACCACGGTGTTATTTAGGTCTGAGTCCGAGGACGAGCCTAAAAGCTCGTCCTCACTAAGGACTTTGCTGAGGGGGTCTTCCGTGTCCATACTAAAGATGGTGTTAGTAGTGGTCGTGGAGGGCTGAGTGGGAGCAGCCTTAATTGGGTCATCATCTTCCAATGATGGAAGGGAGATTGATGCTCCAGGATCAGGGGTGTTAATTCCTGTGTCAGGGGGATGCGGAGGCTTGTTAGCGTCAGGGTCATCCTTCTTGTACACCCGAAGTGTGATCTTATCCCAACCGAACTGGATTGCGCCGTTGGTCTTTGCCAAAGGAGCCAGGGATTCCTGATTGATCACTATTATAGCTGATCTGAAGGATCCCCTATGCTCTTCCATCTTCGCAACCTTCCAGTCATGGATTGGTAGTGAGGGATTGCCCAGTCTGATGACCGCCAATACTTCTTCTGCTGAGGGGGGTTCGGGGGAAATTCTACCCTCCGGATCGCTGTGGTCGATCACCGCGACCACGATTTTGTCCTTTAGGACATCGCTGAGGGACTTTTGAGATTTAGGGGCGGAATGTGGGGTGGTGCTGGTGTTATGCACCTTAGGTTTTTTGGAATCCGAAGTGGTTTCTTCCACCGATCTCTGGCGCTTGGACGTGGAGTCCTTGTTAGCGCTCTTGTCCTTCTCAAGGAGGCCTTGGGCCCATTTTAATTTAGCGATCTGCTGCGGAGTTCTGTCGGTCTCCAGAATATCTCCAAAGACCTTCAGAGTTCTTATGGCATTTCGTCTGTCCTTGTAGTACGCCCTCGAGTGAGTGCGTTGTCGCGAACATCCACTGCGAGACGTACTAGGATCCGTGATTGGTTTTTTTGTAAGGCTAGCAACGGAAGGGCCATGAAGTGCCACAATCCTACCGCTGCTAGGAATTGTTTTGCCTATATTAGGCTCACTGCTGCTGGTAGCAACTGGACCACGATTACTCACAGTCGCAGTGCTACTTTTCGTTGCAGGAGCCGCGTCAGTAGACAGCAAGGTCGCCGTGCTACCGCCCGGTTTAGAAGAGATACCGGTCTTGATGTTTTTGTTTTTATTTTTGTTTGTATTCATGTTTTGAACCCACGAGTAGCGGTGAAAGGAGGTCCGCCTGCACAGAGATCCGCAATATGCAGGTAAGGCTGGTTAATCCGGAGATCGCCAGGTATCCGGATACTCCGTGGACGACTGAGCTATTTTTTAAACTGGGGGAATTGGAGCAGGACGGAATGTCCTTTGGGCAGTTCTTAGTAGATGTATGAAACATCGTTAAGCCTTCACTCGACAAGGTGACTACTCTTCGTGAAGGAACTACAATATAAGACGCCTAGGAATTCCCGATGTTGAACCAAATGAAGCAAGATTCCAGTCACTCCTACAGAAATTGGAAAAATATAATGAAGAAGCGGGGACGCTTCATATAGAAGGAGGGGAGTTAATCACCCAATAAACTAGGGTTATAATTACGGTCAGCCGTCAGCCACTCCAAATCGATAATGGATCGATGCAGTGCAGCTAAATAAACAACCAACGATCAATGTGGATACAAAGGAATGTGTCAAGCCAGCACTTGCTGTAATGTAGACACAACATCAAGATTACGCCGCTTTGATATTCACCGAACCACCACCCAGACTTCACTTCAGTTTCGATCATCAACCAGTACAGTTCACCATCATATAGAATAAGAATGTAGAATGTTAATTTAGTCTTATGAATTGAAGTATAGTTTTTTTTATTAAAGTTAAAGTGTGGAGAAATTAATTTGCATGCTCTTCTGTTGATTTTCGTTTGATCGTCTATTTACAATACCGGTGATACGTCGTGTTAACTAACGGATTTGCAGGCATTTTTGCAGGAGAGTTTCAAGGTGGTAAATGCATCGCATGGCTCAACAGCATATTAAAATTGGCAAGAAATAATTTGTCCCCTTAGTCGCCTTTCAGGACAAGCGCTGTTTATTGGGCGATGCTGCAGTGATATTATTAGCCCGAATTCCCTAAATTTATTATTATTTTAAAGAAACAAAAGCATGTCAGGTAGAACATTAGCAGCCCTATTCATTAGATTTCCTTAATCAACTGATTGACAGTGTCTCCACTAAGTCACGTCAAATGAGTTAATTTGACTTTAACTTAGATCTCAAAAAAGTTTATTCATAAAATTGATTTTGCCATGTAGTAGCTAATCAATCAATTAAGCGAAACTAAGCTGAAAACCTGGCAGCACTCTCGGTCTTCTGTGTTACTTTTAAATTTTGACAGCTCATATAAATTTGGGAACTGGGGAACTGAGGTTAAAATGTATTCAAGAAGAGCATGACTCGGCGATGAAGAAATTTTCTCATAAATGAACAATTGTTATTTGTATTATTTTAATAAGCTTTATTAAAAACAGTCATTAAAAATGTAAATGAACAAATAATCTACGATTGATTTCTCGTCAGCTTGGGTTTGACAATATTGGCCAATCTGCTTCAGCTTCCTCTCTATTATAAGGTTCTATAAAGGTTGTAAAAAAGGTAGGTATTGAGTGGTAAAATGACCTGTGAATGGTATTATTGCCTTGTGGTTCGTTTAAATAGAGTGCTAAGTTATGAAGAACTGCTAGCGCTATTACAGTAGTTTTAACGGAATCTATAGGCCCTCTCATACCATTGAGCAGTATGCGAAACCATTGCTTCCAGACTCCAAAACATCGTTCAACAACGTTTCTCGTGCCGATATGAGAAGCGTTGTATCTACGTTCTTGTTCTGTTCGAGGGTTCAGTATGGGAGTAAACAGATACGATGAGCAAGCATATCCGCCGTCACCAAGTAGACGTCCTTTAAAGTCTCCGCGTTCAAAACGCTTTTTAATGCGGCTTTCCCGAAATATACGAGAATCGTGTGTACTTCCGCGCCAATGACAAACAATATCTCTAATCTTTAGACACGAATCGCAGACAACCTAAAGAATAATTTTACTTTAAGATGATTAGATTCACGTATTAACAGCAACGAACTTGTGTATTTATAGAGTAATATCCTTTCCTATTTATGTAGTATTGACTTGCATCTCCTTTTACTTTTTGAATTTTGATGTGAGTACAGTCGATCGCACCTATTACATCAGGAAATCCTTTGATACTTCTGAATTTTGAGATCACATCAAGTTGTTCTGAAGCCAGTGATGGCATATTTATATAAATTGGTCTTTTCGAGGCAAATGCTCTCGAAACCTTCGAACATATTCGGCTGAGAGTAGGTTGGCTAAATCCATGAATATCTGTGCTGTCGTCTTGAATCTACGAAATGAATATAGGATTACATTTTAAGCGGCTTGGCTTACTTCATTCCGACCCCAATATCGAATAGCTGCCATTATCTGAAGTTCAACATCGATATGCCCACCAATCCGGTCACCCTCCAGATCCCCTCAAACGATTTCAATTAGTTTTTTCATGTTTTCTTTACAGAATCTATATTTATTTCTGAATTCACTTTCATTGAGATCAAAAGTGTTAAAACGTGGTTTATAGTTTTTTAAACGCCTTCTGTTACCAATATTATTGTTCAATATATTAAAATTATCTAAAAAATTCGAAAACGTATCTGCCATATTTATCTGGTCTTATATTCTTTCTGAGCACAACGGGAAAATGTAAGTTAATTCAGTTAATTAGGCATTTAATTTTTTGACATTTGATTAAGTGTGAATTATCTTTAAGAAAAATTTTTGAATAAAGTTTTGTTAAATTAAACTAAGATTAGGTCTGATTCAGCTTTAATTAAGTGTTATGAATAAGGCTGTAGATGTGTAAGTTTATTTAAAGAACTGAGAAGAGTGCACCTTACAAGGTGAGAGTGTTTCAAGTTTAAGCTGCTCAACAGACGGAATTGAGGGAAATGGCTACCTGGGACTCACCCATCTTTTTAGTTCGCACACAGATCGTGCATTTATATACACACACAAATATTCCACAGTACCTTCATGTAGTGTGGCGGCAAATGCGATACTGATCGGATGTGTTTTTACAAAACTGGAACGGTGACTTTTTGGTGATCAGAGAGTCCCAGGGACTCAGGTAGGTATTTGTGCTACAATTTGCATATGTGCTTGCTTTATTATTTTTTGTTTTTTTTTGCACGAAATTCAGTGATAAGTATGGATTTACGTACACCAGGACAAGCAGGTGAAGAGCTTAACAGAAGTAACCTGATTTCACGTCTATACAACACTATTTTGCCATTTGAACTACGTCTATCAATTTCATCGATTACCAAAAGAGAAATACCTGACGCGCCCGAGGCTGCAGAAGAAAAACTTCCCAGAAGTGAGCGAAAATACTGCCATGTTTACAGCTCCAAAAAGAGGACTGAGATTGCATACCTTTGTTGCGCATGCCAGAAGCCAGTTTGCCTGGGATGGTTAGGTTAGGTTTATGTGGCTGTCGGCAGAAGCCGACACACTTAGACCAATTTAGGTCCATTGTGATACCACGTATGTATTATCTACCTCAACTCTGTAGATGGGACTGGCCAACGACACGCGGTTGTTCTCAAACGGTCCCCCATCTACGTACTAACCGCGCCCAACGTCGTTTAATTACGGTGATCTGACGAGAACCGATTAACTCGACGTGGTATGGTCGTTGGTTAGTTTGCCTGGGATGCTCCCGCAAAATATGCAAAGTGCAAAAACTTCTAAAATCAAGTCTGCATTTAAGTACCTGCACTTTTTTTTTCTTCATATGGAGACAGTTACTTTTTGCATCAAATATGAATTAAGCGTTATTTTTCTGTTTTGAAAAGTGAATTGCTAGTTTTTTATTTTTTTTTTTATATATTTTTTTTTAATTCCAAAAAATGTGATTTTTCAAAAAAAGACTTGGAAACTTCCATGAATAAATCTGAATTATAGAGCATTTTTATAAATCTTTTTGCTTTATTTTATCAGAAAGATGTTGAAATTCAAAGAAATATATCCTAAATATTGAAAAAAGCAATATTACACAAAGTAGCTATTTAAGCAAGTTTTTTCACCTAGTAATTAAGGGTTAAACATACTTTTAGGTGAAACTGACCGCTTCTTTAAAACTGTCATTGCAAAGAATATCAAATCTCCAGACACAGTGTCACTACAATTTATGCGCGATAATAAAACTACCACCTAAGAGAAATGAGTTTTTGGAACATATTTACAATATTAAAGAAAATAGATATTAAGTCTTCAAAAAATCGACCAACTTTAAAGGTATTTGCGTTTGACCTTCAGCGATAGGTACTTTCCTTTACCATATATACAATCATCTACAATAGAAGACAGTTATATATACAGTAATGTCTCGCTAATCCGAATCAATTATTGCATGGGGGTATTCGGATTATCGAAAAATTCGGACTAATGAGTTCAAGACGGGAACAGGGAAAAATTGCTTATTTAACCAAAATAATCTTTATTTACTACAGCTTAAAGCTAAAATTCAGTTCAAAGACATTATGTTCATTTGTAAAAACAAAAATAACTTAGGAAAAAATTTAAAAGAAATTCATAAATTATATATTTTTCATCATCATTTTTAATATCATATAATTTACGCTTACTTTTTTTCTATTAAATGTTTATTTTTTCTTTTGCTTTTGCAATGTCATCAAAGCCTTTTGTTTGAGATTTTGCAGAGCCAATATGTCTGAAGCGGAGGCTTTGTTCTCCAACGCCCACTTTGTAGAAACAGCTAAAGCTCTGATTGCATCTTCATGCTTTGTCTTCTCTTGATGCTCGTGTAGTGCCTCTTCTTCATCGCTTTCTATAATTGTGCTATCCTGGATGTTGTCCTCGTTCAGCCAATCGATAACTTACTTCATTAGCACTCAAATGAATTCCACACATACCTTCGATAGTTTCTGTAAAATTTGCCATTTCAGAATTTGATATACCGTTTGGTTGATTTATTAGTCGAGCCAGCGTAATATCGTCCTCAACATCATACTCATCTGACTCAGTGAAAGATGGCAAGACTTTCCAGCAATTTTTAATCATTTCCTGTGACAGCCCCTTCTATGCACTGGCCAAAAAGAAAACGGCGTCTCTTAACGGTTATTTCAGCCATTTGGTTCATAACGTGAGACAACCGATTTGTTTTGTAGTTTAGCATCTTTATCCTTATTATATTCTGATCCATGGGTTGGATCAGGGACGTACAGTTTGGTGGTAAAAATAGTGTCATTATCATACCGTTATCAGTTTTAAGCTCATTTACTGGTGGGTGAGATGGCGCTTTGTCAAATAGCAGCAACGCTCTTTCCGGTAGTCCCTTTGCATGCATAGAACTTTTCACCTGAGGCACGAACGAATTGAAAAAGCATTTTTTGAAAACTGTGGATGGCAGTTGAATCGTATTCCAAGTGCAAATTCGCTGCACCAAAGGAACGTGGTTTCTTTGATTTGCCAATCACTAGCATTTTCAGTTGATGTGTGCCTGTTGAGTTAGTGCAGGCCACGCTCTTTGCTTGCCTTTCGTCCAGGACCTGTTTTTTTCGGTAGAGCCTACTAGGGTCCTCTCTGGCAAAATTTTCCAATATAGAGCACTCTCATTAGCGTTATAAATTTGGAGCAGGTGGACTTTCCGCAAACACCACTTTAATTTTTTTTAATAATTTCACATTTTCGTTTTAATGTTAGCGCTATGTGAATCCTTTTATTCGCCATTTCCAAACAAAATTAGATAAACGAAACAATACAAAAACTTAGAAACTTCTGTTACCACTGTAAATAAACTCCTGGGCACGTGCTAAAGCGACAGAAATAAGATCCTACTGCTACCAAAGGAGCGAAGGAAGAACGAAAAATGCGTACATACCTACCTACATACATTGATAACTACTGGGTCGCAAAACGGCAAGATTACTGTAAAAATTAAAGCGTTTGTATGTTTTTATTAGGAATTCGGATTACAGCGTACAAGAATTGGAGCTGATTCGTACTGTAGAGTACATAATGAGTAAAAATATTGATTCGGATTAGCGCGATATTCGGATTAACGGTGATTCGGATTAGCGATACATTACTGTACCTTTAATTTAACAATTCGTGATTGTTATAAATACTCTTTTCGTTATGTTAATAAAGAAAGCAAAAAGAACTAAGTCATGAAATCTCTTAATTTAAATTATGGAAAATGGCCTTTGTACATGTTAGTGTAAGGAAAAATAGCCAACCAAATTTCCAAATTAAAGCAACCAAAAAAAAAACTCTACTCATAAATTGGCTCATTAAATAATGATTGGGCTCATTACCTATTTGAAGTAGGTAGGTACCTAAACAAAAACAATGTAAACATCATCAACAGGAACACCAAAGCATCTCACAAAAACAAACATTTACAACTTCTAGTGTGCCAGAGTATACGCTGATGTCAAAGCAGTACATAGTTGCCTTTGCGTCAAAGTTACTTAGGTGTTGTTGCAGGGATCACACTAAAAACAAAACGAAAATATTATGAAAAGAATAACAAACGTATAAACATCAAAAAAATAGAAGGAACATAAAAATCCCCACAGCACAAACAGCTGAAACTCATATGAACGAAAAGAGAGACAAAAAATGCTGCTACCGTATGTTATTGACATCGTACAGCTGAAACAGTGCCACTGGCAGCAAACTGAACATGACATGTCCGTCCCACACCCCGTTGACGCCAAACTAAACTCCACACACATACTTCACTCGTGCATATATAGCACAGCCATGTATTCGCGTAGCGTTTGTCAATCGCCCGCTAAAATCATCACCCGTTATCAAGCCCAAAGGGGTGAACTGAACACTAAACAATTTTTGTTGCTAGCGTAGGGGGTGTAACGGGTTGTAAAGAGTCTACAGAGGGCGTCAGAAGCACAACAGAATTCAAGTTTGTCGGCTGACTTCATGCTCGTTCAATTGTGATAATCGTGTTATCATGTGCAATCGCCAATTTAATTTTCGATAAGGTGTAGGTACCTATTTCCATCCCTTATGGGGTGCTTTTAACTTTTTTTTGTATGCGTTTTGTTGGTTCCACCATCACTACGAACACTTACCATCCAATCAGCAATTCAAAACTGCTGCTACCGCCCGCACGTATTAAGCCCATATGCGAATGCGAGGCAATCCTTTTTTCGAGTCTGACAACATGCTTTTCAAAAAAAAAATGGAGAAAAACAAAAAAAAGGACCCGGAACCATTTGAGATTTTTTTTATCCCTGTTACCACTGTCATCGTTGACGTCATATCAAAGCCATACCATGTGATGTTTAACATTGAATTTCTACACTGATCCTTCTTGCGTTATTTTTTTTATCCTTTTTACTGGTTTTGCATCTAAGAATGTGTATGTTGTTGTTGCTCTTTTTGGACAGGGGATGGTTGACCTGCCCACTGAGAATGGGTTAGTGGCTCTTAGAGACCGAAAATATCTTTTGGCCCTGTTAGCTTTTATCGATTTGTGCGAAAATTTCAAATAAAATGTTTTACTTGTTTTCGTTGGAAGGATAAACAGGACGGTTGTTGGCTGCATGCTCCCGTGCCATATAATAGTGTATAAAGTTAAAGATGATTATTGCAGAAGTTTTTTGATTTGAAACAAGAAAAAAGAAAGAATCTCCTAAGACCTATTTTGTGTAATCGGACATTTTAGTAAACAGGTTACGGAGGTAATATCCGCCAATATTAAATTGAGCCCCGTTTAAATTCTAACTTGAATCGGAGAAAAAAATAAACCTAAAAAAGGGGTGCTTACTATCGGGCTTTGTTTGCATTTTCATTTAAGTCCTTGGTGAATTTTGGAAAATCCTTTTATTATTTCCAATTACTTAAAAGAAATCATTGAGACAAAAAGGGAAAAGGTTCGTTGCGTCAAAGGGCCATGTTGATTGTGGGGCTTCAGTTGGAGTTGAGTTGCTTTTATTTTTTTTTAATTAACGATAAATTATGGCGTGTATCAATGCATAAGGTTTAAACATTTATTTACATAGACTTGTGTTTGTGTACTGATTTGTGCGTCCTTTTTTTGCTAATTAGAATGTAATCTCTTTGAATTTCTCAGTGAGTTGTCGTCAAATGAAATTCCAAATGGATACATCGAAGCGTTTCATTTCATAAAGTGGTTGAATGAACGGACAGATAGGACTAAACACAGAAAGTCTTGCGTTATTATAATATGCCTTCATATTATTAGCTTAAAGCATGTTTATTCAATAGTTATTATCAAAAAAACACTTACGCTATTATGACTTATTCAATATTGTAAAATCAAATATCTTAAGTCGAGTTGGGCAGCTTTTACTTTTTTTTTTAATTTAAATTAATTTTTTTGTCTTAGGAAAGGTCAACCTAACACGCAAAGTTAGAGCCCGATGTGCTCTCAGATAAATATTGTTGAGAGCAAAACGAACTATCTCAACGACGCGATGTTTGTTATTTTAAAAGCAGAAGAACTAATTGGAGTAAGATCGTTATTTGTACCGAAAATGTATCATTTCTTATTGTTATATCTTATTATTCTTGGATACAGCGCCACCAATTGTGTTAGAATAAGAAATTCAAAAAACTTTTTTTTTAATCAATGTATTTCATTTTTTTATTATATACCCTCCAGTTGGTAGCCGTCTTAAAGTACCTATTAGATAAAGTAAAGCTGTGTCATAGCTAGGTATGAAGGTGAATTTAGGTGGTGGTTGACCTGAATCCCTTGGCAGCTTTAGGCACGCTTGCGATCGCACGGCGTTAGCTCGACGGCGGGGGTGAGATCTTGCTGCCTCTCTATGCACACATGAATTTCGTGCCTGGTCTTAGAGGTCTTTTTGATGAATGAAAAGAAGTCCAAAAGAGATTAAAAATAGACTATGAAGATAGTAAGAGTATAAGAGTATAAGTAGGTATATGCTCAGGAGAGAACTAAATGAAATTTGAAAAAAAGGTGAGAGATGAACAAATGAAGCTGATGCTGTTTCAGATGGCGTGAAACATACGGACTTGCCCTCCCATTTGCACTCGGTGTTAACCGGTGCACCGTGACTATCCCTTGTCCATTTTGTAGCTGGGGTAGTCCCTTAAATTACCCTTGCGAGCGTCTACCCGATCACGACCTTAATAGCGAATAATTTTAACCGTGACAGAAACACATATTTATTTTATATATACATAATTATATACCTCAGTTGTAGGATATGTAAGAACAGATTATTTATTTCACCAAATATGTCGCGTTTTAATAAAGAACAGATAACTATCTAATAACTTTAAAGGCATAGTGCTATATTAAGTAACTTAGTACGTAGTAGTCAATTTAATTGAATATCTATTGTTAATAGAAGTTAAGTGATTAGTTATATGCAAATGTTTTATTGGTATATCTAGAGTAATTAAGTTAGGCTAGTTAAATTTGTACATAATGTATAAAAAAAAGGAAGCTAGTTTGCCAAAGAAATCTTAAAATGGTACAAAGCGTACTTACAGTTTTCCAGGAGTGTCGATGAAATTTGTGGCCACAATTTTCCTTCGCTGATGACGGACGATTATGATTGAGATTTTTGTCTGATTTTGTGTGAATGCACTTCGTTTATGTTTAAATTTTAGGAACTAATTTCTTAGGCAAAATATTAGCACTCTTTAAGAAAATAAGGTTAGGTTAGAAAAATTGAATTTAAGCTAATCAAATTTATAGGGGTGAGATACCAAATTTACACATTCACAAAAGGAATAATTAGCTATAGATTGTAGTACTTGTTATTTTTTTAGATTAGTTTTGAGGTTCGATTCAATATTTTAATTAAATAGTGTTTCTTTGTCCGCCGAATTTTTGGGACGGCATCTGAGATGTTGGTGTAGGGATGTCTGAGAGTGTGGCTACGCTTCAGCTGACCGCATGCACTGCTTCTTATGCTGAACACATGCGTTCTCGTTATTTTCGTAGGCGCGCAGTTGTCAGACAACTCAGCTTTTTGGATTATCAAAGACGATCATTGAAGAAGTAAAGGTATATAGAAATTTTTGTTGCGGACGCTCCACTCGACTTCTCTATACTTTTGTAGAGAAGCTAGCGAGATTTGTATGGAATGCGCCCGCAGTTTCTGTGGACACATTAGAAGAGAATTAGTGCCAATAGTTAATCAAAAACGTCACTGATTACAAACCTATTTAATTATGGATGGTATGTTTAGGGGAGTTTCCCTATTCGACTGTTTATTATTTGAAGTACTGGTGTACTTCGGCATGCGTTCGATGTTTTCGGACACGTGGCTTGATGGGGTATGGATTTTAATGCTAAACAACACATCCGTAAAAGAAAACCTATCGAAGCGAAATATTTTGCCAAATTAGTAAAGTTAAATGGACTTTATTGTAAAGGGCTGTCTTACCTTTAAAAGGATCTGATTTAAATTTCCTTCTCGGAATTTTTTTGTGTTTGCCAGAGTCGGAAACCGCCTAACCACTTTCACTGTCTGCACGCTAAAGAAAGAGCGTTGCGCTCTCGGCTTGAAAAAATATAAATTGATGGCCGTGTAGGCCACAGTTCATGGCAAAAGCCAAATTCACGATGGGCATAGGGGTGTGTTGGTTTTACTTCCTGTTTCCGTCGCGGATATGGTAAGGTAATCGTTACATTTAAAACTTGACGAAAATATTTTATAAAAATTATTATTTTTGCTGTTAAAGGCGTTCGCCACAGCTGATCACCTCCTTTATTCTTGCCGTCACAAAAGTTGGCTGTAACCAACTTTGTTGATGGTTAAATTAGACGATAGTATGAAATCCACGAAATAGTTTCCCCCACACCATGTTCTGTGCATAGGGATCACCAATATATAAATAGGCCCACTTCCCTGGTATCGCAATAGTATATGAGTTCAGAAATTGCCTTTGGTGGTGGATGCACTTCCGAAGCATAGGAGATATAAGCTGACACCACGACGAAAATCCTCCAATCTTCATTCGTTTTGTAGCTTATAGCTGCAGCAACCAAATCTTGGCCACACAATTTTCCAGGCTTAGTCGCTGTGAGAAGGTTCGACACAGCAAAGCAAGGCCTGGACCTTCCGGGCCGGTCGTCACAGAGTATCGTGGTGCCACAAATACCTCCAAGGCCACAGATGTGATTTTTACACACCCATGGCTCCTGTATGGCTGTGCCTTCAACTGGCATAGTTTCTTTGCGCCGCGCGACTGTCACCTCTTAGACAGGAGCCCACCGGTACGTGCCGGTTCTGGAGTCCGTTCCGCCTATTCGGTTTCTTTGACTTCTTCAGCAACATCGCAACTATCTGCTGCCTGTCTATCGAAATGAAGCTTAAGCGTATCAGCTTGAACCTTGCCGTTACTTTCTACATTTTTCAACGAGTCTTCAGAAGCAAGCGTTCTTACAACTCCTATGTCAACGCCTGTACCCCTGTATTCGGGGGTGCTTGTTGGCTCCTCCAAGATCCTTACCCCGACCGCGATCTTTAAGACCGCGGGTGGTTTTTCGCTGTTGCGAGTGTATATATTCCTGGAATATTCTTTCATAATTTTGTTTTTGTTTTGGTTTGTTTGGTTTTGGTTGGTTTGGTTAGGTTAGGTTGGTGGTAGGGCATTCACAGCGAATAAAACAAAGGCTGCATGAGCGCAGGCCGTGGAGCACAGATTTCATTGTGCGGCCATTCTTCTTTGAAGAAAACGGTGTAAAAGTAACTTTCAATGGGGACCGTTATTTAAAGATGTTGAAGGAGATTTTTTACCCAGAACTGCGCCAAAGAAGTATCCGTTCCAGCAAGATGGAGCAACTGCACATATAGCCAGACCGGTTATGGCGGAGCTCCAACGAAAATTCCCATACAAATTAATATCCAGAAACCACACTTTCCGCTGGCCACCAAGGCCGTCTGAATTGACTGCACCAGCCTTTTTTTATGGGGTTATGTCAAGCAAGAGGTGTACACAACAAAACCAAGGAATTTGACAGAATTGCATTAAAACAATAATTGAGACGATCCCGACTTCAACCCTTCAGGCCGCAATGAATAATTTTCTGTGGATGAGCGTGGGTGAGCATGGAGGTCATTTACGGTCTATCATCTTCAAAAATAATTATGTAGTTATATAAAATAAAATTGAATTTTGTATACAATAAAAAATAAATAAATACATTGATTAAAAAAAAAAGTTATTTGAATTTCTTACTGTAGCACAATTGGTGCGCCACACTGTAGTTGCTTATCAAAAACCGCGCAGCGCTTTGTATCTTGAATTTTTAATTTTTTTTATACAATTATCTCCAACATAATAGCATACCTATTCAAAACAATTAAATTCATTAGGTACTGCATTATTATATATTTATTTCCATACAAAACTTTTGATTCATACCTGAATGACTTTACTTGTAATGAAGCCTTACCAAAACATTCGAACATCTACTGTAAAAGTTAGCCCTGAAATTGAAAAAAAATGCCTCCAAGGAACTAAGAACTCGAACACCTGCTAAGAGTAGGTACCTACCCTAAATGTTTACATTTCATTAGATTTGTTTTCTCATTTCATAAATGATTTACAGAAAAAACGGTACATGATAAAAGCAATCAAATAAACAACTGCGCGTTGGATAATTCAGGTACATTTTCCTTTCTATCAGGTGGATTACAAAATCTACATACTGAACACAGCATACAAATAAACAAAAAGCGAACCAAGTTAAAGTAATAACAATTCGCTCAACATAATACCTACCTAAAACCCTCTGCAGTAAAAATTATGCCGCGAGCATATTTAATCGTACATAAATTTCAATTAATTACAGATTCCCTATATCATTATTATGAATAACATAAAACAAAAGTAATTACATCCGATTTATTTACATATGTAGGTACATACTCGGTATGTTGTAAATCGCATCATAGTCTTCCACGACTCATACTAATCAAGAACTGTTGACTGTTCATATGTAGGTATTGTTAATTATTATTATTTTTTACGGTAGTGTAAGCTGAAAGAAATCCTTACATTACCATTTGCACTCACCAGTCACCATCCCATCACAAGATTAAGCCTGTCGTGTTCGAGGAGCTATTCACGACATTCACGTGTATCATGCGCTATCATCTATGTGGAGACGCTAAGCCGATAATGGTTGCACACTTTTACATGATAACGTGGCATACCAGAATCGGCAGTGTGTTATTTTAAATAATTACCAGCGATTAAAATTAAATCGTTTCGGGATTGCAGTATGCAGTATTCCGGGCGGAAACAGTCTCTTGTGCGACGTTGAGTCCTTACGACAATACCCGCACACTTTTGACTTTAATTTAAGCGTGAGTGCATGCGGATTTTGGGGATAAAATATCATACAGGGTACCTATAAAATGTACGTTCGAAAGCGCACCACAAGAAAGGTAGGTGCGGTGCAATCTGGAAGCAGGTCAAGTGCCAACGGCAGGTGACGAGGTAAACGGTTGTGGTTGTCGAACATTATACATAATATACATCTCCGCGGATGTGAAGCAGAAAATGACACAACAGCGCAAAACAGCACAACAGCAGCAGAGAAACGCCACAGAACGATTATGTAAAGTACTTTTTTTAGGATTCTCGTCCCCTTTTCTATAATTTAAATGTGTTTCGTCTTTTTTTTATTCTTGCTTGCTCGTTTTATTCTCTGCTACTGCGTCCTAATGGCTGGGGCTTTCATTTCCATTATGGAATAGGCCACAGCATGGGGGGTCAGTGTTTTGGATTTAAGCAAAATGTGTGCCAGCATCAAGAAAATATGAACCAAGTCAAGGGGAAGACTTCTTAATTTATTCGTAAATATCTTAAAAAACGGTTTGGTGACATTAAAATTTGGACAAAGGATAGGAAAAGGCGCTCAAGGTTTTGACGCATTCTTCTTTGCGTCTGGTTCAAAATCATATATATACATACAAATTATTTATTTCATTGAAGTCAAAATACATTTTTTTAAACAAGGACGTAGGAAGAATAAAAATCATCCCACAAGGTGTGGAAATTTAAAGTAAAAATAATAATAAAAAAAAACAGTTTTATATAAGATTTAACGCTCTTTTTAATTTTCTTACTCGATTTAAGTACTTTGAAATAAATCGAATAATCACAGACCGGTCATAATTAGATGTAAAAACTTGAAAAAACAAAAAAAAAATAGAAAATTAGCAGAAGTAAATAATAAAAAGTTAAATAAAATTACTGTATTTTGTTTAGTGGTAAAAGTGTTGCTGTAAGTAGCTACCAGCAAATGATTCATTGCCTATTTTTGGGTGCTACTTACTGTATGAAAGAATAGAAGGATAGGAGAGAAGTTTGGTGCGATGGGATTTTTTTCTCCACAGGTGGCGCCTAAATTGCTTTAGGGAGATCTGTTTTTGTTGTGTGTATTAAATTTATAAAAATCATGGCATTGGTCGGGATGCGAAAACACGACCTGCCCATCACTTAGTGAATACACTACCATCGCACCATTGCCACCATGTTACTGAAATGACCGAAATCCACCGATGACTCCTAGAGGGAGTTCTGAAATTTCGAACTAACACTGAGCATTAGGATAATAACGACCATAGATAAGTCCAAAAATGATGTCTCTCTGTCTGTCTGCCCGCCTGTAGACGAGGCTCCAGCCACAATGGGTGAACGGATTTACTTCAAATTTGGGTTTTCTAGGCTTATATCTCGCCGCCATTTGATTTGATCTATTATTTTAAATGTCGTTAGGTACCTACCATACAACTGGTTTTTACAAATCGATTTTCTCAACAAGGGCTTGATTTTGAATCATTGCTGACGTGACGTGGGGCTGGGGTTACAGAGTTGTTTCACGGTTCGCAACAACCGATCATCAGATTCCTTTTTCTGTGGTGCTGGTTCCATTCATTATTTTCGAGAAACCCTTTTACTTTCATCCACTGGGGCTCGAACATAGATCAGCGTCTTCTCAGGTGTTCATTTAACAATACGGATGTTCATTCAACAATTCAAAGTTTATTACCGGAAGCTAAGCCAATGTGAATTGACGGAATGCTTCGCAGTTTAACTACATGTGTGTTATCACACAAAAATCACTTTAATTTTTTATAAAGTTGTGATTCATATTACAGTTTCTAAAATTTTCAAAAACTTCAATTGCACTTCTTTTTGACCATTTTTGTCTGACAAAAAATGGCTTTTAGTACAAATTCTGTTGATCGTACGTAAAGAAGTCATTTAATATAATTTGTCAAGGATACAAATAAACATCCCTTAAAAATGTTTGCAAGAAATGCATTTTAAGTAAAAAAGGGAACAACTAATTCTCATAATTTTGAGTTTAAAGAGCCATAACTTTTTTGTAGCTGCACAGATATATCCGAAGTGTTAAAGATGTATGCGCTACTGATTTGTCTTTCCAAAATGTACAAAATACCTACTTTACCTATAATAGTTCAGAAGTTATACTGGTTAAACCTCTAAATTAGAGGCCAACCACTTTTATGGGCTATAACTTGAATTGGGGTGAGAATAGACCTTCCCTGCCATACATTTTTTGTGGAAACTTCAGAAATCTGCCCTTAAACGATTATACTGCTTAATTCGAAAAAGTAAGCTGACATAGGCGCCTGCAACACAACTACCACCTCTCCTTAGCCGAACAAAGAAGTTGCGTGAGTGGGCTAAACCGTTTCATTCGGGACTTGTGTCCTTTTTTTTGACGATAAGGCAGATAAGAGCGTTAGTGAAGATGGCAGAAGGTGATTAACTCATCAACCGATGAGAGATGCCATCGATAGCATAAAAGCTCTTTACAAACTATCTGCCATTTGACTATATGACGAGAAAGCAAAGAAGTTGATTTGGAAAAACAAATCCTCACAAACTTTAACCTGGTTTAAAACGACCATGGAACTTAAACGAAGACAGGCTCCGGAAATCGAAATCCCTGTGGCGAAAAGAAAGCAGGAAAATCCCGCAGTAGAATCCAAGGAGAAAGATGTAGTGGTTAACACACGTAACAAGCACCCGCCCAAGGAAGAAGGTCGATCTAACATCGCCCACAAAGAGCTAGATAAGAAGCACCCGCCGGCTAAAAAAAGTAGACCCGATGCGATCGTCGTCGAATCAAAGGGAGACTTGTCCTACGCGGATATACTACGCAGCCTTAAGGCACACCCCAAGCTGAAAGACATAGGAAAAGCACTATACAGGATTAGGAAGGCACAGAAAGGTGAACTTTTTATAGAGCTCGAAGAAGCTAGAGACAAAACTGCCGAGTTCAAAACTGCCATCAGCGAAACTTTGAAGGTCCGCGCAACCGTAAGGTAGATCTCATCGCGTGAGAAGGACAAAGAACTCAAGGACGAAGACGACATTACTTCGAATGAAGAGGTGTACTAGGCAATCAAAGCGCAATTTGGAACAGTGGTATTGCTAACAAATATTCTGTCCCTGCGGAAAGTATACCGTGGCACACAGACCGCAACGGTTACTCTTCCAGCAGAAACCGCAGGTACTCGTATACTGTTAGAAACAACGAAGATACAAATATTCTGGGTTGTCTGCCGCATTCAAGAGTGGATGTTACTTAAAAAATGCTCAAATGTGTAGATTTTGGAAACCTAGCTTAAAGGAACCATCGTGCATGTTCCGTAAAAAGAAACAACCAGGACAGGCGAAGCATAACGCCGGAAGCAGTAAATGCGCGCTATAAAGGAGGGCCATCACCAGCAGAAACCCATGAAGCAGCCCAGGACCTCTTAGCGCAAACAGCAAAAGTGAGGGAGCGGACATAATTTTGAACAGCTAACTCTACAAGACCCTCGATAGAAACGTATGGATCTGCGATAAATCGAAACAAGCTTCTATGTGGATATGTGGAAGCCATGTTTTGCAAGACACCTTCGCACAAGCGACGGCTTCGTGCGAGCCAAAATCAACGGAATACATTTCTAAAGTTGTTACGCTAGACCAAGTCGGACGACAAGTCGCAAAGCAGGAATGGGATCGATAATAGACATTACCTTCGCCAGTAACCCCGTCCTACAAAGTATTAAATGGTGAGTCAGTAAAGAATATATGTAAAGCTACCATCAAGCGATAATATTTGAAACTGCTAAAAAAAGTAAATTAAAACAGCCCAATCCAGCGGGACCAAAATGGAAAGATGCACTCTTCGACAAGAATACGTTTGAAAATTAGTGACCACAGACAACCAGAGACAGAACGAATCGGCAGAAACCATGGCGACCCAACTCGTTCAAACTACCAATAAAGCGTGCAATGCAGCAATGCCCTGGAGAGAAAGTAGCAAATTACCATGCTATTGGGTGAACGAGGAAATAAAAATGTTTAGAGCAGCGTGCCTAAAAGTCAGGCGAATGGTTCAACGATCTAGGTGGGCTGATTTTAGAACAGCGAGATACGGACTAAAAAGGGCTATCAAGGAAAGTAAAGCAAAATGCTTTCAGCATATATGCGACGAAACTGAAATGTACTCCTTGGGAATAGCATACAGGATGGTTGTGGCGAAGCTAAAGGGCTGTGGAATCCTGTGCCTGGCAGGGTTATGGTGGATGCTACCCGTGTGACAACGCTGGCTATGCACGGCAGGATGGGGGGGGGGGGGGGGGGGGGGGGGGGGTCTTGTTGTCACTAACCTCCTACCAAAATAATTATCGTGCCTAAGAAAGGGATCCGGACATGATCAAAGATAATAGTACTCAAAATTGCCTGGTGTACTGGCGAACAAAGATAATGGCTTCGTTGCCGGTCTTACCCGCCCTTTAATGCACCGGGTGAAGTGCACCTTAGTGTCTTTGCCTATATATTTTTAAGCAGCCCCTCGATTTCACACGCTCCGATTTAAATCACGACTGATACCACGTCACACCATTAAAAAGAATCTAAAAAGTCATGTTTAAGAAGCGTTTGCAACAAAACTTTATGTTTATTGATGAACAAAAATAACCGATTTCAAAATAGTGCATAATTCCATAGACATATAATATGCCCGATATAAAAACATCTTAGACACTTATCACTAGCTAGTTCGACATTGTCATATTTTAGATATTTTAGATTGTTAAATATATGTACGAGTGTATCATTAATTAGGTAGGTAAATATATTCGGTAGTTTAATGTTTTAGAACAGATAATTTTAATTTTGTAAGTGTATATCAAAAACATCAAAAAGGTAGATGAACACTTAAATTCGCACACAAGGCGATACCATAACCAACAAAATGTGCCCAAAATATATTCGAAAATGAAAAAAAAAGTATGTTTTGTTGCTTACCTTTATCAACCGCAAATCAGGAGTGCACTCTGGATTGCTGATGACTTATAGATGTTTTGCTGTAGGTATGTTACTTTGTTCTGATGAAATTAAAATCTTGCCACTTTTTAAAAGTTTAGGCACTAGGCAGGTATAAATTGGTTAGGTAGACTAAGGTAAAATTAAACGTATGTATTTTAGAACAGAAAAGATTTTGTATAGGTACCCTATTCTAAGGTTATATTAATTTTGACTCATACACTCTGTTTCAACTGAATAGGTACAAGCTTTTTCAAATCTATATGGCTCATTATTTCCGTATTATTATCCGTAGTAGGTAACTGCTCCCCACACCATAACACCACCCTCACTACTATGATGCCCACCGTACCCACCCACCCACCGTTCTCCAAATTTACAAACAAATGACAATTAAATAAATTAATTCACTCAGAAAACTTTAAAAATTGTTTAAACGGGTTAATCTTGTCGGAACACACATGAACAATGAAGATAATGACTATGTACCTATTCAGTTGACGCAAAAAGAAAACTGCATTTTTCCGTATGAAATGCTTTGCGAGAGAGTCAGAGAAAAAGTAACGGTGCTTTTTGAATTATTCTTTCTCATTTCTTTTGGTAACATTATAGACAAATAGTTAGCAGCATCAAATTATAGATTCATGTACATTATGTGGAAATAATGAGCCATATAGATTTGAAAAAAGCTTGTACCTATTCAGTTGGAACGGAGTGTAGTTTGTAACATACCTTAATATTGCCCGTAGACCCCTAAAAGTTACTATATTTATGATCAGCATCGATAGTAATGTCGATTTAGCCATATCCGTCCGCCCGTCTGTCGGCAAAAATTAGGCCTTTAAACTGAACCTAGGGAGCTGAAATATTAACCATTATACTCTCCAGGGGTCCGAAATAATCAAGCTTACGAATTTTTAAAATCCGCCCAAAGACACGACCACAAACTCAAAAAACAAAATTATCAAAAACTTCGAATTTTGAGATAGAAAGCTGAAAGTTTTTTTATAATGATCTATGACTCCTAAAACTGTTAAAATCCGCCTACCTTATAAAATAGACTCTCTAGGTACCCTTTATAAGTATTTTTTTTTAAATTCGCCTACTGACGAGCCCACAATTAAATAACACAATTTTATTGAAAAACCAAAGTTTGAGCTAGGGAGCGTTTTTTTACAAAAGCTTCGTTTTTTTTCGATTAAATCCTTTAAATGTTATATAACAAAATAATATGTAGAGCGTTCTTAACAATTCAACCATACGTAGACTTTTGTCACACCCACTTATGAAGGATAGGAATAAAGATAGGGTATTCAACAGTTCGCCCAAGCGGACTATAGCCCGTCCCTATGTTTTTTGTTCTTTTTCTTTTTTTTCCAGAAAATTTATCTTTTGGAATTTTTTTTTTATAATTATCTTTGGGTATTAGGAGTTTTTTTTTTACTTTTTATCACTTTTACACAGGTGTAGGTAATATCTTGCAGGAACTGTGGATCAGGTTGAAGAGAGTGCCGCTTCAATGCAGCGATTCGTTCGACGGAGCGCTGGGACTGCCGTTGCTCAGCTCGTCAACTGCTGATGCTTGGTCCTCCAAACAACGTGGGTTGGTCAAGCCGTGCAAGACTCTTTCCACTGTTTTCCACTTAATAAAGTCGTGGAATTGATGTTTGTGGCTCCGTTGAAAGTTCCAAGACTCCACTAAATATGACTTGAGTCTTCGGATTGATGTCTTCCACGTGTCTATGATAGTAGAGAAATTGACACTAGTAGTCAAGTTTGTAGTTTAGAAGTCACATGCTTCATTGTTTGTTTTTTTGTTTCCGAATTTTCCGAATGAATAAAGAAACGCACTTATTATTTTTGGTATAATTTCATAACTTTTTGCATAGATTAATTTTTTAAACCAATATGGATCCCCTTTTTAGAAAAATACAAATGTTTTATTTATTTCGTTGTGTGTTTTCTTAGGACTTTCTCTATAATAATGGTTCAAAATTGTGTGGTTTTAATGTATATTTTTTTTTGTATTTATTGTATAAATACCTCCAAGTTAGTGTGAAAATTGCTTTGGTTCGTTCTTGTAAATAAGGAAGTTGTTCCAAATTACCAGCGGGCTAGGTTGGCCACTATCATTCCCCTTACTAAACAGATTCTGCAATCTGCTCTACAACGCTCTGTTTTATCTTTTGCCTTGCAATTGACAAGTATTGAATAATGCTCAGGTCATCGATTCTCTTATTTCCCTCTTAATATTGTTTCCTAAATTATTCGCAAATCCGAGAACGCCAGTTACATATTGAGTAAAGTGTTTTCGTTAAAGTAAACCATCAGTTTGGTGTGAATGAAGTTTCTCCTCAATTAAGCTCAGTTAACTCAACGAGAAAAATTTGACATTATGTAATTTCACCCGATACACCTCGGAAAGTGAATTTTTTAATACAAAACAATAATCTAGTACCTATATTAATCTGAATAAAACTATAAGCGGTATTAGATGGATTAAATGACTAAAATGATACAATATCTATTTTTAAAGGAAGCCTCCTACGATATGCTATATCGCAGCCCCAAATATTGAAAAATAAATAGTGACTTTGATTTCAATAGTGCCGCTTGCACTAACTCTTATCGCTGCATATGAATGTATTGTAAGAGTGTAATGTAGATGCCAAGTGATTTTCAACGATCCTGAATAAACCACTTTGAAAGTACGTTAATGGCATTTCGTTAATGGCTCTTCTACCTGATAAAGGTTTCCTAGGTATGCCCATCGCTACTTGTAAACTCATGCTCAAGCTAGCCGCAGTCGAGAGTACAAACCTCAGGTGGACAGGTAGTGATACGTGTCTAGCGATCAAGCATATCTGGCCAAAGCTGGACCTGCGACGCTCTCTGAGTTTGATCTCACTTAACCGACTGCACATTAGCTCTGTCATAGGTGTCATCACAGGGCACTATCTAATAGGCAAGCACGCATCAAGGCTTGGCGTCTATTCTAACGACTTCTGCAGAAGTTGCAGGGATGAGGAGGAGGAGGAGACAACACTTCATCTCCTCTGCATATATCCTGCACTCTCCCATAAAAGAAATCTCTATTTGGGAGCCTTCTTCCTTAATGAAGTCAGTGACTTGGCTAACTCAGATGTTAGAAGTCTATCACGCTTCATTAGAAGCTCCAAATGGTTTTAGCGGGTAGTGGTAGATACTCCCGATCCTAGTGGCATCACAATGGACCTCTTTGGCCTAAGTGTGTCAGCTTTCGGCTAACAGCCACCTCAACCTAACCTAACCTACATTTTATCATGCTGCATTTGAAACTACATTAAGTACACTTTAAATATTACAAAAGTTGGTTCCAATGAAAAAACGAACACGTTTCACTTAAAAAAAAGTTGAGGTTAAATAGATTCAACGTTAAATTAAATATGCTTAAGGAAATTGATTAAAAATTAAAATCAAAAACCATCGTGTTAAGACCTAAGTTATAAGCTTAAGATTATAGATAACCGGAATTACTTTGTTTATTTACCTAATTAGTGTCCGCACTCGTTTAACAACAACTAGGTACAACTCATAAGAATAACAAAATAAACATCCCCGCATTTATAAATAAACATTGAATGACGTCTGAAATTAAATCTCATTTAAAACTTAATCCCCTGCAGACAGGCATTCGATCGCATCAAATCATCACCACCGTTATTCCAGCAAAAGCTCATGAATTTATCGCCACGCCATACGTCCGTCGCATACGTTTCGGCTTCACTTCTATCTGCCTCGTCGATGAACTTTCTAATTGTAACTTATGACTATGCGTGTGGTATGCCTTTAGCACCTTCTGTACCGCACATTACTGTCCTATTTTATAGTTAGATAAATATTGTCGATTCCCGTCCCAGAAACAACACTCAACCATAACATTTAATATCCAAACTTTCCAACAGATTATTTTAATTAAAGCGGCAGCAGGGGGTTGATGTTAAAAGTTTCACGTGTTACAAGTGTCACCAATGGCAACAGTATACATAAAAAATGACTACCGGTCCTAATAATCTAATTAGCTCCTTTTGTTTCTACTCAGCTCGTATTGACATACCGAAGTTCATTTTCAAAAGAATTTGTTTGCATTGACAAACATTTTCATCGTCATTTTCAGTAAAGCGCATTTTAACACATCTTTTAACATGCTTCTTGTATATACTCGCTTAACCGTATGCTATAAATTCTAAAGTTTAGTTGATATTTCAATTAGAATGCCCTGGAATTCATGAAGCTTTCCATCCTCGTCAATCGCACGATAAAAAACGCCCGCCTAATCCTTTCCCTGGGAAAATTCATAAGGTTTTGGTTACATCATGTAATGAAAAGCTGAGTAGACGGATTTAACTTCTGCAGTTGCAAGAACCATGCATGCAGCAGACAACCATCCTTCAGGAGCATCACCGAAGTCATCGGCGCTTTCCGGGAGTAGGACAACGGAGAGGTCGCGGATCAAATTCAGGTATTCTAAACTTTCTCTGGTTACAAAATGTAAAAACATTGAAAAAAAAGAATTTGTGAATCTCACCACATCTATTTGCCATTTTTGTCCATACATCCATTCGTCCATAAACAACAACAGCAACGAGGCAACAACTTTGGCCAACATTATATTATCAAACCTATGCACTTTCGAAAATGAGAGCAGATCTGAACGTTGGAGCATTTGGATAGAGAGTCATTCTATGGGTGGCTTGAGAGAGAGAACGTTTTCTACGCTAAAGGGTGGTTAACTGATAAGAAACCTTCTGAGAAAGCTTTAAGGGGTGTGTTTTTGTTTGTTTAAGACTCGCATGTGTGAGTTTGGTATTTTGTTGTCAATACTCAACAGTTATAGTTTCGAAAATCGAATTTCGGCGCATGACTGTTAACAGGGCGGATAATGGTCTTTGGGTTCGAACTTTGATGGCTGCCTTTGCATTATATGTCAGAAAGGCAGAAAGCAGGGATGTCAAAGAAAAACCATTTGAAGCTTATAGACATACATAGACATAATATTATTTTACATTTAAATTAATATGCTAAAGAAAAACCCACTTCGGTGATATGGCCTTAAACTAATCGACGTTTCAGCAGTCTGGTGCTCTCTTGGGGGTCGAATTTCCACTCAAATCAAGAAGGAACATCAAGAAAACAGTATCAAGCCAAAAGCAGGGTGTCTAAGTATCGTATATAATCCAAGATCCTATCCAATGTACTGCGAGAAAGCTCCAAGCCGTTCTGAAACAGACTTACGGGTCGGCCGATCGATCATAAATTCTGAAAAAGATGGAATGTCAAGTCGAGACTCACAATATTTGGCCGAGAGCTCACATCCTCAAGAAATATGTGACTAAAGTGCTACACGAACTTGAAGTTAAGAAGATAACAGTTTAGAATGACAATCGGTATCTTGTCCGGACATTGCCTTTTGAAGAACCACGATAAAAGATTAGGGCGCTCTAAATCAGACGCGTGCAGATTTTTTTTTCAAGGAAATCCAAATCCCAGAGTACTCAGATTCGGTAACGGTCCATTGTACTAACAGGCGGAAATCCTCTTTTGCGCGTGCAGATACTGCAATGACATTCGCATCAGGGAAGACATTACCCACATACTTTATAAATGCGAGGGTATCGCTCGACTTATAAGAGGGCGCGTGGGGAATTAATATTTCAATAGTCCAGAAGAGGTAGTATCCATTAAACGCAAAAAACAAGTGAATTTTTGTAGGGAAATAAAAAGTTTTGTAGAAGAGGCCTAGGATGTTGTCGACTGACGTTATATTTGTTTCCCATAGAGATCGAGTTGAGCCAATTTTGGGCGTAGTGTTTATATGACAGCAATGTGATAGCCATGATGAACCTAACCTAACCTTAGATGCAACACCTTGCAGGAGTTCTCCCTCATAGACTGCCGCTCTAATTCAGTAGCAGAAGTCTACCCTAAAGACTGTCGAATAAGACAATCGGTAGGCTTAGATGAATTCCGGTCGGTGAAGGGAAATAACTTCACGGACAATTAATTCACGTGGGAAAGTTTTTTAATTTTTATTTTTTTGTTTGTTCTAAAAAAAGGAAATCCAAATCCCAGAGCACTCAGACTCGGTAACGGTCCATTGTACTACCAGGCAGAAATCCTCCTTTTGTTGTAGAGGCATGTGAATGGGTGGCGTATGTTGTTGTTTCCAATGGGGATTGAACCTGCACCGCACGGGTCACAAGCCAACACACTAACCTCTACACCGTCGCCACCCTGGGAAATTACTTTACCTCGAGTTGAAAATAGTTTAAATTTTTTCATCTGGTGGGCAATAACTTCTGTTATAAGGGAAATAATTTCTCTTCAGATGTAATGATAATTTATGAATTGTCATGATTGAGGATTCACTCTTGCACAGTTTTGCGATGCAGTGCTATATTTAAAAAAACCATCGTACATGTTGATTTTGTCAATGGGGCAGCGCCATAAGTTCCCGGAACAAAAGTCCTGAATTTAATTCAAAATTTATATCCCACCCAAACATAGCACCTACCTCAACCTCGCACCTACTTCTAATTCAACAGTGACCGCAAGCAGGGTCATCACTATAAAATAAGTGATATTTTTCCCACTAGATTTCCATTTGTCCGTGAAGGTATTTCCATACACTATTATGTCCATCATTGGTTTTTGTTGTTTTGAATTCTGCTTGGTGCTGGGCATAGACCATGATTTGGTTATTGTATAAACTACTTTCGGAAACGTAAATTGATCGTCAAATGTTTAAAATGATATGATTAAAAGGACTTTATCTTGAAGTGTTTCCTTCGCAGAAAACAAAAATTGATTGCCGGGTCGGGGCATAACATATTCTGTCTTTCTGTACTATACAGCAATGCAACTCATTATGTTCGCATGCTGCACATTTAATCATTCTCGTATCGTTTGATTCTTATTAACTTCCCAATGGAAGTTCTTGTAATGGGGCCGATTTTGTGAATCGCGGATTTTGTCATATCTCCACGTTTGAAGGTCACCAGAATCCAAATCCAACGTTTTTATAGAGATGTCTATCTGTATGTGCGTATGTACGTATGTGCGTTCGGAATTATCTTTCGCTACGATTATTTCGAGAACCAAAAATGATATTGACATGGGACCGGGTTTATTCGAAGCGTAATTACGGAACTGATTAAGTTTTAAGCGAAATCGATCCAGCCGTTTTTTATTAGTAAATAAATAACCGAAATAATTTGCCTTTATTTGTACTATTTATTGTCATATGTCACTGAGCAAATCATTATTGCATTGTGATTCGTTATTTCGCATATATGTAAATTTACAGGTCACAATGTTTGCATTAATATATATAATACTTCGCTGTTATTAGCAACATTTAATTTCCATGAACAATATTAAAGAGGATTTTTCGATATTAAATAATGTTTAACCATATATTATGGTTAACCACATTTCGAAATTTCCCACTAATCGCATAAATCATATTAATCCCACTGGGAAGTTATTCATGCGGACCTTGCGGGTCGCACCCAGACCACTTTTTTTCAAATTTATTTCCCCATTCAAAATGTATTGGAACACAAAATAAATTTTAAGTTACAGTAACTCTCTCTAAGCTGCGTAACCCGCATTGCTAACCAACAAGCTCAGGCTTCAAAAACGTTCATTCAAAGCGGGAACGGATAAGTAACTTTCCCTCTTAAGTGTAAAAATAAATTAGAAAACCTTTCAAGGCAGTGTTTAATAGGCACATATTATAAACAAAACATCAAACTAGTTATTTTCTTACTCTTCTTGAACTAGTAAAAGGATTCCTATTTTATGTTCCACAACATAACCTACGTTACATGAACACATTCCAAATTTGTATCCAACTCTTTCCCAACTCATCCAACTACAGATGTTTAAATATCAAAATATCAAAAATTATTTGATATCAAAAATTATTTGATATTTTCTCTCAAGCCGTGCTCTGGCTCACATATTTTATATCACATTTCCAACACAGGCCGATCGGTCTTTTGCCCAATTTGTGCGTATGGAGCTGTGGTAACTTTGTATAAAGTGTGTACTCGAATCTCCCGTATTTGAAAACCAGGTATGAGGTATGGCGGAGGGGACGAAGCCAAATCACTGCTAGGAGCTTAAAACAAAGTGTACATCGCGTAAGCGGAGGGTTGATGAAGTGACGGGAGAACTAAGCCATCTTCTGTGACCGAAAAATGCCTCCTGAGCTGGAAGAAAGGCTCTAAACCGCAGTGGTGCACCCGGCGCTTACATACGGCTCACAATGTTGGACAGCGCACAAAAAGTATGATGACAAATTAACGGCAAATAAACCCTTAAATTATCTAACTCTTATAATTAAATATTTGTAATCAATGCACCCTGTTTGTACTATCAAAATTCAAATATGTTGTACCTATTGAACGTGCACTATTGTCGTTTTCGTAACAGCTGCCGATGTGCACCCACATTTTCGAATTTTTACTATTCGAATATTTAAAGCTCTAAGCTCTCTTCTCGCTTTTATAGTGGAAACACACTTTATACTGAATTCGAAGATATGTAATTTGTTCGAGAAAACGTTCTCTTAGAAACTTCGAGTATAACCACCGTCCAAATTTTTGGTACAATATCGTACGATAAACATCTTCAATTGTCACTTGATGGTTCCCTTTCCCCAACTTTGCCACCTACACATGCTAGCCGGTGTATCATACAGCCGACACAATCATCCTGTAACCTAGAGAATCCATCCCAAAAGGAGAGCAAATATGAAATATTTAGGTACCGAAAGTTTATCATAATTTTTTATTTCCTCCGGTTGCTCTCCTTTTTCATCATCTCTGCTCTTTGCAACATTGTGTGAAAATATTCGAATTCGAGGATTTCTTGCAGGATCCCAGTAAAAGTACAGTTGGGCGCGACACGTGGTATGGAGAGGACATACATTCCTAAACAAACACCGGAAAAAAGCAATCTTAAAATATAATTATTTTTCATTGTAATTAAACTTCGATCAACTACTCGTGGATATATTTTAACAATCCCCCTCTAATCGTTTGAGTCCTCTCTGGTTTCAGCTCTTCCAAACTCAATTCACCTCCTCCCTGAACGAAAATTCAGGAAAAAATAGCAAAACCAAACGAAAAGAGAGAGCGACCGAGTTAACAACCCCCCACTTTGGTTTCCGAACACCGCCGGACGCACACGGATACCAGTGAAAGGAAAAAAAGATGTAATCCCAAAAGGATGCTGTACGCTTTAAGTTATTAGCAAAAAACCTCTCCCGTAGACGAACGAGTTTTCCTCAATTTGCCACGAGACATCGTGCAGTAGCATCTCATCTCAATCGGTAACTCTCGACAAAGTAAGGCGGTGGTGTTTCTTATAGTGAGAGGGCTGACAATTTTTTTGGTGCTCTGTGAAAATTACCCAAACGTTGTGCTTTGTAGTTATGCCAAATTGTCATTCAATCGGATTACGGAACAAGTGAATATATCGGTTATTGTCCCGGGTACAGCGCATCCAGTGTGGTCTTGGGATATTCCCTCTGAGATAAAATATCTGTTTTTCGTTGTGTCCATTCAAACGAATTTTACTTCGTAAGTTTTCTTAAATTTTTTCTTACTTGAAATAATTTTATAAATAGCAATCACACATACAGAGCGGAGCGTATCCACCCAGCAACCCTGTTTAACATACATATAAAATCAAATGATGATCCTTGTCTCCATCTCCGCCTCCGCCAACGGCACCGTCACATCGTCACCGTCTCTTCTATGGAAATAGTGGTACATGCGTAAATGTAATAATGAGTATGCTGCTCCTGCTGCTGGTTTGATAATTCTTCTAGGTGCTGCGTCTCTCAATCTACGAATGCTGTTGTATTCCGTTTTCGTCCTTTCTTAAACACGTAGATTTTCCCGTATTTTGTACATATAATATTCCAATCGTGAAAAACAGTGAAAATTACAAAAAAATCAGTGCACTTGTTTTACATAATATAAGTTTTAATTGTTATTTAAATTCATTGCGATTTGATTTTATCGGTATAACGTCGACGTCGCGGCTGTAAGGGCGCAACGAAGTAAATGTATCTCAAGGGATTGCCATCTGAATGCGATTATAAATCTGTGCATACGTGTGTTCGAACAGTGATGTGTGTTCGGTTTTAGTGCGCTCACCGCTCACTTTTTTTGTGTTTTCTTTTTCATCATCAATTTTTCCATCGTTTAGTGGGAGAAATATGACACAAATCGGTTTAAGTTCTTATTATTCAGTGAAAATTGATGTATTAATGTAAACAAATAAATACAAATCACGTGAAATATACAAAAAAGGTTAAATAAAAATAAACACCCCCTCAAACAACAACAAAAATAACAGAAAATCCTTTACATCATAATATTATTACACACGTTAGGACTAGGAATACAAAATAAATGATAAAAGTGAGTGAGAAAAATATAAAATCTAAAATAAATTTTACAACAAAATGTGTAAGTTTTAAGGTTTCTATAAATATAAAAAAAAATAACAAATAAGTTCCAAATACATATATGCATATGAATTAAGTTCTTGTGAAGAAACAAGATATTTAAACTAACAATCGATATTGGAGTAAGGAACGACGAATTTAAGGATATATTATGGACCTTTTTGCCGAGTATTTAATGTGAGTGTTTTCGCTTTTTTTTTATTTTAATATTCTTATGAAATTACTTGTACTGGTTTGAATTAAAAATAGAAAAGATATAGATTGGGGCGACTTTAAGATGCCAATAAAACCTTGTTTTGTGACTTTAAGTGAATCGCAAGGCGGCATCTTGTTATCGTTTGAATTTTGCATTTGTTTCTCATTTCTGTGATGAACTCAATTTTATGTGCTTGTAAATGTTCAACATTCAAAGCTGAGATTAATTAAATTTAACGATCTTACAGTTCTAATCGCCTCCAAGATATTGAATTTTTGATCAATAGTCAGCGTTTTTCAAGACTAGTTATAAAACTTGTTCTGATAGGTGTCCAGAACTAAATCCTGGTTTTAACAAAATCATTTAACTTCCATTTCTCTAAGAGTATTATGAAATTCTTTCGAACAAGATCAATTTTTTAGCCAAATTAAGATACCTGCGTTGGAGAAAAAAACATGTTGACTTAATCTTATAAAAATAGTATTTCGCAGTATAGCCCTTGCAAGGCCTAATGCCTGGCTTCTGCAGACATTTGTTTGTCCAAAATTATATATTTGGCATGAATTAGAGATATCTATTTAGTTGTATTCCGATTCAGAATGGCAAAATTCAGCAGCTTTTCATGACAATTATAACTTCAGGATAAAGGACCGACTTTCGCAAAAGTTTGGACAGGTAATAATTTTTTTACTCTTACTTTACTCGCAAACAACCTGCGACTCAGAATAGGGGGGCTGTCGTTATTTTATGAGGTCAAACCGGCGAACCACACAGGAGGGCCAGTAGGGATGCAGTTAAGTTGGAGGCGTATGATCCCTTTAATCCTAATCATAACTTTACCGCCATTATGGAAGAAGAAGAATATACTCGCAAACAAAAGACCGGTGGAAAAGTATGTTAAATATATATATTATAATATTCTCAAATTTCGTACAACTCTGTAAAAAAATGTACATAAAGAAAAGGTATAAATTTCATAGCTTTAGTTTTCAGCTGAAATAATTGGTATAATTTAACGAATCCTAAATCTAACATAGCTATTTAACTTAAATAAATATTTTGTTAAAGATTTATTCGTTTTTTGTTCCACGATGTGTGTGAACCAAACTTTGCGTTTTTTTTATTATATCCCAAGTAAATGAAACATGCGACTCAGAAACTTAAAAAAAAACATAGTTGTAAAGCTTAATATGAGTTCAAAAAGCATGATTTCCATTTCTTCGTTGAATTATTGTAAAAATAGAAAAAGGACGCAACTTAAAATAAAAATTGTGATGCCACATTCTGCCTAGTCGACTAAAACAAACAATTTAAAATATATACATATTAATAATATTTATTTAATAAAACACAATACTGCAAGGAGCAATTGAAAGTCACTCAAAATAAATTATAAATATATGCACAAAATATATAATGCCACACAGGTATCGAATAACAGGTATCGAATAGCACTTACGCTTATTAAACGTCAAAAAGTATTCTTGTTCTATTTGCAAAAAAAACTATAATTTAAAAATGTTAAAAAAACTAAACGACCGACAGAAATATTGATAATTGAAAAATTACAAAAAAAATCATAAATAACCCGACACTATTATAAATTCTGGAATGATAGTTATTTCGAATACGGGTTAAGTTGACTATCTTTGCAGACGTTATAATAGCGCCTGATAATAATTACTTGATTTTTCAGTTCACAAAAAAAACTTATTTTGAAATAAATAATTTTGTTTAATCTTTGTTATACATTATATATTTTTGTAGTATCTGTTAAGAAATTCCTCAGAAACCTTCAATTCGTTGCATGTTTGGTTATTAAGCAAATGTTTAGCAGACAATAACCCGTTAAAAGAATCGATCTCAGTGCTGTTGCTGAGTTTGGTTTCTACAATATTTACTTTGGAGGAAATGCGTTCGGTATTGGCTAAAGAATGTGGCAATTAAAATATTTTAAAAACTAATACTGATAATTTTGGCAAGGCTTTAGTGTCATCTGCTATTTTATGTACTCCATTCTTTATTCATCACCACCTTCATTTTAAATTAAATCCATGTGTTTCAATGCTCTAAACTCGATATCTGTTTATGAAAGTGGAAAATGCTTTATAATGCTTTTTATCGAAGAATGGAGTCAGATTCACCCTTTAAATAATTTGTAGAGCAATAGTTTCGATGACTGTAAGAATATTTTCTTAAAAAAAAATAATTGTTTAGCAATCACAATGAAAGCTTTGTAAAAAGCAGTTTTCGACTGCCATATATTCGAAGAAGATACCCAATCTAATACCAGCATACATTTTGTTATAATGGACTGCGAGGATTAATGTTATTGCAGTGTTTCTCTAAATATTCCTAAATATTCTTTTTTCAAATGACAACCTAAGATCTATTTTATTGTTAAAGATACTTCTAAATGCACTAGTAGTATTTTTGGCTTTTCAGCTCGCATGCATGTATAAGCGTTTATTGATAGCACTGAAAAATAATTTTATAGAACCGAGAAAGCATGATTTTGAGTGCTTTCTAATTAAAGCATATTTTAAGTCCAAAAATAATGAAAGGCATGATTTGTGGCAGCGCTCTATGAAATTCTACTGGAGCGAATCGAGTTACATAACAATCTGACAAAGTTTTGTGGAGAAATTGTAATGCGGTCAATAAATCTAGATAGGTAGGTTGGTTTATTACCTTGGTTCAGAATTGTTTTTTTTTTGATGACGGCATGAAGCCCTATCGGGTTTCCAAAGAATCTTTCTTTAATTCTCCTTCCCTAATAATTTGGACAAAATAAAACAATTCTACCATTTTTCAAATAACGTATCTCTTGTTAATAAAATTTAATTTTTCAAGTCGATCTCAAACAGCATATAGTTCATTATGGTGTCGAAGTTTTGTAATTTGGGCAATTACGATGGATTTTTTTCTGATGGTTACGTCTTTCTTTTAAATTAAAACGTTGATTAAGACGTACATTCATTTAGTTTAATGAAACTCAAGATATAAAAAAAATAAAGCGATGTGATTGCTTGTTTGTTTTTCCATATTGGTGCCATTCAAGAGGCAGGCCTAAAGACTCCCGAATCACATAATTGCAATAGAACCCGCCGTAAGTCGGCGTGCAAGGTGTGGCACATTTGGGGCAGCAGCGCCGTCGGCCTTTCGCAGCCGTTGCATCATGCTTGTTCTCTTCATCTTTATGTTACCTAACAGAAAATGTTAACAAAAATACTCTGATGGCAAATGTAATTAAACAATTAAAATGTTTAATAATATCAGAAATATCGAATCCCACAGGCTGACCAGTAAGGATGCAGTGAAGTGAAAAGGGATAATGATCTATTTTGTCCATATCATGACTTCGTCGGTAAAGAAAAGAAGTAAATCAGCACTTGTCGTAAAAGGCAACTAAGGGTAGAAATCAGATCCAGGCAATATTTCCATTCCTGTGAGCCAAGTAAAACAATTAACGTCATGAAACCCTACCGCAAGTGTGCAGGCAAGTCCGTGGTTTGACACGAATTAAGATCACCGGTGTCGTTAACAAAACTTAAATAATAATCAATATAACATCTACGTGTCGTAAAAAACAAATTCAGGGCTAAAAGCTCCGCCATCACAAAAATTCAGCAAAACTGGCAGTTGACCCACCTCAGCGATGAAGGGATTTGAAACCGGGAGACCTACCAACATTCGTTGAGGTTCAACAGGCGAACCCCACAAGCGTACCAGTATTGATCCAGTAAACTGGGAGTGTTACGGTCGCTTGAACCCTGATCCTGGCTTCACCGGTAAGGAAGAAAAAGAAGAAGAAGAAAGTTTTCTGAAAAATTAGCGGCCCATATAGGGGCGGTAAACCTAGTTTCCTCAAACATTTGCTTGTGGGAATCGGAAGGCCCCCAACTATGATTTTAAGCCGAATTCAAAAGGAAAATTTTGTTATCGATCAGGATTCCAATTCTTGCTAGCAGGATATATCCTCAATTTCTCAAAACCAACAAAATACATTTTTTCATAATGGGTTAATGGAAGGTGTACCTCAATAGCTAGTGTTGGAACTCAGCTGGATATATAAAATTGTCAGTTTGTATAGAAAAAGAAATTTTGTGCGAAAATACTTTATTTTTCTTGCAATTTTTTTGTTGATTAAGAAAAAAACATAGGATACATGATTTTATAATAATAATAGATGACCAAAAATCAGTTTTTATATTTTTTCAATTGACAATATACATTAAATTGTATATAAATTCAATTGATTTATTTCATAAATGAATGATTTCTTAAACAACGATTTTTGTGTTTAAGATGTTTAATTTTATTGTTTGATTAATAAAGTGATGTCCTGAAAAATATTGACTTGTTAAACCTGTTTACCTACTCTATATCTACACACCTATTCGGTGTTTAATTTAACTCGGTGACACCAGTTTAAGTACTTTAATTCGTGTTTAAGTCAATTTCATAATATCCACTCATTTTGTTCAAGGCACATTACGAATTTTATATCTTCAAGTGTAAAGAGATAACTAATACTCGTAATTATAATTATTGTCAAATTATACAAGCGCACATTGGGAAAACAGGTTATGGGATGGGGCGGCTGAGATGACTAGCTGCGGGCCTGACAACACAAGCTTTTGATTGGCCTTGATCCGAAACCGGCCAGCCGTGTCGATTCTTTTTAAGTTCTTTAGAAAGTTTGTCGGTGAACATGCTGGGACAAAATATCACCAGTGACTGGTGTCAACCAGCAGGTTAAGCAAATTAAGTTCAAGTTCGGTAATGTTCCATTGTCCAGGCAGAAATCCTTTTTTGGTGAAGATGTACAAGCATTCTGTCCATATCGGTTCGTCTGTCACTGCTCATGCACAGATCGTGATGAAGGTCTGATTCTTAAATTTCAGCCAAAGCTTCCATTAGGAAGCTGTTCCATTGAGGTGAGTCACGTTAAAATTGAGATATGTCGAGTTATATGTTTCGAAGACTACTGTAATGTTTGTTCCATCTGCATACAAATTTGTTTTTGAATGGTTTTTCTTGTTGCCTTTTTTTGACCAGCACCAGAGCTCCTGTATCCTTGGTCCTGATTTTCTCAAATACATTCGATTTTGATTCAAATATCATATTTTGATAAAAAAAAAATTTACAAATCTTGTAATTTGTGTGTTATGGATTGGTGCGAAAACGCACCATTGGCTGAAAACGATATAAATATATGTGCAAAAAAAAAAAATGTTTTCGAAATTTAAGCAATTTTTTTAATTTTAAATTTAAAAGTTTTCGGAAGGAACTGTTTTTAGTAGGTACATATAAAGAAAAAAATAAGAAACTTTACACACTTTTGTGGTACTCTGCAGAACATTTCAAATGCAGTGGTAATACAACACCGTTTATTGAGCATGTGTTACATTTGTAATAGGTATGACTCTTGCATTGCCGGCATCGTCTTCTGATGTTGCAACCAATTTTTTCGATGTTGTGAGGTTGTGCAGTACGGGCTACAGTAATCAATAAATGTGATGATGCTGGACCAGTATGACATGTTCGCTCCAAAGTCTCCAACGGTTGCGTCAACAGAGAAATTGCAATTTCACGACGGACATCCAATAAATTGCTATGCAAATCATTCACTTTTCTATGTAAAAGCCATGAATTGGATATTGCTAAGTCAATGCAGTTGCTGAAAAGCGGCCACCACCATTTCTTGCCTTTTATGTGAATACGATATTGAGACATGAATCGATCCAACAAATCCACACCTCCCATGTATTTGTTATAATTTTTGATTAGTTGTGGACATGAGATGGTAACATGCTTCCTTTCTTTCTCGAAAATCGTTTTGCTTGATGGAGAGGGGCGACATTTTCAAAATTTGAAAGTAGTGAGACAACAGCATTATCGTTCCATTTGACTCCTAGGACTTCATTTTTCTTGTCGAATTTATAAACAAAAGTATCACGGCTGCGTTTTTTAAAATCTTTATTTGATTCAATTGGACATTTTTCCATCCTATTTTTACGCACTGTTCCTGTTGCATGTATGCATTTTTTCCGCAATTCTGTTGGTAATAATAACTATAAATTATTTATAAGATGTAAAGAAATTATCGAAATAGATAATGTGCTGTTTGTGATTTTCTAACACCTCGAGCAACTCAAAAACCACATTCTGTCCGAGACCCATTTCCTTGTTATTAGTTTTAACATCCCTACCACCGTATGGGAAAAACTTGTACACGAAGCCATCACTTGAACATAAGCTCCATATTTTGTATCCAAATCTTATTGGCTTAGCACGTATAAACATTTTACAACCGTCTCGTCCAAAGTATGGCCACATTGATTCATCGATGGACAAAGCATGTGAAAAAACCCCAAATTTCATACAGTTAGCAGATATTTTGTCTAGATACTCTCTCACTTTAAAAAACTTGTCGTTAGGCTCAATTTTATTGCTGTCTGCTAATTGCAGAAACTGTTTAATTTTTCGATACGTGGTCCGGGCATTGCATCCCGTATAATCGGAAAATTAAAGTCAGGTGCCTTAGTCCAATACAAACTTTCTTGGGGTACGCCATGATGGCCAGAAAATATAAGTATACCAATAAATCTTTTGAGCAGTGGTACATTCAGACGAAAAGTTGAGTTCTTTTGACTGGCATATAGATTTGTTTGGTCCACAATCAATTCCAGCACACTTGAATCAAAAAATTCAAAAAAGAAGTCAGACGGGCTTTTACCTGCAAGTAATTCTTCCAAATGAGCTTTTTTTTCGGACTCTGCATTTTCAGGATAACTGCTTTATTTTATTTCATAGTCTCCCTATGAAGGCGGAAATCCTTTATAACATTTTTGTGCGATGTGGGATAATGGGACATCGTCGTCGTCAGGAAAGTCACTATCGCCGCCTTCGCCGCCCAGCATAAGCTCAATGGTTCGAGCAATTTCCTGAGGTAATTCGTCACAATCGTTTTCATTCACCATTGCGTAATCTTCGTGATCTTCATTGTCGCTCAGCCCTCCTGTTTCATCTGGTGTTAAGATTACAACATCTGGAACTTCGCCATCATCTAACCCTTCTAATAAGGCCCGGATTTCCTCCATAGTTTTGTAAATTTTGTGTGCCCTGTCAAAGTATTTTATATTGTTTTTAGCCAATGGTACGAAAACGCACCATCAAACATTTCTTCCAAAATTTGCAAATTACTGCAATTCTCAGTTTACTTACATTTAGATAAATGTTTTCTTTTATAAATAAGCTTTCTAAAACGATGCTACAATTCTTTTTATTATTCTTTAAAAAACAAATACTGCCTCACTTTACTGCAACTGCTTTTGAAACTCTAAACGTTTAAAAGGAAAACTGGTAAAATGTCATATATTTTTTTGAATTTCACGGAATCGCCTACTAGAATCTTTGCAGAAAATGTTCAAAAGACAAGTCAACAAAATAACGTTTACTACAATAATTACTTTGTAGCAGCTTAGTTGGGGGGAAAATTAGAGTGCGAAAACGCACCAATGGCTAAAAACGGGTTAAATCAAATATGTATATAGACTAAATTTAAGTAAACAAAATATGATGAAGTACAAACTCAATAGTTTTTGTTGTCGGACAAAGACATTTTTTTTGTCCTTGATCAAATGAGTTTGCTTGTTGTATAAAAAAGGAAATAAAAGTTTAATAATTAATGAAAAGTTTTATTTAGAAATACAAAAAACTATCGTATATGTAAATATCGCCAGTAAATTTGGCGTATGATTATGTTCCACGTACGTAAAATATGATTTTGTTCTGCTCTCAAATCTCGGGAAAATAAATTATTTAAAGTCAACATTTTAATATAAAGTCAATTTGATTCTTCTGCCTATATAATTATGTTTTCAAATTGTTTTAATGTTTGATAACATGATTGAGCTTTTTCCAATTAGCGATTCTCTCAGATGTGGTATTGTAGGATCGTCAGTGGATTACCACAAATACTAAACCCAACCCATGAGCAAATTTTCCTCGTTATGTAACGAATTTATTATAATAAAAAAGTTAATACTGAGCGTGAATTATTTTTCCATTACCAATGCATCTTCAGGTCGAGGAATAAATAGGGATTTATTCTTAAAGCACTGGGTCTCACTTAGCTTGGATGTATTTGCAATTATCCACTAACGATCCCACACCACCACATTTGCGAGAAACGCCAATCGGAAAAAAGGTCAATAATGTTATCACACATTGAAACAATTTCCAAACATATAATATTCACGCTTATGTTCTTCACTGTATCTAAAATGTTTGTCTTAATATTCAAGATAAGCCAGACCCCGGGCTAAAAAAAATATTTGACTTTTCAGCGAACAATTTATTTTGTTGTGCTATCTTGTCAACAAATCTTCATCAGTAAAAAAATGTTTCCAATGTAATTGACACACGTTACATAACGAGACAAAACTGCTTATGCATTGGGCGTGTTTATGTTAATCCTGATGATCCTACGCTACACCACCACAGCTTGGTGAAACGTCATTCATGTAAGAGTAAAGTCGGGTATTGTGGCAAAGGTGGGTTATGGAGTACAGTGCCACATCTCGACTCCTATACCCTCCCTGACATAACGGTACATAATACAGGACTATGCAATGGGAAGGAAAATATCTTGGCGGCTATGAAGTTTTGAAATTATTTAAATTTTTCCCTCAGTCGAGCGCATATTATAAAGGCTATAAGAACACTGACTTTTTTTTTGTGGGAAAAAATTTAATTTTTTTTTGCGTGAAAAATATTGATCCTAGAAGAGTGCCATTTTAAACCGGTATAGTTGAAACCGGCTAAAGTGGAATAACTGATATTTGTAGGTAGATACATACAAAAGGATGTTTAAATCTGTGGCATTAAAACGTCTTAAATATTTTTCTTTAATCTGGTATAGTATTCGACATTTGACCACACATGTGCACCACATTACCCACCCACTTCTAAGGATGCTTCTTTTTAGGTTGTTGCGCCTTTGTAAGAATTTTTCGTTTATCAAAACTGTGAACATTAAGGCGTACCTAAGTAGAATTTGGTTTATAATAACATAATTTATTAAGTATGCAAACTTTCTTTTAAAAAGGCCAAATAATTTGTTTTGTTTAGTCAAAAAAGTAACATGTATACCACAATACCCTATCATAAATTATTTAAGTTGGGATTCTCATTCAATTTTCCTTTATTCTTTTTATGAAAAACATTTAAAAATATGTATGTACGGATATAAAATTAGTCTTTTTTTAAACTTAAACAATATAAATTGGCGCAGTGAATCAATGCGAGCTGGATCTTCTTAAAGTTTTTATTGCTTGCAAGATCATTGCGAAATACTGAACAATGTCAAAAACTATGTCCAATCTAGTCGTTCAAACAAAAACCTCACCAAAAAATAGTTGAAGAAGCTAAGCGACCAGGGGTGGGAGACTCAAACTGCTTTAGTCTAACTTTTTCGTCTCAAGCATGACAGCGGGCTAAAAAAAAAAAAAAAAAAAAAAAAAGCCAAAATATTATTTGATTGTTTGGATTCAGAAATTTGACTTTTTTTACGCTTTGCTATCTCCTCGATGTTTGGTGCCAACAATGTTTTAATGATTTTGAAAACGGTCTTAAGATGTTTATCTCTAAGTCTTGAATGGTATTTACATTTTTAAACTTCATTGTAGTGCACACACATCTATGATCTGCCATACATGCTTAAAATGCGGGCCTCATGGTTCCATAACTTAGGACAGCTAATTTGATTTTTGAAGTGCATACTAAGTTTAAAATGTTCGCTTGGGCGAATATTCCTATACCTCATAAAGTAGGCGTGGCAAAAATCTAAATATGGGTGAATTGTTAAGAAAGATCTACATATTTTGTTATACAAAATTCAAAGGATTTTATCGAAACAAAATAAGTTTTTGATAAAGAACGCCCTTAAAAGTAGCCACTTTATCTAACGGAATTGTATTTCGTATTTGAAAAATTATAACACACGAAAAAATTGCAGCTTTCGAGCTAAAAATTCGATTTTTTCGATAAATATGGTTTTTGAGATTGATTATTTCCGGCCCCCAAAGAGTATATGGTTCAAATTTCATCTTTCTAGCTGGAGTTTTTGGGCCTAATTTTTGGCAGACGGACAGACAAACGGACGAAGGGACTGACGGACATGGCTAGATCGACATTACTATCGATGCTGATCACGAATATAGTAACTTTTAGGGGTCTACTCTAGAGGTAATATTAAGGTATGTTACAAACTATGAGTCAAAAATAATATACCCTTAGAATAGGGTATAACAAGCGGAAAGTTGTACGTATTGAGCTCATGAAAATTAGCAAAACAACCGTCAAATTCGGCAATAAGATTAGGAAAACGAGAAGAAAAACTTGCTTATATATCTGCATTGTACATGCGGATCCAACGAGTGCTAGGGGAAAATTCAATAAGGAAAAGCAATTCACCGAATTTTGGGGCTTGTTGAGGGGGCAGGGGTCAACATGCCCTCCCACTACGGTGCGTTACTCTAGGGAACATCCTCTTAG